>BLKR01001721.1:87329-197329 GCA_011170035.1 Teleogryllus occipitalis | reverse complement strand
TCGGCTCCGGTTATAGCGAACGATTGGTTATAACAAACGATCGGTTATAACGAACTCTCGCTTATAACGAACTCTCGGTTATAGTGAACTCCTCTCTGCTATAGTGAACTTCTCTCGGTTATAGTAGACTTCTCTCGGTTATGGTGAACTTCTGTCAGTCATGGTGAACTTCTCTCGGTTATAGTGAACTGCTCTCGGTTATAGTGAAGTGCTCTCGGTTATAGTGAACGCTCGGTTATAGTGAACGCTTGGTTATAGTGAACGCTCGGTTATAGTGAACGCTCGGTTATAGTGAACGCTCGGTTATAGTGAACCACCTCCTTATCTGGTTTTTGTTTTATATTTGTTTTATACTAATAATATTATTGTAATATGTAAGATTTAACTGGTTGATGTTGACCTTTCAGACACTGAAGAGGGCCTTACAATTTTAGGCCGATATAGTGAACTCTCGGTTATAGTGAACTCTCCGTATAGTGAACTCTCGATTATAGTGAACCCTCGGTTATAGTGAACTCTCTGTTATAGTTAACTTAGGTCGCTGGTTCCGTTTCATTTACATGTATACTAATAAAAAGAATTGAACAACGTGTTACCGACATCAATACCACAAAAAGTAGCGTATGAAAAGATATGAAAGTTTTACAAGCTCTTCTTCAGGATTGTCGCAGTGTCCTAGCAAGGTTTGGTAAAGATTAACACAACCCAAATGCGGAAAATAAATAATTTAAATAATATTACAAGAAAAACCACGATGATTCCAGTCAATTTAAAAATATTAGAAGCAGACGTTTCGGCCTAAAATTGTAAAGCCCTCTTCAGTGTCTGAAAGGTCAACATCAACCAATCGGTTACAATCTTACATATTAGAATAATTACAAGGTAATGAATTGTATTCCTCAATGCCTTTCCAATATGGTCCTTTAGACCACTATTGTTTAAGATTAGAAGTGCCTGGTTTTATATTATATCTCGACAATATGATGTAACGTAACCTAGAAAATTTACCTTATCATTGTTTTTGTTTTATATTTGTTTTATACTAATAATATTATTGTATTACTAATTATTATTATTATTATTATTATTATTATTATTATTATTATTATTATTGCTGCATTATGGCCTCCTGTTGGAGCAACTAAAGTACACAAGTTACTTAGGTAAAGTAGGCAAATTGTTCCTTCAAAATGTTTGCTTAATATTCATCTTACTTCTCAATCCTTTTGTCTCATTCTCTATTCTCACTGTCTCAACTGAATTGGTCGGATCCATGCTGGCCACAGAAAATAAGTGATCCTTAAGTGATGCATTCACTGTTTGTTTGTCATTGCTGCTGAATTCATTGTTTCCGGGCCGTAATGCCAAAACATTACCCCACAATGACGAGTAAAACATCATTCGGAGGCAGGGAGTTGTCCTATAGTTCATTTGGGCTTATGAAGACGGCAGTACATATCACCCCTTAACGCAATATGGACAAGCTGCAGAGCTGTGTAAAATGGGCAGTTGTGGTTTATAATTTTACAATTAGAATTTTAAGCGATTATTCATTCAACAATTAGCTTTTAACTTGGCTACAAGGACGGTCCTTAATACAGAAGTTCCAGTATACTCACTGCCTTGTGGTAAGACTGGAATCTGACCCAATCGCCTGGCTACCTCTGATGCGGCCAATGTCTTCCGCCTGTGAGCCGTGGTTTTATATTTTTGTCTCTTGTCTTTCGTTGAGTCCTCCGTTTCGATGAGTTGCGAGAAGTGGTTAGTGTACATCGAGTCGACGCGGGGTCTTATTTTAAGATGTTCAAATCGATAAGTGAAAAAGAACATTTAATGTAAAAGAAGCTGTCAATTCCACAGAACGTTGAGAAAATATTGAACACACATAGATGGCACGTTCTACATTTACAATTTATTACAGAATTCTTATCAATAACGCTAATTTAGAAATATTTTAATTTAATATTTGCTTTCTGTACAATGTATTAGGTTGTAAATGAATTTTTGGAAATAAATGTATAATCATAATGAATTTAAAACAGGGATATCGTCGGAGCACAAGAAAAATTACCTACCTCACAAATGCTTTTTTTAATAACAGTACGAAAAAAATGGCTCCGCTTACATAAAAAAAATATTCTGCAAAGTTATAACTTTTTAGATGATTCAATTTTCTTTCGAGTCCATGATATCGAGTATTTTGATTTCCTTAATTCTTAACCCATCGTCGAGATTTTGAAGATAAAGGTGAATGAATAAAAATCAAAGCATTCGAAACACGAAGGTTTGAAAAGCGAATGTATTCGAGATATCAAGGAAATCGAGGCATCACGGATATAGAGCTATTAAACAAATTGAGATATCATCAATAATATCTAGACATCAATAAATCCGAGATATCAATAAATCCGAGATATCAATAAATCCAAGATATCAATAAATTCGATATATCAATAAATTCGATATATCAATAAATTCGAGATATCAATAAATTCAAGATATCAATAAATTCGAGATATCAATAAATTCGAGATATCAATAAATTCGAGATATCAATAAATTCGAGATATCAATAAAATCAAGATATAATGGAAATCAAGATATGTGAGAAATCAAGACATCAAGGAAACCGAGATATCGACGAATTTAAAATATAAATATCCTGAAAGTATTAGATAATTCGAATCTTCAAGACATTCGCAATACGCCCCCTCATTAGAGACACCAATTCCCAAGCTGTCAATGTTTCCACACCCCTCGGCCTGCGCGTCACGCGCCAACCTCCCCGCTCGCCGAAAGTCACCCTCACCGTTGGCCTACATCCCGCCCGCCCTCGAGATGCGTTGGGTCGAGGGGAGAGGGGAGAAAAGAGGTACAGAGGGGCGGGGCGAGGGGTCGGACACCACCGTCGCGCCGCCCAAGCGCGCGGTGGAGCACGACCGTACTATATGTGCCGCCTCTATCGACCCCCGCCCCGCCCCCTGGTGGCCCACTTCCGCCCCCGCCGCTGCCCTCATTCCGCCCTCCGCCGCCCTCCGCCGCCCTCCGGCCCGCCATCGCGGGGCTCCACCGCGTCGAGCATCGCCGCCCCTCCACGTCGAGGGCGGAAACACGCTTTGGCTTGCGGCAGGTAGGTCGCCAAACGCCACGCAACCGCAGACAAAAACGTGGGTCACCGTTCAAACCTTAAGATTCGATTAGGTCAGCGTCTTTTATTTATTTCGATTTCCAGTTCCTTTTGCATTACCCTACACCTGGGATACTAAATGAGGCGAATGATGAGGATGATGTCTAGAGTAAGTACCCTTTGCTTGCGGCAGGTAGGTCGGCGGGCGCCACGCGACCCACAGAAACACTTGGGTCACCGTTCAAACCTTAAGATTCGATTAGGTCAGCTTCTTTTATTTATTTCGATTCCTAGTTCCTATTGCATTACCATATACCTGGGAAACTAAATGAGTTCATCGATGATGATGATGATGTCTGGAGTAAGTATCCTTTTACTTGCGGCAAGTAGGTGGCCAAACGCCAGAGAAAAACTTGGGTCAACGTTCAAACGCAAAGATTCCATTAGGCCAGCTTCTTTTATGTATTTCGATTCACACTTCCTCTTACATTACCCTACACCTGAGATACGAAATGAGGTGAATGATGATGATGATGATGATGATGTCTTGCGTAAGCACCCTTTGCTTGCGGCAGGTGGCCCGCGACCCCAGAAAAAAGTTGGGTCAACGTTCTAGCATTAAGGTTCAATACAGTCTGCTTATTATGTTTATTACGATTCCCAGTTTCTATTGCATTACCCTACACCAGGTATACTAAATGGGTTGATCGATGATAATGATGATGTCTAGCGTGAGCACCCTTTTGCTTGGGCAGGTAGGTCGGCGGACCTCACGTAATCCCAGAGAAAACGTTGGGTCAAAAAACGTTCCAGCGTAAAGATTCGATTAAGTCAACTTATTTTATTTATTACGATTCCCAGTACACCTGGCATATTAAATTAGTTGATTACTGATGTTGATGATGATGATGATGTCTAGCGTAAACACACTTTTTCTTGCGGCAGGTAGGTCGCCAAACGCCACGCAACCCCAGACAAAAACGTGGGTCACCTTTCAAACCTTAACATTCGATTAGGTCAGCTTCTTTTATTTATTACGATTCACAGTTGCTATTGCATTACCATACAGCTGGCATACTAAATCGGTTGATGAATGATGATCTCCGACGTCAGCACCCTTTTACTTGCGACCGGTAGGCCGTCGGACGCCTTGATTCATGAAGATGCTAATGACGATTGCTTGTCCTTTCTAACTCTCCATCTTTAGACCGTTTGAACTAACATTCACAACCTTTTTGGCAGTTAAAGTAAGTATCGGACAGTCAATTGACACCAATGCACACAATAATACAATTTCAGTCTTTTACGAAGATTTGTGTAGTCGTATTTATATTACATTTGTTATAGAACGTCATCCGTCAACACATTCCCTCCGGTTGTGAAGAAAATCTACTTTTGGATGGATACGAGTGAGTATGTGAAAATGTGTAATCGCAAAATGTACTCTGATCTTCTGTGTCTTATCACAAAGTTCGAGTCCCAACTCTGTGCATTACTGCAAAGTTTGTCCTGTTAAGTTTTCATCTTGATATACGATATTTGGACTTCTAGAACTGAAGTAGCCGAAGTGCCTGCATGCGACATTTCTATCGTCAACGCAAACGTAGGAAAGTACGCGAGACAATTATATCTCCTTTTCGATAGCAACTGGCTTTTACTCCCAAATGTTACATTTTGCACCTCCTCCTGCCTGCTTGTTGGCAACATTCCTTAACTACCAATAACTGTCGTATAAAGAATGTTTATTAAACACTCTTTTCTGAGAAAAGGTGATTGTAATTCTAGCTGTTCTTTTGAGAACAAACCCATCCTAATTAATGATTTCATCAAAGAACTGTAATATTTCCAGCCATTATTTAATATATGGTTTTAAACCAAATTGTATATTGTTTAAAAAAATGTAGTGTATTTATCCATGGAAGTTTAAAACCGTCGAATCCTGGGATCTTATTTTTACGTCGTCTTTCCCTCATATTATAAATATTGTCATATACCTTTCATCCTCAGCGACGAGTTTTAAGCTCGCAAGCATGTTTCTCTTAACTTAATAAACGTTCAAGTGCTTCAATGAACACACAGGAATAGGTTTATATCAACGTACGAACTTGTGAACTTGAGTAACCCCTTGAGAGGGAGGTCTAGTATTTAAAGAAGCATTCAACAATAAATGAATTCAAAATATCTATCAACTAGAAAGAAAACAAATAGTTAAGAAAACGAGCATAACTTCATTACAGGTTGAAAAGTGGTGGAAGCAAAAGTTAGAAGAAAAAGCAGGAGGAGTAGATGAAGACGAAAAAGCAGGCAAATAAGAAGAAAAATGTGAACCAGGGTGGGAAGAGGAGGAGAAAAGAAAGAGAAGAGATGTAGGAGAAGAAGGCGAAGCACAAAGATCAGAAGAAAAAGGAGAAATAGAAGAAGCGGAAGGAAAATTAGGAGACGAAGAGAATTAGGAGAAAAAGAGGAGAAGAAGTGGAGGAAGTAGGAGGAATAGGAAGAAAGAGGGAATACCGAGGAGGAAGAATTGAAAGACATATAGGAGGAAGAAAAGAAGGAAGAGGAAAATGTGGAATAAGAGGAAGAGACGAAAGTGGAGGGAGAAGAGGAGGAGGAGCAGGACGAAGAAGACGATCAGAAGAGAAAGAAGGGGATGAGGAAAAGGACGAATAGGGGAAAAGAGACGAGGAGCAAAAGGAATAGGAAGAGGAGAAAGAAGAGAAAGAGAGGAGGAGGAGGAAGATAAAGAAGGGGAAAAGGAAGGGGGGAAAGAAGAGGAAGAAAAGAAATGTGGAAGAAAAGGAAGAGAATAATGTGAAGAGAAAGAGGAGCAGAAGAGAAAGAAGGGGATGAGAAAAAGGACGAATAGGGGAAAGAGAGGAGGAGCAAAACGAATAGGAAAAGGAGGAAGAAGAGAAAGAGCGGAGGAGGAGGAGGAAGATAAAGAAGGGGAAGAGCACGAAGGGGAGGAAGAAGAGGAAGAAAAGAAATGTGGAAGAAGAGGAAGAGAAAACAGTGGAGAAAGGAGGAGGAGGGCGAGCAGGAGGAAAAAGATGAGGCGTAGAAGAGAAAGAAGGGGATGAGGAAAAGGAGGAATAGGCGGAAGGAGACGAGGAACAAGAGGAATAAGAAGAGAAAGTGGGGAAGAGGAGGAGGAAGAGCAGAAAGGGAAAGAAGAAAAGAAATGAGGAAGATTGGGGGAAGAAGGAAGATGAGGCGGAACAGATGAAAGGAGAGGAGGAAGAAGACAAACAAGAGGAAAAGGAAGAAGAGGAGGAGGAAGAAAAGGCGAAGAAGGGGGGAGGGGGCGTGGTCGTACCTGGCGGCGGGCTGCGCGGGCGCCTTGGGCGAGCGCTGGGGCGGGTCGCGCGCGGGGGCGGCGCCGGGCGGCGAGCGGGGCGGCGAGCGCTGGTGGGCGGGCGACGCGGCGGGCGAGGCCGCGGGGGTGGGCGTGGCCGCAGCGGCGCCGGGCGACGCCACCGCCGGGCTCCCGCCGGTGGGCGAGCCGCTGGTCGCGGCGGTGGTGCCGGTGGTCGTGGTGGTGGCGGCGGTGGTTGTGGTCGCGGTGGCGGCGGCGGTGGTGGTGGTGGTGGTGGTTGTGGTGGTGGTGGGCTGCGAATGCGGTGGGGACTTCTTGGGCGCAGGAGGCCGCTTCGGGTGAGGCCGTCGGGCCGCCTTGCTGCTCACCACCTTCACCTGCGGTCAAAAGACGCACCTCGCATTGATACAGCACACTCACAGGGGAAACTTTCTCCTTATGTTAGTTTAATGTCACTCATTCTGCATTCATAGGTAATACCACGAGTGCTTCGGAAATTGTCGATAAATCCCCGACTCGCGAAGCGAGGAGGGGATTTATCTGAGAATTTCCAAAGCACGAGTGTCGTTTAATAGAACTATTCCACGAAAGAAATTACGTCCAACAGAGTTGCAAAATGCGTCAAATATTGCAAATAACTGAAAGCATGTTAAAATCAAAGAGTCTGTTGTAGTATGCACGCAGTTAATTGCACGTCAACATAACAATCATTACATACCGTCTACAAAGATAGAAAAATGGCAGCTCATTATTGCCAGTACGGAGGAGCGGTAAGAAACTTGGATAGAAAAATATATAAATATTTTGAAATACACCACCCCGGTAGGGACACTTGTTTTTAGGGACATTGGTTTTAATTTCACGAGTGGAATAGTCTACACAAACAGCAAAGTATCGATATTCACACGTTTTCTTGAGCCCTCATTTCCCAAGGTGCGAGAGGATTGGGCGTTTGATTAATTGGTCAATATGACTTCTATATCAAATCTGTAGTGCGGGTAGCAGACGAACCTTGACAACCTTGACAGTCTTGACGACGACGGCCGCCTTCTTAGCAGGCTTCTTGGCGGCGGCCGCTGCAGCCATCGCCTTCGCCTTGGCCGACAGCTTCGGCGCCGCCCCGCCCTGCGCAAGCAACGAGCGCTCTCTTCAGACGACCACTCTCCCTCTCTCTCTGAATCCCCGTCATCAGCCATGCTCTCAGTCGCATTCACAGCTCCACCCTCAACTTCACTCTCACATTCAGAACAATCTTGAACCTCTCAGCCACTCTCAACGTCATTGTCAACCCAACCCTCACTCTTGGTGCCAATCCTCAATCTCATTCTCAGCCCTGATCTAATCTTCGACCTCTCGGCCACTCTCTCAACGTCATTGTCAACCCAACCCTCACTCTTGGTGCCAATCCTCACTCTCATTCTCAGCCCTGATCTAATCTTCAACGTCTCGGCCACTCTCTCAACGTCATTGTCAACCCAACCCTCACTCTTGGTGCCAATCCTCACTCCCATTCCTGCTTCAATCCTCAATCTCATTCTCAGCCCTAATCTAATCTTCGACCTCTCGGCCACTCTCTCAACGTCATTGTCAACCCAACCCACACTCTTGGTGCCAATCCTCACTCTCATTCCTTGCTTCGATCCTCAATCTCATTCTCAGCCCTCATCCAATCTTCAACCTATCAGTCACACACTCAACGTTATATCAACCCAACTACCAATCTCACTCTCAGCCCCAATCCTCACTCTCGTTCCCTGCTTCAATCCTCAACCTCATTCTCAGCCCCAACCCTCAAACTCATCCTCCCAATCCGATAATGAGAACTATCCTCAACCTCACTCTCAGCTACGCTCAACCACAATTTCATTCGCATTGAGCTCAATCTCACTCTCCACAAAATCGAGCTAAGTTCTTCTATTTAAGAACAAAATTTGAAGTAATAAAATAATGCGAGAGAACACACACTTGTTTTATGAAAACGTGAAATTTCGACCCTTACATCTCAGCCATTCTCACCCACTGGCGAATCCACGGAGAAGGGGCATGACCTCCCCCAAAAACTCATTACTTTTCTCGATCTTCACCACTCGAGCGAGAAACGTTTAATATAAAACAGAATTACTGCGCTTTACGTAACACACTGTCATTCTAGATATTTTAGGACCCTAAAGTAGGTTATTTTCTGAATCCAAAGAGGCTAATTCAAACTGACGTTGAGTAAGCAAACAGCAATAAAACATTAGTTTCAATGATCTCCGTCAATTCACGTAATCCAGAAATTCGTTTAACCAAAGAAATTCGATTATTAAAAAAACTCGAGGTTTATAAATTTTACATTTTTAAGAAATTCGCGTTATCTAGGAATTTTATATACAAATTACAAATTCGGAAAGGTTTAAATATCAGGAAATTATTTATATCAAGGTATTCAAGATTTCAGGATATTCGAGAAATCGAGATATTCGAGTTAACGGGGTATTCGAATTATCGGGGTATTCGAAATATCGGGGTATTCGAAATATCGGGGTATTCGAAATATCGGGGCATTCGAGTTATTGGGGCATTCGAGTTATCGGGGTATTCAAAGTATCGGGGTATTCGAGTTATCGGGGTATTCGAGTTATCGGGGCATTCGAGTTATCGGGGCATTCGAGTTATCGGGGCATTCGAGTTATCGGGGCATTCGAGTTATCGGGGTATTCGAGTTATCGGGGTATTCGAGTTATCGGGGTATTCGAGTTATCGGGGTATTCGAGTTATCGGGGCATTCGAGTTATCGGGGCATTCGATTTATCGGGGCATTCGAGTTATCGGGGTATTCGAGTTATCGGGGTAAGAAGACTCACCTTGGCAGCGGTTCGCGCGTGCGTCTGGGCGGGCGCCTTGTGCCTGGCGGCGTGCTGCTGCTGCTGCTGGGCGTGGGCGGGCGGCGCGGCCTTCTTCTTGGGGGCGGCGGAGGCGGAGGTGGCGGCGGCGGCCGCGGCGGCCGCCTTGCGCTGCGGGGGCGCCGCCGCGGCCTTGCGCAGCGCCGCGGCCGCCGCCGCCGCCGGCGACGACGCGGAGGAGGAGGAAGAAGAAGAGGAAGAAGCGGAAGCGGAAGTCTTGGCGCCGCGCGGAGACGCCAGCACCGCCTTCTTGACGGCGGCGGCGGCGGCGCCGGCCGACGCGCGCGGCTTCGCTTTGGAGGCGGCGGCGGCGGCGCTGGCCTTGGGCGCCACCTGCGACAACGAGCGCTCACTCGCCACTTCCTCTCCCTCTCTCTCACTCACTGGGGCTACATACTTGGGTTTTCTTAACGTGGCGGATGACATGAGGTTTAATTGATTTTTTCGTGTTTCCGGCCACGTCAACTGATTTGGTCATTAGCCCCGTTAGCGTAGTGCATGTTTTTACTCGGGAGATGGCGGTGATCTTCCTCCGCTGGATGGCGAGATCCGGCGCCGACCTACCGTCGGCTAGCAGGGTTTCCCCCTGACCAGGACTCTCCCACCAGTGGGGCACCGCTGCAGCCGAGACAAGCTCTAAGCTCCCGACCGGTCTCCCGGAATATGTGGTAGTGTAGTGCATGTTAGTGTAAGTGTGTGTGTAAGGGGAGAGGATAGGACAAGGAAAAGGAAGGACAGATCGCGCACTCTCCGTGCACCGGTTGTTTTAAGGTACAGGCACATGGCAAGGGACAGTGAAGAAGAATCGAAAAGCGAGAGAGAAAGGGAACAGGTGAAGGACAAGGGACCGCGAAGACGGCAAGGAAGCGAGGGGTAGGGACAGGGAAAAGGCAGAGGGCAGACGAAAGCGACAGGAGAAGGGCAGGGGCTATGGTCACGGGAAGGGGAGAGCGTTTGAGAACCTGGGTAAGCGATGGACACAGATACGGGAACGGGACAGGGGAAGAGGATGGGAATGAACAACAAGGGTCGTGGAGAGAGCAGAGAGGAGCAAGTGACCCCACCAAAATTATCCACTGCCAAATTCCCTAAATCCAGCACACGCTTTACACGTGCACTAGCCAGTTTCGCGTCCCTTGCGCGAGGCATTCCACTCCACGAGGTCGGTCTCCCATCCACGCGCTCTCCTTAGTGCGGGTGATGTGCTGCAGGTGCGCATGCGGGGGCGTGGCCGACAGCTTGGCCTTGCACTTCACCGAGGTAAGGACACAGAAAAAAGGTAAAGGGCACAGTCGTAGGAACAAAAGGGAAAGGGAAACAGGAAAGGGGCCAGATTAAGGGGACAGATTAAAGTACAGGCAAAGAACAAGGGACAGTGAAATAGACTCCGAAAAACGGAGAAAGAAAGGGAACAGATGAAGGGTACAGGCTAAGGACAAAGGACGGTGCAGACGACTAGGAAGAGAGGAGTTGGGGTAGGGAAAACGGAGAGGGCCGGGGAACGCCAGAGAATGGCTGAGGACAAGGAAAGTGAAGAACGATTGGGCAAGCGAGTAGGCGAGAAATGGAAACGCCACCAAACATTTTCTCAGGGGACAAGGAAAGGAAAGAACGATTGGGCAAGGGGATAGGCGAGATATGGAAACGGCACAGGTTAAGAGGATGGGAATGACAACAGGGGGCGCTGGGAGAGTAGAGAGGAGTAAGTCAACCCAGCAATGCCACCAAACATTTTCCCACACCGAAATTCCCTCCTTCCTCCTGCACCCACTTGTGGCGTCATCGAGAAAAACACACAGACCTTTACAAGTATGTACAAGTTTATTTACATGTATGTACAATAACCAACTTCTGCTCCGAACCTACACACTTCTATTTCCCTGTGGATACCCCACATAGCTAGGGAGGCCCCGCCTCCTCTGACGCTACTCCCGCGCCGCTACCGTGACCTTGTCACCCGTGCACTAGGCACAATACGCTCCAGCCTGGGCGTAAAGTTTTGCGCATCGCGCGAGGTTTCAAAAACAACCCCCCCCGTCTGAGCTCGTCGGCTCGACTTTATACCACAGTGCAACCGTCACGTGACCGTCCTAGGTGTAGGAGGGAGGCTCGCGTCTACCACGTGACCTTCCCGGTCAAGCCGGCGTCCTCTTTGTCTAAATGTATCCCAACGCCGGGGCGCCAAGCTATTCATGCCCGCAGGTATGCGATACTTCCGCTCCTCCTCGGCCGCCACCGCGACGCTACACACTCCCTTTGACGTCCCGTGCGCGAGCCATTCCACTCCAGCTGCGCGCTCACCTTGGTCCGGGTGACGGGCTGCGGGTGCGCCCTGCGGGGCGTGGCCGTCAGCTGGGCCTTGGCCTTCACTTTGGGCCGCGCCGCGCCGCCGCCCCCGCCGCCGCCGCCCGCGTCCTTCTTCTTCTTGTCGGCGGCGGCGGGGCTGGCGGCGGACGACGACTGCGGCAGTTTCTTCCCGCCGCCGGCAGAGGGCGGGGCCGACGGCGGCACCTGTAAAGCGAACCATGCATTAGTGATTCCGGGCGCGACGACTGCTAAGGTGAATGCCGGAGTAGTACCCTAACAAACGGGCCACGGACCGCGCGCGATCTTTCCTTCCTCTTCCTTGTCCTATCCTCTCCCTTTACACACACACTTACACTAACATGCACTACACTACCATATATTCCGTGACACCGGTCGGGAGCTTAGAGCTTGTCCGGGCTGGGGTGGTGCCCCGCTGGTGGGAGAGTCCTGGTGAGGGGGAAACCACACTAGCCGACGGTAGGTCGGCGCCGGATCTCGCCATCTAGCGGGGGAAGATCACCGCCATCTCCCGAGAAAAAACATGCACTACAGTAACGGGACTAATGACCAAAGCAGTTGACGCGCCCGGGAACGCGAAAAAATCAATCAAACAAACTGCTAAGGTCATTAGTCCCTTTAGTGTTTTGAATTTTTTTATCGCGGGAGGTGGCGGTGATCTTTTTCCACCGACCTACGTCGGTTGATTGATTTATTGATTGTTAGTGATTGCGTGCGCGTCAACTAACGAGCTCATTCGCCCCGTAAGTGTAGTTCCTGTTTCTCATCGGGACGTGGAGGAGATCTTCCCCCAGTGAATGGTGAGATCCGGCGCCGACCCACCATCGACTAGCGGGGTATTCCCCAACCAATTATCTCCCACCAGCCGGGTACCGCACCAGCCGGGACAAGCTCTAAGCTCCCGACCGGTCTCCCGGAATATGTGGTAGTGTAGTGCATGTCAGTGTGTGTTTAAGGGGAGACGATAGGACAAGGAAGAGGAAAGGACAGATCGCGCGCGGTCCGTGGTAGTGGTCCGTTTGGTAGGGTACTGCTCCGGCATTCGCCTGGTGTTGATCGGAGAAACCACGGAATACTACCGATCAGAGCAGTCGGCCGCTTGTCCGGCTGCTCTGATCGGTAGTTTTCCGTGGTTTCTCCAAACAGCAACTGAACTCGACGTAGCTGAAAAGCTAGTGTCGAAAATCCTGCCGCCGAACCTAGGACCTTCCGATCAGAGGCGCTACAGTGGCATCAGTTGATGCACTGAGCTACCGCTCCCGGTCCCGAACTGGAGTAGGTGAGTGAGAGTGAATGAGAGTTTTAAAAACGCCTCTCCCTCAACCAATGCCCGGTTAAGAAGCCGTGGTTGTCGCTTACCTTCTTTCCCCCGGAGGCGGCGGGGCCCGCTGGCATGCGCTTCCCGCCAGAGGCACCGGAGGAGGCGGCGGCGGCAGCGGCGGCGGCGGCGGCGGCGGCGGCGGCGGCGGCGGCAGCTGCGGGCTTGGACGCCGGCTTGCCCGACTTGCCCTTGCCGGCGCCTTGCCCGCCCTTGCCCGGCCCCGCGGCGGGGGCCGGCCGCTTCGACACCTCCACCTGCACACACACACACACACGCGCGCGCGGTCAGTTCCCGTCAGCGCTGCGCACGGCAGTCATCGACGAAAAACACACACGAATTGTACAACACTGACATGTTTCTGCAACTAGCACAGGCAAAAAAATAAATAAATGATAAATGATAAACGATAATTGATAAATAATAAAAGATAAATGAGAAAAGATAAATGATAAATGATAAACGATAAATGATAACGATAAATGATCAATGATAAATAATAAATAAATAAATCTTTCTACCTCATTTTTATAGTTTTTGGGGTGCTGACTCCGCATCTGAACTCTGTTTATTTCAATCACCCACAGTTTAGTCACAATTTGATCCAGTTAAATATGGGAAAATGTGCTAATTATGCAATAAAAATTGCAAGTAAACGGCTTTTAAAATACCAAAAAAACTTCATTTAAACATAGAAGGAGGCTTTATATTCTTAACATTAAATTTTACAAAGGCTTTTTAAATTAAATATTTATATTTTCTGTTGAGTTTGTCAAATGCAACCCTGTGAAAAAGCCACGCCTATTGATGCATGGTAGTGGAAGTGATCACAATGTTTATCAAAGCGCTTTTTTCATCCTAATACTGTCTCATTCTAACTTCCTGCATCTCATACGTTTCTAGAGATTCAGAGCTGCTTTCGCCTAGCTATAGAGAGAAAATGTTAAAATGTGAACAAATGGTGGGTGATATGGCATTTTTATTGTTATTTTTGGAATCAGCACAATTAAAACGATAAGAATTAAGTGAACACCCACAAAATGTTAGTTTTTTGTCGCTGGCCAGTGCAATCATTTTCTAGTTGCGCAGGACAATGAAACTTGTATAATTGAACAGTGTAATCAGTTGATGCGCTGAGCAACCTCTCCCGGTTGGAGCAATCGACTTTATAATGGTGCATAACTCGGAAACGATGCATCACACGCTCTGAAAACCGGCTTTTCGTCTCCTCGAAATGTCAGGAATAATGCTATTTAACGCCCTAAAACTACACGACTATTTTGTTAGATTTATTTCATTTTTGAAATTTCCCCTCACTCCCTTACAAGAGTTGTCAGACACATGAGAAGATGGAAGAATGAACCCTGCTCTTTTAAAACAACGGTTCTTAATGTATGCACCTGGCACATGAACAGCATGGTAGCTTTCTATGAGGCGGTCCCAGAATCGATTTCGGATTGGGGCAAAAATAGAGTAGTAGCTTTCCATTACAAGTTTCTCAGTTTCTATAGCTTGTGACGAAAGAAAAGTTCAGACCAAGTATGATAGATATTGTATAGGGCAGTGCCAGAGCTAGACACTCTGTGCCCGGGGCAATGCTAAAACGTAGTCCTCCCTCCCCATCAAAGAAAAATTAAAAATGTGAAAGTTAAGTAATCAAGAAACTACACGAGTTCTATTATTTCAACAAAAATTAGATCAAGTGAGAAAAAGTTTTTGGAAATCTATTTTAAATAATATTTTTAAGTAAAAGTATTTAGTGATTAAATAATACAATTGCCACTGTGATCTTAAGACGCTATAAAATGTTCTTGTGTTTAGTGTATAAAATTTTCTTGTGTAATACAAGAAATAATAAATGAATGAATTTCAGTAAAACCTATTTTAATGCTAGCGTCATTTGATTCATTTCAAACAGTCCTAAATTATAAGTAATGACCATAATTAATTAACTATTTAAGGTAAAAAATTAATTGAAAATTTTATGAAATATCAGACTGCTGTACCGCGACTTACGAAATTGTGATCACGATTTTCTCGAGTTCTAATTTTTTTCAATGATTGATTGATTGATTTTTTCTTATTTCCGGGCGCGTCAACTGCTTCGGTCATTAGTCCCGTTAGTGTAGTGAATGTTTTTTCTCGGGAGATGGCGGTGATCTTCCACTACTGGATGGCGAGATCCGGGGTCGACCTACCGTCGGCTAGTGGTGTTTCACCCTAACCAAGACTCTCCCACCAGCGGGGCACCGCCCCAGCCGGGACAAGCTCTAAACTCCCGACCGGTCTCCCGGAATATGTGGTAGTGTAGTGCATGTTAGTGTAAGTGTGTGTGTAAGGGGAGAGGATAGGACAAGGAAGAGGAAGGACAGATCACGCGCGGTCCATGGCCCGTTTGGTAGGGTACTGCTCCGGCATTCGTCAGGTGTTGATCGGAGAAACCACGGAAAACTACCGATCAGAGCAGCCGGCCGCTAGAATTCTCCTCCAGACAGCGACTCAATTCGACCTAGCTGAAAAGCCAGTGTCGAAAATCCTGCCGCCGCGCCGTGGGGAGTGGGAACCTAGGACCTCGCGGTCAGAGGCGCTTCAGCGACATCAGTTGACTGAAACATGCACTGAGCTACCGCTCCCGGTTGTTTTTTTTCAATTTTCAACAAATCCTTTCTTATCAGTCCCGTCATCGGCCCCTTGACTTGCGTGGCCCCGTCGATCGCCTGGTCTGCCCATGACTAGTACCGGCGCTGGTAATTGGACTATGTCATGTGCATCCCCCCAATACTCACATATCTGGCCACCAACTTTTATCATAACCTACCTCAAATCCCACACCCATCACCTTTCAAACTCGCCAAAAACCACAATTACCAAACACGAATCAAAACCAAGTATCCGTATTACATATTCCTAAAAAAAATTGTTGATTTAGATCCAGACTGAGGACCCGAAAAGGGATTTCCTCCCCCTTGTAATAGCATGTAAGATTATATTTAAGGTTAGCTTATAAGTCTGTAAATACATATGTACTTACTTAGTTTACTTACGTTATTTACTTAATTCATACCTGTATGTATATTTACTTAGCTATGTTATTTCTTCAAAAATTAATAAATTTAAAAAAGACTCCCTTCCCCCAGGGGTAGATGATAAATAGAAACCGGATCCAGTTCTGGCAACACCAGCAGCTGGCACAAGTGGGATTGACTCGACCCTAAATGCCAAAATATATCAGTACTTCGATTTTTCTACAGTAGCCTTATAAAATGAATCTTTATAACCCTTAAGAGGTGACTTTCGCTGCGCACCGTCAGCTGTTGCAGCGTGACTTCTAAATTTGCCTAAGTTACAATTCCGTTTGTATTGTAATGATTTGTACCGGTCCGATAACATAATTTATTAAATAATTTATTGAACAGTATTTCCAGTCGAACTCCAAGAGAATTTAGGCAACGCCGGAAAACAATGAGCGATCGTGCCGCGGAAGGGGAATTTTTTGGAAATCAGTGAAAACGGGAAATTTGGGGCAGGGCAACGTGAACACCATTTGGCGGACAATTTTAGAAAAACTATGACACCAAGATCAAGAAAATCGCACCACGGGTTCACGAGAAATCATAAACGAAAGAATTTGTATTTTTAACATGTTTGAAGTAGCAACATGAAGTCATTGTTGATATGCTAATGACATAGGGAAAACCACATTTCGGTTAATTTCTTGAGAACGCGTCGACGGATTACGTCGAAACTTTGGAAAGCAATAGAGGAAATTACGAGGAATCCGGCAAAATTAGTCTCGACCCGGAGGAACGAATGCAAGACCGGAAAGAATTAATCTAAAGTATCATTACATAGGGGATTAAGAAACAATCGACGCGCGAGTAAAATACAGCAACACCACACGGCATCCCGGAAGGTACGAATATTACATTGTAAATAAAAGGAACAATAAAAAGACCCGATGACAACGGATTAAATGTTTACAAGGCCCAGAAGAAAGATAGTGATTACGAAACAGCGCTAAACACCGAAAATGTCGAACTTGAACATAAAATATAGTGGTGAATTTCAGTCGGTGATGGGCGGCTGTTTTGAAAGATGAACAACGCTAAGAAAAGGACAACAATATTGTGTTGAAGTAGACGGGTGAGAAGCAGCTTAGATCTGGGAGAGGTCAGATGTATGTGATAGTAGTGAAACTTTTATTTTCGGACTTGAACACGATACCGTTGATTTTATTTTGCAGTGTTAAGTAATGAACAGTAATCTATCGCAACATTTATTGGTGATTAATGGAATTTAGGTCGCGTTAGAATATTAGTAGAAATTTAATTATTTTAATTATTCGTCATTTTCGTTCGTGTTTATAGTAATTTTGTAATAGTTGTTTTTGTGTTTATCCCGGAATAATTGAGCCGGCGGAATTAAATTTAAGGACGGTGAATAATCGCCGCGAACAGTAATTTTTGGATTTTGGACGACGGGCGATTGAATTGGAGCCTGGGCAAAGGAGACTGGTAGCCAGCGAGTATCTACGTGTCCAGCGGGGTTGGAAGCAGACGGCAGTGCTGTGTAGGCGAGATGCGCAGAGTGGCAGAACCAGGGAAGTGACGACAACCTATTTTTTTATTATTGCGTGAATGAAGGAAATCCACAAAAAGGAAAGACATTCTGTTGAAGACCAAGTATTGTTTCATTAGTATTAGATTAAATTTTAGGGTACAACAGAATGCGCATTCGAGTGAATGAGTGTAAATATTTTTTTGTTGTTATGTGTGAATGTGTATAATTAATTTTATGGGTTATTGTATGTGTTTGAATATTAGTGTCAATGTGTTTATGCAAAGGAGCAGAAATCGCCGCGACCAAACGAATGCGGTGATGTTCATAGACCGTAACGGGCAGAATTTGTGTTAAATTTGCTAATACAGTAAAATAAATAGATGAGCGCCTACGGCGGGTCATTTGAATTTTGAATTGTGTTATGTGTACGTTATTTATTAGCTAGAAACTGACCCAAGCACGATCACGCCGATATTTTTTTTAGTGTTCTCCGTATGGAGCGATCACGGGATTCACGCCAAGGTGAGGCGGGCAAATGCTAGCTGAGGCGCGGGCACTAAAGATCAGCCGGGAATTAATAAGTAGGAAATTGTGTGACAGTGGCGACCAACGTGTATGTTCAGATGTTGAGGTTTTTTAGGTTTATGTGTACGTTTATGTAGGTGTTTATTTATGTTGACGTATATGTTTATGTTTAGTTTAGTTCAGTTAGGCAGGAGCCTCTTTTTCGTTACTACAGTATCTAGGCTAAAATTATATAGCTTCTAAACTATTAAAGGAAAATGTCTCAAAAAATGAGGATATCTAGAGTTTATTGAATATGATCACAAATCATACGCACATTAACCTAAAAAATAAACAAACTATATCTTTCCGAGAGCTATGTACTTCAAAGAATAATACAAAAAAGTGGGTTTCCATGGTAAATTTTGCTACAATACCATGTTTCTTTTTTGTTATTGTTGTAATAGCACATAACTCACTTCCTTAGACAAACGTCTCGTTTTAGTGCCTGAATTTACGTCTCGATAATATATTTTGTCAAACTCGCCATTGTAGTACTACCACAAAAAATTCTACGTCAGAAACCGCACTATCGTTCGTAAAAAATCAACAGCTGATGTGAAAACCGTGAAAATCGGAATACAATAAGTTAAGATTCTACACTGAACAGCGATCACTACGCGAAATTTATCATGTAACCCTGGGGACGCATTCAAAAGCATGAACGGCATATGCCGTCTTACACGCCTGATGGTTTAATTAATTCGCGAACTTCCTTCTCAACGGGACTCATGGCCTCAGAAATGTGCTTACCACTATTAACAAGATTCATTTTATATGCGTTTTTTTAAATTCATTTTTTAAGGAGGTGTAAAAATTAGTTAGTTAGGTAGGTAATGCCTTATTTTACGTGGCGAGACTCGGGCTATCAGGCCCGCTCTTCCGTCTAACCACGCAAATTAGGAGGTATTATCTTGGGCGACGAAACAGGCAGAACTCAATTTTGCTCAGAGGCTTCATTTAGGCTTGAGGATCTTTTACATGCAGTAAATCTACTACAAGGGACAGCCGGCTTTACTTCCCCTCCGAAGGAAGGTGTGTACAACAGTCCGATACGCTAACCGTTACACCACCGAATCCGCAATTTCTTCTTGTAACAATGACCTAATTTCATCGGCCACTAAAAAAAAATCGAAGTATACGTACATTTACGAAGTACGAAATGTTCTATGATTCAACTAGATTCTTTTTAATACTCTTATTAGATAGACGAACCAATCAATCATTTTCATCATGCACGCTTTGAAAAACGACGATGTTGCCTAGGAACGTTGAAACCGTGCCTGTGGCACTGCACTTACATGAAACCCACACAAAGGGTTCGGGAGTAGCTTACAACGTGAATAAAGCCCTTGGCTGTAAAACGCTGTTTCAACGTGCAAGACATGTCCGTTTCGTAGATAGTCTGGACACGGCGAAGTTTAAATGAGCACACAAATCTGCTAGTGGTTCGCCACGCCTCCAGCTGAGACAATTCGTCCAAATTAGCAGCGACAGCCAAATGGACCGTGTGTGTGTGTGTGTGTGAGAGAGAGAGAGAGAGAGAGAGAGAGAGAGAGAGAGAGAGAGAGAGAGACAGAGAGAGAAGCACAGTGGAGGGGGAGGTAGCGACATTAAACTAAACAGCAAACATTCTAGCGGAACAATGCCATAAAAACAGTTGTCTTGAGTCTTATTTATCACAAACTAGGTGACCCGGCGAACTCTGTTCCGCCTTAACTGCCGGTCCCATCTTTTTTCTCGCGTCGCACTCACTGTGAGAAATTGCACTATCCTTGTTGCACTGCGTACGTGCAAAAACGTGCGTTTTCACACAGGAACGCTGTCGAACGGGATAAACAGTATCCTATGTCCGTCTCCTGGCTCTAAGCTTCCTGCTCACCAAATCGGTACAGCCGTTCTTGAGTTATAAATAGTGTAACTAACACGACTATATATAGATATAACGGCGAACGAAAGGCGGCTATCATTATCGCCTTCTGTTATCAGTGCGGCGTTACAACAATGGGTTACAACAGGCAACAATGACCGCTAACATGCGAAATCACGCGAAAACGTGCAAAACGTGCAAAAACGTGCGTTCTCACACAGGAACGCTGTCGAACGGGATAAACAGTATCCTATGTCCGTCTCCTGGCTCTAAGCTTCCTGCTCACCAATTTTCAGCCAAATCGGTACAGCAGTTCTTGAGTTATAAATAGTGTAACTAACACGACTTTCTTTTATATATATAGATAGTGGCAAACCAACGGGCTTACAACACGTCCTTGAAACTTCAGCCACCCCATCCAAAGCCGATAACACAAATTTACAAAGACCGGTTTTCCTACCGTTAAATGGGGTGAAAATAGGACAGCAGGGTGGAAATGGGACGTTGTAACATCGTAAAAATTTCATTATTTCTATTGCCTACAATATCATGTACGGACTGCAACATTGGCACAATTTGGAAAATGAAGTTTCGAGGTAAACGTTTTAAAAGCTTTAAAAGGTGATTGAATTACAGGTATTTCACGCTTAGCAACGGGTCCATTAAGGAATTACTAAAATGTTTCAAAGGAGATCTTTTAATAATAACTAGGTGCGGATTTTTATGAAATGTCTTCTTTTTCTTTTAGACCAATGCCTCTTAGTACTGTAGACATTAAATTTATGCTATGATAAAAGGAAATGGCTCTTTATATATTATACATTCGATTTCGACTAATATGTCTTTTTTACCTTTTCCCGTCATTTTTAAAACATTTTCGTTGATTTTTTTCGATTTTCATTTCATTTTAATGATACTTGCTTCAAATAATATTTATGAGATGCAACAAATGTTCTCCACAAAATTCCTGAGTAGCGTCTTTGATTTCTTCGCTCAGAAATTTCGCCACCCGTTATCAGTATATAATCGAAGATTCTGTGACCTCTATCAGCGCCACTGTCGGTTCGGACGATTTCGCGATAACTAAAGGCAGAGATTACCTGATAAAGAATAATCCGAACCAAACGTTTGCAAGTTGAGTTTACTAGAACGAAACGAAAAAGTCTCAATTACATCAGTAACATACACGACAGGTTGAGTTGTACATCTGAACTGGTTTGGATCAATTATTTTGTCATTTTGTGGTGTTTTTTGCTTTTAAAGCATTTTTTAAATACTTTTTGGCGATGTTTTAGGTTATCAAAATACGCTCCCTAATAATAACAATGATAACATGTTTTAAAATAAAACTCGCAACTCAAATTTCGTATTTTTTTAGATGTGTCAGTGTTGTAGCCCACGCCTGATATGTTGGAAAATTTGGATGCGTCCTTTACTCGAGAAATGTAATCAGTAGAGGGCGGAATTTGATGACCTAAAACATCGCTAAAAATGATCAATAAAATGCTCTTAAAATGCTTTAAAAATGCCCTAAAAGCAACGAAAAATGGCGCAAAAAAATCGATCATAACCAATTCAGATGAACAAGCTGTTGCATATATAACTAATGTAATCGAGGCTTCTTCCTTTCGATCAAGTTTACTCAGCTTGCAAACTTTTGGTTTGAACCATTCTTTACCAGGAAATCTCGATCATTAGTTATCGCGAAATCAACCGAACCGACAATGGCGATGATAGATGTCATAGGAACTTCAAATTACATACAACGGCTGACATTACAATTTCTGAAATCGAATAGGGTACTCAGGAATTCTGTGGAGAACATTCGTTGTATCTCGTATGTATTACTTGAAGCAAATACCATTAAAATAATACGAAAACCGATGAAATTAGCAAAAAAATGCATTAAAACTGACCGAAAAAAGTAAAAAAATTACTTATTAGTCGAAATCGACGAAAAATACAAACAAATGACCTATAAAAATGGATAATTTCCTTTTGTCGTAGCATAAAATGAATTTCTATACTTAACGAAATTTTTCTTAAGTGGAAAGAAAAAAACAAAACATTTCATTAAAATGCGCCCTCTGGTAACCAGATGAATGCTACAATTTCGTACAGTGGCTTTCTCGACTCAGTGGTCACTTCTGGTGAATTCTTATGATAGTGGTGCCGTCTGAAGTATTTGGTGGTAGTTGTCAAAAAGTGTTCGTTGCAATTAAACTTTTTGGTTTTAGACATAGCTCAGTATTCTAAACCAAGCCTGTATATTTTGTTAAACAGTTATTTTTATTTTATATTGTTTATTACTTTCTGTAATGACAGAACATTGTTAATAAGAGAAGTTCGTGGGAGGTAAAAATGAGTCACCGACTATTTGTTGTTGTTTTCATTAAAATGTGTGTGCCTCACCACTACGAATGCGTGACAAAACTACACTGAATGACGACTGAGAAGTGCTTGGCGGTAGCCAACAGCTACAGATGTCAATCAAAATTTAGTGCAGTTACAGACACATGGGGAAGGGGGAGGTTACAACTATTGAATCGCAGTTTGAACAGGTCACTTAATACCCTTAATAAAGTGAACTCAGCTGACACTAATAACCGAAACTTCGAAGCTCTTCTTTCTCACTGGTTTATCTTCCAAACTAGGAATCTCTGATAATTCAAACAGGCAATTGAACTTCTTTACACCTTGCATTCCCGGTGAAACTTTTTCGGGTTCATCTGATAAGCCCCCAACTCTCGTCGAATGAAGTTCTTTACACTAGAGGTCCATTACACGGAAGAAGATTTAATCAAAGGGGCTTGAAGAAAGAAACCGATTCGTATTGGAGGCAACAAGTTGAATTGGTGCGATTGGTTCGGGGAACAAGGCATTAGGAGTGTAGAACGATTGAGACGGCGAAGATAAAAGGGAAGTACCAGAGAGTCTAGGAGGAAGAGGATAAGTAGGGAAGGAATAGGGAATGTGAGGGGAAAATTAAAGTACTAATTCCGATGAAGAAAATTGCGAACAAATCCTACACTAATAAACATGATCCCACACGCCTTTTTGAGAAACAGAAGTACAAATGATGAAGCACCTAAGGAGAGATCGACTGTCTATACATTGTATCGAAAATTTATGATTTTTTTTAAACGCACATTATACAAAGATAATGAAAATAAATAAGTCTGTAAGGTAGAGCGATGCGATTACGATGACCAGAAATGTTAATGTTCTGGATATAATTACAACTACAGGTCCTGCAAAATGGCGCAGATTTTATTATTATTATTATTATTATTATTATTATTATTATTATTATTATTATTATTAATTTGATTTTTTCGTGCTTCCGTGCGCGTCAACTGCTTTGGTCATTAGATCCCTGAGTGTAGTGCACGTTTTTTTCTCGGGAGATGGCAGTGATCTTCCCCCTCCGGATGGCGAGATCCGGCGCCGACCAACCGTCGGCTAGCGGGGTTTCCCCCTAACCAGGCCTCTCACACCAGCGGGGCACCGCCCCAGAAGGGACAAGCTCTAAGCCTCCGACCGGTCTCCCGGAATATGTGGTAGTGTAGTGCATGCTAGTGTGTGTAAGGGGGGAGGATAGGACAAGGAAGAGGAAGGACAGATCGCGCGCTGTCCGTGGCCCGTTTGTTAGGGTACTGCTCCGGCATTCACCTGGTGTTGATCGGAGAAACCACGGAAAAATACCGATCAGAGCAGCCGGCCGCTAGAATTCTCCTCCAGATAGCGACTGAATTAGACCTAGCTGAAAAGCTAGTGTCGAAAATCCTGCCGCCATCTGGTCTCGAACCTAGGACCTCCCGGTCAGAGGCGCTGCAGTAACATCAGTTGATGCACTGAGCTACCGCTCGCAGTATTATTATTATTATTATTATTATTATTATTATTATTATTATTATTGTATTGCAAAAAATATTAAATTAATATGTCAATTATACTGTTCAAACCTCTCTTCATTACATCATTTGAAAGACATATATACTGAAAATGTCAAGTACATAATTTTTTGTAAGTAAAACTAATATTTTTGTGGCATAAATGGCAATAATGTACTAAGCAACACTGTATCTACCACATTAACGGAAAAAGTCGTTTAAAAAATATTCGGGAACAGAGACCTTGCGTATTTTAAAGAAGAGGTCGACGTTTTGCATTACATATCGAACGTTCTCTTTACTACGTATACAAAGAAGTAGAATTACAAACATAAGTCTCGTTCCTCTTGTAATACTTTTAAATGAATAATACGTGATAGATAGATTGATTGATTGATTAGTGATTCCAGGCGCGTCAATTGCTAAGGTCATTAGACCCATAAGTGAAGTGCATGTGTTTTCCATGGCGGTGATCTTCCCCCGCTGGATGGTGAGATCCGGTGCCGACCTACCGTCGGCTTACGGAGTTTCCGACAACCAGGTAGAGCTTGCAGCACATGGGCAAGTATATAGTATTAAAAATACCAAAACACTTTTTTCTCAATTTATTACAAGATTTCAACTTCATCGGCAATAGTCTCAATTAGTGATGTAGAGAGAAAGCCCAAACGCAATTTCAGTTCTTTATGTTTAGCAATAAAAAGAGTTTTTACGAACAGTTGAAGTGTTGGACGAACGGCTCATTGCAATTCGAAATTAGAAGAGACTGGGTGTCTGGAGAAGAATTCTAGCGGCCAGCTGCTCTGATTGGTGGTTTTCCGTGGTTTGTCCGACCAACACCAGGCGAATGCCGGAGCAGTACCCTAACACACGGGCCACGGACCGCGCGCGATCTTTCCTTCCTCTTCTTTGTCCTGTCTTCTCCCCTCACACACACACAAACATGCACTACACCACTACATATTCCGGGAGACCGGTCGGGAGTTTAGAGCTTGTCCCGGCTGGGGCGGTGCCCCGCTGGTGGGAGAGTCCTGGTTAGGGGGAAACCCCGCTCGCCGACGGTATGTCGGCGCCGGATCTCGCCATCCAGCGGGGGGAAGATCACTGCCATCTCCCGAGAAAAAACATGCAAGACACTTACGGGATTAATGACCTAAGTTGTTGGCGCGCCCGAAATCACTAACCAACCAACCAACTAGAGGAGACTGGGTTTCCGAGTCATCGTGTCCCTTCACGGCGACCATCCGATTTCGCCATTCACGGGTCGAGTTCGGAGTGACAGGGCGCCACTTGTATGTATGAATGAGGCGCTAGTGAAAAGGCGGCCGGATTCAGAAGCTCGCAAGATGATGACGACAACGTTGGAAACTCTGCTTTGGACTTCTTCACACCAGGCATTCGACTCTCCTGGGTGGTTTTATATCGAATCGCATCTCTGCTGGGATTTGAGGCCTCGCATTGGACACCTACAGCTTACACAAGTGGCTTGTTAGCAGTGAATTGCTTCTGAACAAAACCACCCACAGCAAAAGTGGTTTTCCAAATTGTAGCGCGCACACTGTTCAAGACCAACAAATAAATTAACAGCAATAAATTAAATATTTTTAATAAAATTAATATTAATAATTATTAATAAAATTAATATTAATAATTATTAATAAAATTAATATTAATAATTATTAATAAAATTAATATTAATAATTATTAATAAAATTAATATTAATAATTATTAATATTAATATTAATAATTATTAATAAAATTAATATTAAAGTAAATATTATATTAGAAAATTCCTACATAACAGTAGTTTTTTTACATATAACGAATATAAAAAAAGATGCTGGTCTGCAACCCAACGCGAGAACAACAAATGCATAATATGGGTGGATAGTTACACGGAGCCTTGCTATCGCATCACGTCAGTCGTGTCGTAAGCAATGTCGCACTGAATATGATAAAGCAGTCAAAATGCGCAGTACGACAATTGGCGGAATAGCACAATCAAATATTTCTATGTTCAGTCAAAATCGAAACTGCTTCATTGCTTTTCGATATTCTGGGTATCTAACGGAACCATTGCCGCTTCTCACATAGGCATAGGCTACATAGTCTTCTTTCAATTTCTGCACACATAGGAAATTAGTAATTCAGAAATGAACACTTATTTTTGATCTTGCAATCTTGGAGAACCGGAGAACTTATGTGGGGAACACACCACAGCTAGAGATTATCAGCTCAGAGGCTCGTCGTTTGAAGAAATTACTCCACACCCAAGGAACAAATAATCCCCACTCAATTTCCCCAGGGTCCACGATCCACTGTCACTGTCACCGTCACTGTCACGTGTCCAATCCCTATGAAAGCCTAAACGCGTCCTTGCTGAATCTGACGGCTTGACGCATCTTCCCATATCTCCCCATTCCACCCTTCCCATTGACTTCGAGGCCGGCTGCTCTGATCGGTAGTTTTCCGTGGTTTCTCCGATCAAGACCACGCGAATGCCGGAGCAGTACCTTAACAAACGGGCCACGGACCGCGCTCGATCTTTTCTTCCTCTTCCTTGTTCTATTCTCTCTTCCCCCCACACACACATTTACGTGGATTATACTACCACATATCGTCGCTGATGATATAAAATCTCCTATGTGAAAAAAACAACAACAAACTTTTACAAGAGGAAGAAAAAACATAATTTTTATTTCTCTTTATTCTTGACATTTTCAGTGCCTTTTTAAGCGCCTAAAAGACGATTTTTTAGTGCCAAAACATCCGATGTCTAATCATTAGAATGTGGTGCTTACTGAAGTGGAATTCGGAGACTGCTTTGGTAAGTGGCTTGCGTGATGTTCCTGATCACTTCTATGTGGATACCGGAGGCGCATCTTATATAACAGGTCACGAAATTCGGAACGATCCGACCTTTCTATTCCCTTCCCATCCCCTTTTCATTCGTTTGCAGGTCCATTTACGTCCCCTCTCCTTTCACTGGTAGCAATAACTACTGCACATTACAATTTGCATAATCGTCCTCACACTACAATTTAGCACGTACAAATCAGCATGTACAGTTTTTTCTCGCCCGTATTTCCAAACTCATACAAAAAGCACTCAAATTTTCGAAAAATTTGTTAAAGACCTTATTTCAAAATCTACCGTTAAAGAACAGATTTCGTTAAGGAAAAATACCTCTACCTTTAATATTTTAATTGTAGGAAGACTCAAGCAAAATTTGAACTTTTGCAATTTTTCCAAAATTATGGTTTCCAACGAATATGAAACCTGCACCATTATTTTAAACTTCTTTACATTATTCAACAACAAAATCATTGAATTAATAAAAAACGATGAAGCCATTAAAAAATGTGATAAACAATACAAATGTCCCAGGGGCTTGTAAAGTAACCCCCAAAATTAATATATCGATTTCAAATTCCAACAGTCGCGACATCAGCCAAATCGATTGGGGAATATCAATTTTGGAGAAATCGGCAGAACGGTTTAGCCACTAGTTCACAGACAGACGCACGGACGGACGGACGGACGGACGGACGGACGGACGGACGGACGGACGGACGGACGGACGGACGGACGGACGGACGGACGGACGGACGGACGGGCGACCGTATTGCCGTCATTAGTTTTTTCGGTATCAAGGACTAACAAATCATGGATTCTGGTTACACTGTGAGAGGATTTTTCCCCCTAAATATAGCAACTGAATTTATCCACTTTTTCGTTGTCAGGGCTCTGTAATACGAGTTTCTCTGCCGAAAATTCGTCCCTTTTCCACCAATATTACATAACTTTTTCTCTATTGCGTAGCGAGATAGTAAAAATCCGTGCTCTGGAAGTAAAGTTCCATTTCCACCGTCTGTAGATTTATTGTTCCATTTGTTTTTAGAGAAAGTTACTTCTTTCACTGCACAAAATTATTATATGCGTTTGAGATTGTAATCCGGGTTGTCTCACCTGCAGCCAAGTCTGCTTTACAGCACGCACATTTGCAATAATACTTAGTTTTACGAAGTGAAGGAGCATTGTGAGTCTATTTTGACATTGCAGTTTTCGCACTGTGGCCTAGGAACGATCTATCTTCCTCCAAACACACCGACATTTCTTGTTTCCTGGAGTCGGTAAAAGAAATATCCGTCAGAGAACCAGGAAAAAGATTTCCTACAGGAAATGAGTTTCTGTCGGCAAGCTTGATATAGAGGAATGTTTCATTGAGATTTATCCGCAATCCTTTTAAGATACACGTCACAATTTTATTCATTTTCCTTTATCATCCTTCGCGAGCACGCTTCTCAGAAAATGATATCCCACATGTTTACCATGTATACACATACTTAAAACAAAACGGATTTTCGTTTAGAAATAAATTTGAGCTTGTATTGAACAACATTACATGAATTTATTTTTTAAAAGAAAGGCAGTAGATTTTAGACGTTTTATTATTTACTCTTATTAATTTATTTTATTTTTTACTAATACTTATTGCTTGTTGTTGCCTTCGATATGCACTGGACTGAGAGGATCGTAGTTACGAGGGAAATATGAAGACAGTTGAATGGCGCTACATCTTCTCCTATGGAGGGAATTATGAAAGGGAATTATGGGAGAGAAATGACAAAAAGACAAACCGAGTTAACTTAACAACTAGTAAATAAACCAATCTAAATAATTAAAATTACGTAAAAAATAAAATAATGTACCACGGGCGTTAACTGTTTTTAATGATCTCGAACCAAAGACCCTCGGGCTTCTTGTCACCACTCGAACATTAGAACCGTTATAAAGCCCTTGGTGCATAATTCATTATTACTGCATGTTTCAAACACTAAAATTTAATATTTTGAAACTAAAAATAGAAACGCTTATCTTCCGTCATTTGTTCATTCTGTCGTTTTCAACAACCACAATGCAACTGTGGTTGGTCGTGGAAGGGTATCCTTGTATCATGAGGTTTTCGTTGCTAAAGTGAAGATCGCGGATTTATAAGTTTGAAGATTGAGTGTTTCTGAACGCAAAGATTAGAATGTATTTCTTTGGCATTTTGGGTAGATTGTCTTTGCCGGCTAGCTGACGGTGTCCCCCTAGTTTAACTCCCACGCTTGAGGGATAAAAGAGACATGTGGCGAACATGACGTATTTTCTTCAACGTAACTAGCAGACTCTGCCTGCCTGAGCTTTCCTACAGTCACACAGCTACAGAAACTGAGACGATTTTAACGGAAAGCTGTAACTCTATGTTTGCCCCAACCACGAATCGAACCCGGGGGCGCACCAAGGGAGGCTAGTGCGTTGTCCATGAGCCACCCTACGGTGCGAAAATTGATTGATTGACTGATTTTTTCGTGTTTCCGGGCGCGTCAACTGCTTTGGACTTAGTCTCATTAGTGTACTGCATGTTTCTTCCCTCGGGAGATGGCGGTGATTTTCCCCCGCTGGATGGCGAGATCCGGCGCCGACCTACCGTCGGCTAGTGGGGTTTCCCCCTAACCAGGACTCTCCCACCAGCGGAGCACCTCCCCAGCCGGGACAAGCTCTAAGCTCCCGACCGGTCTTTCAGAATGTTGTAGTGTAGTGCATTTTAGTATAAGTGTGTGTAAGGGGAGAGGATAGGACACAGAAGAGGAAGGACAGATCGCGCGCGGTCCGTGGCCCGTTTGGTAGGGTACTGCTCTGGCATTTGCCTGGTGTTGATTGGAGAAACCACGGAATACCGATCAGAGCAGCCGGTCACTAGAATTCTCCTCCAGACAGCGACTGAATTCAACCTAGCTGAAAAACTAGTGTAGAAAATCTTGCCGCCGTGGGGAGTGGGAACCTAGGACCTCCCGGTCAGAGGCGCTGCAGTGACATCAGTTGATGCACTGAGCTCCCGCTCCCGGTCGGTGCGAAAAAATTAATGAGTGCATAAAAAGCAATCTCCGGCAATAGATTGACACATGTGTCCCTTTAAGAAGAACATTTATTGATCGTATTCATGAGTGACGCATAACGTTTTTATTTTATGATGGATAGCAAAATAACTTTATCTAGTCTACTTCAACATACATGTACTGTTCTCGGTAAATATAAAGCATTTCAATTTGATTTTCAGAAACATGTTTAACTCTGTATTCCCAATGAACAGTGATTGTATTGTTCTAGAATTTCTAAACCTCCTCCATTTCAATACGTTAATAAAAATAACAGATATTACAAACTGTCAACAGGGAAGTCATTTTTAGGAAAAATAACCACCAAACTTACTGTAAGTTCAGATTCGAGAAATCGACTCATTATAGAGGCTTACTCATAGCTTGATTTTTTCTAAACGTTAAAAATACACACACTTTCCCTAACCCACATCACTATTCTTTACAATACACTTCTCACAATATCTCAATATAATCACCGAGGCTGAAAGGTCGATCACAAACATTTCTTTTCTCAATAGGATATTCTCTCATCTTTCCCAATTATTACAAGAGATCAAGATACTTCATTTATTCTAACGAGTTATTTTCAATATTGAGTCACGAAAGGAACAAAAATACAAAATCAGTCCTGAGTGAGGTACAGTCTGAACTGAGAAAGACTATATAAAAATACAGGTAACATTATATTCACCAAATCACAGACGATCTTAAACTGACCTCGACAAGTCACTATAAACAGGTTACATGACCGAAGAGATGTTATACAGTTACATTACTCCATACACACGCAAAATGACAGGGTGAATTTGCTGCAAAATGTCCTCTCAGATCCCCATTTACCAGAAGCAAGCGGAAAATCCAAAGAGCTTGTTCGTGGGAAACGCTAGCAAACTACACTTCACGAGTTTAATGCGGTACTGTTATACACAGTACATCGAAACAGGGTATAAAACTCGTTATGTTCCATTATGTTTATAATAAGCTAGACGATTTTTTACACGCCGCACAAGGCAAATTGATTCCATTTACAGTAAATGGACTTAACGCTCTAACGCGTACGTGCAGACTGACTTTAAACGAAGTGGGAAAATCATGTTTGCGCTGTTATTCAGCAGTAAACAGCCACACAGCCCTGAGCATAATTCACAAGGCAGATTGTCGAAAGCGTTGGTAAGCTGGGAATAGAGAGGGGCGGCAATAAAAGTATAGACCGTTCACGTGGCTCAGGGCATCAACTGATGTCACTGCAGTGGGAAGACATAGGGTTCGAATCCCGAAGGCGACAGGATTTTCGGCACTGGTTAAAGAGCTGGGTCGAATTCTGCTGTCTGAAGGAGAATTCAAGCTGCCGGCTGCTCTGATAGGTATTTTTTCACGGTGTCTCGGATCAACATAATGTAACTGCTTGAGCGGTACCGTAACAAACGGGCCACGGACCGAGCGCGATCTTTCCAGTCCCTTTCGTGCCCTCACCCCTCACTTCCACTTTTATGTCCTGCACTACCACACTTTTCGGGAGAGCGGTCGGGGTCTTAGAACTCGTTCCGGCTGGTGCGGTGCCCCGGTGGTGGGAGATACCTGGTTGAGGAAAAGCTCGCAAGCCGAGGAAGGTCGGCGCCGGATTTCACAACCCAGCGGGGAAATATCCCCGTCAACTTCTCAGAAAAACACTACACTTACGGGACTAATGACATTAGCAGTTGACGGGCCCGCAATCACTAGTAAACAATTAAATGAACGAGATGTGCGTATACGTTACGTAACATGAGATGAAGCAATTTTATGTCAAGAATAAAGTAGGAAATTTTACCATGAGAGTGGGGTGATCTTCCCCTGCTCGATAATGAAATCTCGTGCCATCCTACACGTCGGCGTAGGGGGATTTCCTCACCCAAGAATCTCCTACCAGCGGGGCACCGCCCCAGCCGGGACAAGTTCTAAGTCTCCGACCGATCTCCGAGCATGTGTGCGTGTTAGTGTACGTGTGTCTGTAAGGGGAGAGGATAGGACAAGGAAGAGGAAGGACAGATCGCGCGCGGTCCGTGGCCCGTTTGGTAGGGTACTGCTCCGGCATTCGCCTGGCGTTGATCGGAGGTACCACGGAAAACTACCGATCAGAGCAGCCGGCCGCTAGAATTCTCCTCCAGACAGCGACTGAATTCGACGTAGCTATATAGCTAACGTCGAAATTCCTGCCACTGTCAGGTCTACAACCCTACGGGACCTCCCAGTCAGAAGTACTGCAGTGACATCAATTGATATCCTAAGCCGTATATACTAGTTTGTTTAATATTTCGCCTAGGTAACGACAACTTTGGCTTAGCATAAGATAGATGCATTTCTTTCTCGCCCCTTTTTAAAAGAAATTGAACATACACCCCTAAAAAGAAGCACTATTATAAATCTTGCCTCGTCAGTTCTTGTTTTTATATAGTCCATCATTCACATTTCATCGATAGACGCAAAATATGATGGGGCAACACTTGCTCGAAAATTTAAAAAATCGTATTTTTCAAGTCACATTCAGATTCACCGTCGCACTATATCTTGAACATCACATGAACTGCAAATTAATATTTGCTTGATTTCTTCAAAGGCACTGAAAAAGTCAAGAATAAGGAGGGAAAAGGCACTGTCATAAGTTACATACACAATAAAATGGAAAATTGTAATTTTTGTATATATTATTTTGTAAACTTAAATGCACAAAACCAGTTCGTATATTTTAATGTAAAACTAGATTTACATATTTACAACTCTTCTACATTTTATTCTTAATACTTTCCATTAACCAGTAATATTTACATATTTCCAGTAACTTTTCAAGGATCACAATTTCAAATTTGCGACGACTGGGAGACAAAATCAGTTTGAATGCGGAGAAGGATATCTGAACGATGTGACTGGCATATATTTTAGCAGTCCAACACTAGCAAGACTGAAACCTTCTGGGAATTTATCTTTATTTCCACTTAAAATTTCGGTTCCCTCGGCGTATTGTCAATCGTCCATGTTCTCAGATCATGGCTAGTATTTGTGAAATAGGGAAATGGAGAAAAATCCGTTGGCATACTTTCAGGAATTCACTCGTAATTTTAAATTTCAAGATGTGAATTGAAGGTTTGATGATGAATTGTCACGTTGGACCATCGCCGATTTTCCGATATCTTAGAATTGTATATAAATATACTAAATAAAAGGCAAAAAAGTCCTAAAAAAGGTTTATATGCAAAAAATAGGCATTTATGCTAAAATAAGCAAAAATAAGCATTATAAAATTCCGTCAAATGTCATCATTTGTCATGATTCGTGGACATATATTATCAGCTTTTAAATAAGTTCTCTAGAAAAAAATAGGCATTTCCCTAAACATCCGATGTCTAGTAATGAGTTAAATTGCTTACCTTCATGGTGATGCCGGCGCTACTAGCACCAGCTATACGCAAACATCAAGCGCCATCGCCGCCTGCAACACAATGAACATCTTTCAAATGCGAACACCAACTCCACGCCCACAACTGCATTACTTTCTCACAAAGCATTCGACATCTGAGCGACCTCCACAGCCTGTATTTTGTGCAGCCTCTTTACATATCTTAGTAACACTTCACGTTGAATTCAATTACATTATCTGCCAAGTCTTCAGCGTTTCTAAGATATCATTTCACACGTAAAGCATAACATTAATAAGTGAAAGTGGAAATAATATGATAAACAAGGATGATTAACGCCAACTTCCTGTTACTCTTTCTACCTGAAATTGCTACTTTTGATTTAATTCCAGAATGTGTCATTTTGGAGTAGTTTATCACAATTTGTCCTCATACCACTTTTTCAAATATGTCTTACAGGATTTAAATGTCATGCAATTTCGTTTGTGCTAATACACGACCTCCGAGACCGGACTCTTTTTATACGGAAAGAATTAAGCTTGCTTTATTTTATAGTACAACCACAGGGTTCCCGTTAGAACCTGGCAACAACTCAATATTTGAAGCGTTCAGAACACAAGTAAATCAAGTCACATTAGCAGACTTGTAAGAAAAATTGGGGTAAAGGTTTTGCAGAACGTTTAATTTGAGGGAAATGATCACACAGTTTGCACCTTTACAACCGTTTTCTACAACACTGAAATATCCTTCCTTTAAGCTCTAAAAGGAGCTTCATGGTTTTTAATACGAAATATGTTCAAATTGACCACAAATGGACTTTATTAACTCATGCTACAAATGATACGCTCCGAACTCTTCATTTAGTACACGTCTTGGTGAGTGCATTTGCGAATTATTTGTTAGATTACATTAGGTTAATGTTTAATGCTTAGGAAATTGTTAGGTTTATCAGACTTTTAATATCGATATGTTTTGACTAGGGGACATTCCGGAATTTGCGTGATGCCATCAAGAAAATTTTGAGGGGGCAATGTGTAAGCAATCGACGGGACATTAGTGTGTATCGACTGTGTGGGTTGCCTGCACGCCTCTGATATCACTGGTTATGAAACTCTCATCAGTACAGCCCGCAAATTGCGGCATTTATTATAGCTAAAATAGGTACGCAAAAAGGCATTTATTTAGGTATTACTAAGTATGCCACTAACTTACTAAAGTGTGCATGCAAAAACCCTTTTCTTCTGGCTAAAGAAGGTGCGCAAAATGGCGAGTAAACAATTAAAAACCACATTTACAAAATATTTTTTTGTAAAAAAATTAATAATTAAAATGATTCATATTTTTATTTGAACTCTAAAATTTACATAGCTCTTACGTGTTAGTAAACGATCTTTTCCTTATAATCTTGATTGCACTTGACCGCTAAATATGACTACGAATTTGTTTCGCTCACGACGCTGATTCTACGAAATGCTATTGTGACTCCTTATGAATCTTGAAATGGTATCAGTTAAAACGGTTTTTCGTTATTCACACTTGTGTAATGGATGGGATTCCTCAGGAGCCAACAATGTCTGTCTGCATCAATGATTTTTTTTTTTTTTACTGTTGATTGCTGTGATCTTCCTTTCTCATTTCGATTTAACACTACCTGGAGATCTAATACGCCTCGAATATGAAAAAATAATCCAGTAGATGCCGGAAATATGGAAAAATGAATTTTTAATATTGTAAAGATTTTAAGACTTTTGATAACAGCAATCAATTCACTGTATACTTCGTTGTTTAAAAAATTAATTTTCTTGCCTATTTTACCTTGTGAAGCCAATTTTAGTATTTTGCCCTACTTTAACATTTTTTCTTCATTTTACGTCATTAGTCTTCATCGTAATTAGTCGTCATAGTTACGTCATTACGTCTTCATTTTACGTCATTAGACTCGATCAGTCTGGAAATATACCCTGCAAACCTGGAACAAAAGAATGTAGAGCCGCGTTTGGTCTATAGGTTTCGAGTTATAGGGAATTCGAGTAACAAGGAAATAGAAAATGACGCATATCGAGAGAACGAGGTTCCTCTGCATGAACATCGCTGTTGACCAATGAACGCTGCTTCACAACTGCCCACCAACGGGAACCGGGAATGGCAACGCTAGCGAGAACAAAAAGGAAGCTGAAAGATGGGAATGCCTCGCAGGCCAAAGAATGTAGAAAGCAGTACACCCAGTTGTGCGTCGGTTTCAGCTTCTGCTTCCCTGAGCTCTCTTGTTTGGCCGCCGAAGGTTCCTAGCGCTTTTCGAAGTCTGGTTGCTGTATTTTGTTAAGGCTAAATGTACCGACACTAATTCAATTTGTCGCCACCACGTGGCAGCACCAAAATAAGCAACATTTACTAGACCGATAACGTCTAAACAAATTGTGCGATTTTCGATCTGTAAACGGCATTGGACTACTTTTTAAAATAGAATTTACGCTACGAAGCCTTTTTTTTTTCAAAAAAGATTTCCAATTTTTTTAAAATTTTCTCATAGTTTCGGGAAGAAATTAAAAAATGTGGGCTTATAGCGCGATGACGACGTGCTTCCTGAATCCAACGCCGTGTCAACCATGCAAATCGGATGAATAGGAGCGGCGTAAAGTGAAATTTCGGAAAAACACTTCACCCCCTTCCCGCTCCACGCAGTTGCGTCACCCGACCCTTGTGGGCCCTCCCTCGACGCGGCCAAACGACCAAACCCGGCGGCCTGCGACACGGGAGGCGGTCGAGCTCTCAGACAGGCAAGCCGGGCAGTCGGTTTATGCTTTCGTCTCTTTCAATCTCAATATATTTTTTTCAAACTAGTGATGCTGTATCACAACCAAACGGTCTCGTATCATCTGTAATAGTCGTATATAACATATATCTTGTTCACATATTTCAGTCTTCCTTCGAATACCATCAAACAGTTATTTGAGGCATTACTCAAAATATCGATTCCGATTTGGAAACCGATTTCAAAAAGAAAATTGAACTAATTTAGTAGATATCACCAATATTCCACGTTCTAACCTTATTTTACACACATTTTACTTCTAAATCTTCCGTTATCATTCCACTACCAGAAAGAATGAGCCGAGATGACGCAAGAGCTCTTTTATCCTGCGACTCGATTTTTGATCTCAAAACGGCGTTTGTCTCCTTGATAGATTTCACCTGATGAACCCGTTTTCCCAAGTAAAATCACCGAAGCTAATTTTAAAACTGTTTTCGAACTTTCAACCCATGCAAACTACTGCAACTCATGCAAAAAATGCGAGAAAAGTGAAAAAAAACTACCCAAACGTTCTTCAGCACGTGCAGTCAAAAGATGAAGACAAGAAAGAATTTCAACACTGACTTGTGCCATGCCGCAAACTTTGAATTTTCAAAACTTGAAAATCCATCATTTAACTAGTTTAACCAACAAAATATAAAATTCCACCCGAGTCACCATTTAGGAAATATTATTTAAATTGTTCCTAAGTTAAATTGCTGTGCAATATGTTTTGCCAATCGGAAAAAATCGATTTGTTTTTAGAGCATTGAATCCCTTATGTAGTACGTATTACGTAAAAATTTTAATATTATTCAACCATAATGCCCACTTCCCTGCCTATTTTTTAAGTTTTTACTTCCTATTTTCTAAGTGTCTGCCTATTTTCAAGTTTGTAAGTGCCTATTTGCCTGCCTATTTTCAAGACTTTAAGTGCCTACTTGCCTGCCTATTTTAAAGTCGTAAAGTGCCTATTTGCCTGCCTATTTTCAAGTCTTTAAGTGCCTATTTGCCTGCCTATTTTCAAGTCTTTACGTGCCTATTTGAATGCCTATTTTCAAGTTTTTAAGTGCCTATTTGCCCGCCTATTTTCAAGTTTTAAGTGCGTATTTGCCTGCCGATTTTCAAGTCTTTAAGTGCCTATTTGCCTGCCTATTTTCAAGTTTTAAGTGCGTATTTGCCTGCCTATTTCCAAGTCTTTAAGTGCCTACTTGCCTGCCTATTTTAAAGTCGTAAAGTGCCTATTTGCCTGCCTATTTTCAAGTCTTTAAGTGCCTATTTGCCTGCCTATTTTCAAGTCTTTACGTGCCTATTTGAATGCCTATTTTCAAGTTTTTAAGTGCCTATTTGCCCGCCTATTTTCAAGTTTTAAGTGCGTATTTGCCTGCCGATTTTCAAGTCTTTAAGTGCCTATTTGCCTGCCTATTTTCAAGTTTTAAGTGCGTATTTGCCTGCCTATTTCCAAGTCTTTAAGTGCCTACTTGCCTGCCTATTTTAAAGTCGTAAAGTGCCTATTTGCCTGCCTATTTTCAAGTCTTTAAGTGCCTATTTGCCTGCCTATTTTCAAGTCTTTACGTGCCTATTTGAATGCCTATTTTCAAGTTTTTAAGTGCCTATTTGCCCGCCTATTTTCAAGTTTTAAGTGCGTATTTGCCTGCCTATTTTCAAGTCTTTAAGTGCGTATTTGCCTGCGTATTTTCAAGTGTTTAAGCGCCTATTTTCCTGCCTATTTTCAAGTGTTTAAGTGCCTATTTGCCCACCTATTTTCAAGTTTTAAGTGCGTATTTGCCTGCCTATTTCCAAGTCTTTAAGTGCCTACTTGCCTGCCTATTTTAAAGTCGTAAAGTGCCTATTTGCCTGCCTATTTTCAAGTCTTTAAGTGCCTATTTGCCTGCCTATTTTCAAGTTTTTAAGTGCATATTTGCCTGAGTATTTTCAAGTCTTTAAGTGCCTATTTGCCTGCCTACTTTCAAGTTTTTCAGTGCGTATTTGCCTGCCTATTTTCAAGTCTTTAAGTGCCTATTTTCCTGTCTATTTTCAACTCTTTAAGTGCCTACTTGCCTGCCTATTTTCAAGTCTCTAAGCGCCTATTTGCCTGCCTATTTTGAAGTCTTTAAGTGCCTATTTTCAAGTCTTAAAGTGCCTACTCGCCTGCCTATTTTCAAGTCTTAAAGTGCCTATTTGCCTGCCTATTTTCAAGTCTTAAAGTGCCTATTTGCCTGCCTATTTTCAAGTCTTTAAGTGCCTATTTGCCTGCCTATTTTCAAGTCTTTACGTGCCTATTTGAATGCCTATTTTCAAGTTTTTAAATGCCTATTTGCCTGCCTATTTTCAAGTTTTAAGTGCGTATTTGCCTGCCTATTTTCAAGTTTTAAGTGCGTATTTGCCTGCCTATTTTCAAGTCTTTAAGTGCGTATTTGCCTGCGTATTTTCAAGTGTTTAAGTGCCTATTTTCCTGCCTATTTTCAAGTCTTTAAGTGCCTATTTTTCTGCCTATTTTCAAGTCTTTAAGTGCCTATTTGCCTGCCTATTTCCAAGTCTTTAAGTGCCTACTTGCCTGCCTATTTTAAAGTCTTAACGTGCCCATTTGCCTGCCTATTTTCAAGTCTTTAAGTGCCTATTTACCTGCCTATTTTCAACCTTTTTACTGCCTACATGTCCGCGCTCTACTCACATTTTCTTTTATAAAAGACATTCGACAAACAGGTAATTTCCAGCGCAATGGCGCCGTGACTCACCCGTGGGCGGCGGGAGCGCTGCGCGCGGGGCGGCGCCATGCAAGCGGCGGCCTACGCGAGGGCGAGGGCGAGGGCGCGGGCGATGGCGCGGGCGTGGGCGGGGCCGGGGGCGCGCGGGCCGCCGCTGCAGGGCGCCAGGGGCCCGCCCGCCATGGGGCGGACGCTGCGGCTCAGCCCGGCCGTCTCAGCTGCTGCTCCCGAGCAGGCGCTCCTCCTCCTCCTCTTCCGGCTGGCGCTCACCGCCGCTGCAACACGCCACCAGCAACCACATCAACAACCACAACCACAACAATAACGATAACCATAATAATAATGATAATAACGATGATAACAATAACGATAATGATAATAATAATAATATGATTATAATAACGATAACGATGATAACGATAACGATATTAATAACAGTAACGATAATAATAATAATAATAATAATAATAATAATAATAATAATAATAATAATAATAATAATAATAATAATAATAATGCGTAAGTGGGCTTTCAGACTGGTCAAAGAACTTACGCACCCCTCTTTCTCAATTGAAACTCATCAAGCACTGCACTTCAGTTAAACCGTAGCAAGTGCAAATGCTAAATCTTACAAACAATCACTGAACTCTACCATCAGATATCATTAACGGGAAAAGATATCTCATTTGCCTGGATCCCCACATCCTTGGAAAACAACGTTACTAAAGAGTTTAAGTGACTTCCTGTACATATCATACCAGCCATGATTGGATGTCAAGTTTTGTACTATTAAAATAACGTCCTTTCTATTGTAAACTTTGTATAATATAAATGTGTTTATAAATAAAAATATAAATATATATATATATATATATATATATACACACACATAATAAACAACAATAATAATGATGATAATAATAATAATAATAATATTTGAAAAAGAACCATCTTCCTACAATAATATTAATAATTCTATGATAATCGATTTTCCCTGAAAGCCCTTAATTAATATTATAAATTGAGTTAAGGACCGTACACAGTAAATCAATTACGACACTACGATGTAAAGTTGTTTTATTTTATTACGTTTCGTGAATGATTAACCTCTTCAGGTACTGGAATGAATATCAACTTTGTAAACAGATCCAATACTATTTCTCATCGAATATTATTATAATTCAGTTCCTGTCAGTGAAGTTATGTAGTACCGATGTTCGTGTCGCCGTTGTTCGTGTCAACGATGTTCATGTCACCGATGTTCGAGTTATCGATGCTCCCGTTATAATCATTTAAATCATCTGCGGACACGTTAATGTGCTACCAAAGATCGAGAAACAAAGCGAAAGCCTCCGCCATGCGCGTCGTACTTCAACCCTCCCGAGAAAAAGAATGACAATTTTAGATTGATTTTTTCATGTTTCCGGGCACGTCAACTGCTTGAGACATTAGTCCCATTAGTGTAGTGCATGTATTTTCTCGGGAGATGGTGATTTTCCCCCGCTGGATGGCGAGATCCGGCGTCGACCTACCGTCGGCTAGTGGGGTTTCCCCCTAACCAGGACTCTCCCACCAGCGGAGCACTGCCCCAGCCGGGACAAGCTCTAAGCTCCCCACAGGTCTCCCGGAATATGTGGTAGTGTAGTGCATGTTAGTGTAAGTGTGTGTGTGTAAGGGGAGAGGATAGGACAAGGAATGGGAAGGACAGATGCGCGCGGTCCGTGGCCCGTTTGATAGGGTACTGCTCCGGCATTCGCCTGGTGTTGATCGAAGAAATCACGGAAAACTACCGATCAGAGCAGCCGGCCGCGAGAATTCTCCTCCAGACAGCGACTGAATTTGACCTACCTGAAAAAGTTAGTGTCGAAAATCCTGCCGCCGTGGGGAGAGGGAACCTAGGACCTCCCGGTCAGACGCGCTGCAGTGACACCAGTTGATGCACTGAGCTACCGCTCCCGGTGACAATATTATAGAAATCACGGAAGGTGAGTTATTGACGTTTTGGCGCGAGAGCTTCGCCGAAGGCAAGTCGACACCAAATCCGCGAACGCCTCCTGCCCTGATTGCGCTACCTCCCGCGAATCGCGTCCGCGGTGGAGGGGCTGCGTAGGCGGGCACTGGGTGTAACGCACGAGGCGATTGGTCAGCGGGAAGCGCTGACGTATTGCACCACCACGCACGAACATTCATAACAAAAGGGAACAACTCCTTTTCGTAATACTGTTCTGGTATATAGACATAACTAAACGAAGAAACGAAATGTCGCTATTAACGGCCGCCGTCCGTTAAAGATTAACACACAACCGTTCGTTACGAGCAATCGAAACAAATGAGCTGTACTGATGGGGCATGAATGATTCTACTCAATGGAAAGGAATTTGAATTTTTCTCTGGTCGAGTATTGTAGGGCGACACACGGCAGATATCACAAATAATATATATGGTTAGTTATCAACCTCCTATGGGTTATTTGCTCTATATCAGCATAATACCGTTAAATATAGCGTTATTGTTGAAAGTGGAGAAGAGATGAAAGTTAATCACCCCATAGATAAACCGCAGGAGACACATAACATATTAACGGCATCCACCAACTCTTCTACAGTATTTCAAACTCAAGTTGAAGGCAAAATGGCCCGAATAAAGAGTGAATCTCCACAAATCAGCGAAATCCAGGAATATGCGAGACATAAACCTAAAATAGTATGTATCTTAAATAATAGTAAAGAGAATGAAAAAAAATCATCACACAACGATTTTTTATTTTGTTTTGAGTTTCGGTTAGGCTTGTGAAAGTGAGGTTTGAGTAAAAGGCATACACATTATTGAGATCTGACTGTATAAATATATCACACAATTTACATAAGCAAACACCTCAGCACCTCCCACTTGGGTGTGCTAATGTTTTCTTTCCACCGGATTCGACTTTCTGATTAACAGAGTAATAATGTCACTGAAAGAGGATTGCCTTGAAGTGTTTTATTTGAACCCACCCAGATCTGAATCTTGGACACTCTGTAATGCACACAGATCCTCTAACAGATTGAGCCCCGAAATCAAACATTCCGGGAATGAATACATGACATGCGTTCGCACTATGTCACCATCATGCCAACAACTGCTTCGTCAGACAAACCCCATTGGATGCAATTGTTAGCTTTCAAGGTGCAAGTCAACCCATTTCGTTCCTCTTGGCCCTGGCCGCCGTTTTAACAAGCGAAGAGGCGCATGTAGAAAGTCGGACATCGTGCTTTGCGAGGTCTCGCACTTTTGTAACTGTGTAAATGTTACATAAACAATTCACACAAAAAATTAACATAAAAAAGTGGAGTTTATGCACTTTCAATATAATTTCTTCAACACATCAAAAGATTTACAACAATAATAAGCGTAGAGACTCGCAGTTCGTGTTTTTATTCATGAATGTTTTCAAAACACTTCTCAAAGCCTACAAGTTTACTCGAAAATGAAACACTGATTTTGAAAGAACCCTTCAGATAAAATAACATCCAAAATAAGACAGTAGAAACAATACTGCACTGGTCGGGGAGACGTTTTTCATTTTTGGAAAGATTCGTGAAGGCAATTGGAGTCTAACAGGATTGCGACAATGAATCTTAAATGTGCACGTACGAAAAATTAATTCGGATGTTTATGTGAAATATCACTAGTGATGGGAAGAGAGTCGAATTGATATTGACTGTCTATAACAATATATCTATTGAATCAATATAAATATTTATATTTATTGATCATAGAATATTAAAATAATGTCTGTATATATTAAAAATATCTATACGCAGTCTAATTGACTGTCCTTAATTGATATTCAATAATCATTCTACAATCAATAGATATTAAAATATCTAATTATTATAGACAGTCGAATTGACTGTCTAAAATCAATCGATATTTTAATTCATAAAGTTCATATTTTGTCGCCCTTCCTCTGATCGCGTCTCTCTCAATGTTCATAGATTTATAATGAAGAGAGGCTCCGCGTTTCGGTGGCACAGGTATGGCTGAGCCTCCAACCGGGCCTGTCTTCGCCCTTCATGCTGTTTGCTGCGAATTTGAGTTATTGACGTTTCAGCGCCAAGAGCAGCAGCAGCAGCACTGGAATCTGCCGGTGGCGCCACCTACCGCGAAACGCGTCCGCGCCGCGGTCGCACGTGAGGGGGGGGGGGGCAACAGGGGGAGGGAGGTGGACTGGAGGAGACAGGAAGGTCACGGGGAGGGAAAGGTGGCAGAGAGAAGAAAGGAGATACGGGGACACAGGAGACGGGGGGGGGGGAAGGGGGAGAAAAGGGCGAGGAGGAGGGACCGGGGAAGAAGGGTCGATGGGGGAAAGGGCGGAGGAAAGGGGCGAGGAGAGGCAGGGATGAATTGTCAGGACGTGGAAATGGCGGGGAGTGCGAAACAGGGAAGGATGTGTGGGCAGGAGGGTGCGGAGGAAGGGGCGACAAACAGAGAGAGTGGGATTAAGGGGCAGCGGAGGAAAGGGCGGGGACAGGAGGGGTGGAAGTGACTGGGACAAAGGGTCGGGTAGGAAAGGGTAGTGAGAAAGGAGTGGTGGAGGAAAGGCGGAAAGGGGAGGAGGGTGTGGAGGATTGAAGCGCAGGGAAGGAAGTGAGGGGGAGAAGGGGCGGAGGAAGGGGGCGGGGAAGAAAGTGCGAGAAAGGAGGGAAGAGGAGTACGTGGAATAAAGGGGCAGTAGAAGGCGAGGATATGGGCGGGGAAGATGGGGCGGGAGAGGAGGGGTGGAGACGAAGGAAAGGTAGGGAGGAAGGCGACGAAAGGGACGAAGAGAGGCGCGTGGGCGATGAAGTCGGAGCAAGGTGGGAGAGAGGCGGCGGACAAAGGGAGAGAGGGGACGGGGGAAAACGGATGGAGAGAAAGGGCGAGGGGGAAGAGGCGAGCAGGGAGGGTCATACGAAGAAAAGGGGGCGAGGGGGAGGGTCGCCTGTGTGACCTGCCATACAGACGCGGAGGCGGCGGCGGCGGCGGCACCGCTTGTGACGTCACGGGTTGCCATGGCGGCCGCCGGCGGCGAGCGCCGGCGAGCGGCGAGGACGCAACAAGTGCCCAGGCAGAGCATCGTCCCCCTCCCCCTCCCCCTCCCGCCTGTCGCGACGCGTGCACAGTGGGCACGTGTTATAGAGCGATTTTCCTAAGCACGAGCCAAAGTGACAGGTAGTACTCGTAACATAACAGAATCTTCGGTGGTCGTTGTGCCCTTGAGCCCATTAGACTCCCCGCATTCGTTCGTTTCCAGTTGGCTAATTTGTAAATGACTTCGACGCTTCCTTTCGTGATGTCCTCGTCCGACAAAAATATAGTGCGCCACGAGAAATAATTGATATTAGGAAGTGCAGTGTTATGTGCTCTTCTGTAAAAAGTCTTTTTTTCTTAAAATATTACATGGAATTTACTTTTTGTGTGATAAATATTATGTGTTTCCGTGTTTCCGGCTTAAAACCACTTTTCTTTCTATTGATATTCGTGGCAGTTTTCTTTTACTGATTGTGAGAGCATGTTAAACGTCCACAAAACGGGTGCGTCATCCCATTCTACCTCACCATTCCATTCCATGCCCAATGATTGTTACTGATTCCGGACTCATTGATTGTCAACTGATAAAGTCATTAGGCCTCTAAGTGTAGTTCATGTTTTCTCCTCGGGAGGTGACGGTGATCTTCCCCCGCTGGATGGCGAGATCCGGCGCCCACCTATCGTCGGCTACTGGAGTTTACCCCTAACCAGGACTCTCCTACCAGCGGGGCACTTCCCCAGCCGGGACAAGCTCTAAGCTCCCGACCGGTCTCCCGGAATATGTGGTAGTGTAGTGCATGTTAGTGTAAGTGTGTGTGTAAGGGGTGAGGATAGTACAAGGAAGAGGAAGGAAAGAACGCGCGCGGTCCGTGGCCCGTTTGTTAGGGTACTGCTCCGGCATTCCGGAGAAACCACGGATAACTACTGATTAGAACAGCCGGCCGCTAGAATTCTCCTCCAGACAGCGACTGAACTCGACCTAGCTATCATGCTAGTGTCGAAAATCCTGCTACCGTCGGGACTCCAACCTGGGACTTCCCAGTCAGAGGTACTGCAGTGACATCGGTTAATGCCCTGAACCATCTCTCCCGGTACGAGTGTATCGTGTATACTAGTAATGTCCAAGTTTTGCTTTATAAATGTTCTGACAAGGAACACTCACGATAAACTTAGATTCCTCAAAACATGTACCCTACATTGTAACATCTTCATATAATGGGAAATTTACTTTTATTTTTCTTATCCTCTTGGATTTCCACAAGATTTGGACTGTAAACATCTATTTTGATATGATTTTTCTATTACAAAACTATGTAAACTTCACTGCAGTGTATTCGGAGAACTGAAAAAAAACGAAATCCAGGGATACATGTACGATGAAGAGGAATTAATGAAACACCAAATATACTGAAAATTTCTATATCGATACACGAATAGCGGTAGGCTCCACCACAACCGTGAAGTACCTAAAACAACAAATAAATCCATATAATTCCTGCTTCCCTCACAACGCAAATAAAATGTAACCAATATCTTACATTCAGGGATTCATGGACTCCGTACGTGAGCTTTTAACGACCGTTTAAGAGCTCGTTTACGGAATGCCGTCCTTGCCATTCTGCGCCTGCAATATCCCGTGAATAGGCATTCCGTCGTACACACAACCGGCAGAACTTCCTTTCTCAAAGAGCAAATGATGAGAGGTGACCTTGGGAAGAAGAGAATTGGAACAAATTTTGATATTTTTGGAAATGTCTTAGAGATTCCATGTAACGAATATCCCAAAATGAAAAAAGATTCGTTTCGAATAAGAAGGAGGAAGACATCAAAATCGATCAGGGAAAATCAATGTTGGTGAAAATCATACACAATTTAGGAGATAGAGTTGCTCACAAACAGACGGGCAGACGATCGGACGCGCGGAGTTAGACAAATGGGCGGATAAGGACATCGACAGAAAGAAAGATGGACAGGCAGAAAGCCGGACAGTCACAAAGCCGAACAGACAGAAAACCCGTCAGACAGAAAACCCGTCAGACAGAAAGCCCGTCAGACAGAAAAACAGACAGACAGAAGAACAGACAGACAGAAGAACAGACAGACAGAAGAACAGACAGACAGAAGAACAGACATACAGAAGAACAGACAGACAGAAGAACAGACAGACAGAAGAACAGACAGACAGAAGAACAGACAGACAGAAAAACAGACAGACAAAAACAGACATGCAGAAAAACAGACATGCAGAAAAACAGACATGCAGAAAAACAGACATGCAGAAAAACAGACATGCAGAAAAACAGACATGCAGAAAAACAGACATGCAGAAAAACAGACATGCAGAAAAACAGACATGCAGAAAAACAGACATGCAGAAAAACAGACAGACAGAAAAACAGACAGACAGAAAAACAGACAGACAGAAAAACAGACAGACAGAAAAACAGACAGACAGAAAAACAGACAGACAGAAAAACAGACAGGCAGAAAAACACACAGGCAGAAAAACACACAGGCAGAAAAACACACAGGCAGAAAAACACACAGGCAGAAAAACAGACAGGCAGAAAAACAGACAGGCAGAAAAACAGACAGGCAGAAAAACAGACAGGCAGAAAAACAGACAGGCAGAAAAACAGACAGGCAGAAAAACAGACAGGCAGAACAACAGACAGGCAGAAAAACAGACAGAAAAACAGACAGACAGAAAAACAGTTAGGACAGATTTTCAGGGAGCGCGAGTAGAGATGGCAAAAAACATGGATATTATAATATCGCTGTTTTGCTTCAGATCGATATATTTGCCCAGAAACATCAATGTTTTAAAAAAAAGATCATGATCTAAATAAAATTTCCAGTATCTCTTTTATTTGTGGATTGTTCGCAATCAACAGTTACTGGGAACTATCACTGTTGTCAATCCCCATTCTTAGGAAAATCCTCCTATATAGAACGATTTTCCAAAGGATGAGCCAAAGTGATAGCTAGTGCTGGCAACATAACTGAAGGTTCTGTGGTCGTCGTGCCCTCGAGCCCATTAGACTCCCTTCCTGTATTGGTTCGTTTGCAGTTGGCTAACTTGTAAATGGCTTCGACGCTTCCTTTTGCGGTGTCCTTGTCCGACAAAAATATAGTGCGCCCCGAGAAATAATTGAAATTAGGAAGTGCAGTGTAATGTGCTCTTCTATAAAAATTATTTTTTTCTTTATATATTACATGGAATTTACTTTTTGTGTGATAAATATTGTTTTTTTAAAAACCGAGACTTGAATGCGAGATGCGTCCCGGTGCACGTGTTTCCGGCTTAAAATCATTTTTCTTTCTATTTACATTCGTGGCAGTTTTCTTTTACTGATTGTGGGAGCATGCTAAGAGATTTTCCACACACGTAATTAAATTTAAATATTCCCAGGACTCGTGTACGTGGATATACCTCAGCGAAACTCTTAGACTTCTGCATAGGGATGTTTTTACAGGAGCCATTAGCACTTTACGAAGGGGCGTGGCTGAACAGCTGTCGCGGCGGAGGGATACTTCTCTGAATTACATGCGATGTTCACTTGTTACTCGGACTGTCACTTGGGCTCTTAGGAAAATCGTCCCATAGAAAGCGGGAGGTGGAGTGCAGCCGGTGCGGCGTGGGCGGCAGCGGCGTGGGCGGCAAACCCCGTCGATGCGCTCCCTACCCGCTCCCCCCCTTAATCAGAGCGCAACCACACGACGCTCGAAAGCACAATGCCCCAGCCCTGGCATAGCGCACGTAGCGATGACAAATGTTACCAAAACATAAATACGATGATGTTTCGATACATCGCTAAAGGGTTTCCGATGTCGATGAAAACATCGACGAGAGAACATCGATGTCTAAAACATTGATGTTTTAATTATAGACCAATAAACATGCTATTTTCCTATCCATTTTTAATAACAGTACGTAAAAGGGACATACTTTAGTGGTTACCAGCATGCTAGTAGTATGTTAACAAAAAGTATTTTCGAATGTAAAGAATAACATTAACAATAAAGAACAGCGTGTTTCGCTACTTTACCGTTTAATCACTCCCATTCATACACCATACAAGTAAAACCACCTGAAATTCCCTCAGTTTGCACAAGCGAAATGTGCAGCGTGATAAAGATGATGACGCAAAACAACGATATTGCTTTGGATTGCTGTGCTTAAACCCATTTATTAAACAATTTAAAAAATTAAAAATTAAAGAAAACATCGATGTTTTTGACACCAAATATCGATGTGAAGAAAACATCGAAAGAAAAATATATATCGAAGTTTCTGATGGAAAACATGGATTTTTTGCCATCCCTAAGTGCACGTGCGAACTCGATTATTAGGTAAAGGATTTTGAAGTGCAAATTATGGTCGTAAAAGGGGGGAAAAGGTTCTGAAAAGACATTCAAAAAGGTGCAAAAAAGGTGCTGCTGAAACATCTACATGAAAGTTTACACATAAACGAACTCAGTTTCTAGAATATACGTTTCATTTTGCACAAACTGTTTCTTCTTTGCAAAGTCCTTAAGAGGTGATTCACTTCCCCCGACTCCCTTCTCCTTTCCCCTCCAAATCCAGAAAAGGGCACAAAAAGCACTGCCAGTGCTCTTTTAATATTGACGGCGACACGATGGCAACGGTAAACATTTTCCTCAGGTCACAGAGTAGTGGCTTTCTGCACATCTGTTTAATAAGTAAATCCTGGTTTGACTGTCAGCGCAGCACTTAAAATTCAGCAGGAAAGGGTTCAACTACGGCAGGAACTCTGTTGAAGCTTAAATTTAACTTCACAGCTGCAGACAGACCATTGGTGCTGGGATATAATTTAGTGGTGATTTGGTAAATGATATTTTAATATAGATTTAATATTGTTGACTCCTGATTAAATGGGAATTTAAAAAGCTAATTAAGAAGAGAAAAAACACATTTTCCCGCCCATCTTTTAAAATCGCAGAAACGAGTGGAGAAAAAGGGGCCAATACATAAAAATGAGAGAAAAGGTGGCGTAATGTAGTAATCTCACGAAAAGGTGCACAAAAATTGTGTCCATTTCGCTTCATTTCATCCCCCAACTACACAAATAACACTATTTGTACGAAAAAAGCTATATTTTTGAAAAGGTACCGCACCTTAAAATCCTTTCCCTAGCGATCACACACAACGACACATTACAAAGCATTATTTCGTATTCCAGGGAGCGTCAGCTGCTATGGTCATTAGCCTCTTTAGAGCAGAGAATGTATTGTGGGAGGGAGCGGTGTTGTTCGCACGCATGGTGAGATGCGGTGCCGAACTACACAACGGTTTTTGGTTGATTGATTTGTTCGTGTTTCCGGGCGCGTCAACTGCTTTGGTCATTAGTACAGGAAGTGTAGTGCATGTTTTTTCTCGGGAGATGGCGATGATCTTCCCCCGCTGAATGGCGAGATCCGGCGCCGACCTACCGTCGGCTTGTGGGGTTTTCCCCTAACCAGGACTCTCCCACCAGCGGGGCATCGCCCCAGCCGCGATATGCTCTAAGCCCCTGACCGGTCTCCCGGAATATGTGGTAGTGTAGTGCATGTTAGTGTAAGTGTGAGAGGATAGGACAAGGAAGAGGAAGAAAAGATCGCGCGCGGTCCGTGGCCCGTTTGGTAGGGTACTGCTCCGGTATTCGCCTGGTGTTCATCGGAGAAACCACGGAAAACCGATCAGAGCAGCCGGCCGGTAGAATTCTCCTTCGGACAGCGACTGAATTCCACCTAGCTGAAAAGCTAGTGTCGAAAATCCTGCCACCGTCAGGACTCGAACCTAGGACGTCGCGGTCAAAGGCGCTACAGTGACATCCATTGATGCACTGAGCCACCGCTCCCGGTCCAGCCACTAGAGTTGTCCAAACAATCGGTGAACTCGATCTAGCTCTCTCGCAAGTACCGAAAATCCAGTCACCGTCGGGACTCGAAACCAAGAACCTGCCCGGCAGAGGCACTGACATCAACGGATGCCCTGAGCAAACTCAGCCGGCGCTGAACTCGACAGTTTCTCCACCATTCTTCCAGGTGAACGCATTTTTACTCAATTTAATTAACCACATGAGCTTATCAACATTCAGTTATTTTAAGTCAAACTGACACCCAATTTTTTAACATTAATTGGGCATAAGCATTCTAAAGATACGAAAATGTGTGGAGAATTGAATTCGTTCCCGCCACTAAAAACCTACCGAGAACGAATGAATGAGTAAACCGCCATCAGGGACAACGGAAAACACCGCCATTAGCGAGCCAGTAACCGGTAATCAACGTCAGCGATTATCGCTGGTTTTCGGAACGGCGCTAAACAGCTGTCAAAGAAGCTCCTCCGCCGTTTAAACACGTCCCGCAAAGCGACACACCTGGCAAACGACTTCATTACCAAAGAGTAAACAAGCTGAGAGCCAAAAACCTCTAGATTAAATGTAGGAGTGTGGACGTTTGCTTTCCCAAGCGATTTAAATTTTATCCTTTTTCCCCCTGCATTCTGAACTCTCATTTTGTTTCTTTTCGTGTTCCACCTTTGGGCGTTTTTGTTTCACGCCGTTCTTATCTTCACTCTTTTTCTTCGATCTCTTTTAATAAATTTTATTTCTTACATTGCACAATTCTGCACTTTGTTTTCAAGTACGTCTAAGTAAGAATGAGGAAGAGGGACGAAAGATCGAGAAAAGAGATGAGACGAGACGTGCAGAGATAGAGGGAAGACAGTGGAGAGGGAATAGAGCTACAGGGGAAGATGGGGATAGGAAGAGAGGGAAGGGGAGAGCGAGATAGGAAGAGAGGGAAGGGACGAGAGATGAAGGGAGGAGGGGGGAGGGAGGAAGGAGAGACGACGTGGAGGAGAGAAGAGGGTGCGAGAGAGGATTGAGAATCGACCAAAGAAAGGGACAGAAAGAGCACAAATCAAAGATCAGAACGGGAAGAGTGAGGGACGATTTATAGAAACAGAAAGAGAGAGGGAAGAAATTACAAAAAGCAACGATGTAAAGGAAAATGAGAAAGAGAGAGTCAGAGACAAAGCCAGAAAGAGAAGAAAGGTCTGTCAAGGTCGCCAAGATTAATACTCCACTATGAAAAGCAATACGTCTAAAACTTGGCGCATTATAATACATTCAGGTCTTCCTAATCCGTAATTCTTTTTCCTTTTTCCTTTTTCATTGTCATATTCGTTTCATTCTCTTCAACGAAGCGTCCCATGTTTTTTTATTTTATTTTTACTGAAGATAAATACATAGGTAATTATTTCAGCTTTGCATATGCAATTTTTGTTACTTACTCATTAACTTATTCTAAACTTACATTCTATACATTGGGGAGGTTCCCAATTATGGGTCCTGTAATCTAGTTCTATGTTTGCGAATTTGATTTGAAAGACATGGAACGGATGAATATTGAATTCTGGTTCTATGAGTTGGATGTTTTGCGAGTCTGAATTCGGTGAGTGCTGGGATTTGATGAATGTTATGATTAGGGGGCGGATTTTAATGAAATGTCATTTTTTCACTTTAGAACAATGCCGTTTAGTATTGAAATCCATTTTATGTTATAATAAAAGGAAATTACCCATTTTTATACGTCATGATTTTGCAATTTTTGTCGATTTCAAATAATAAGTCTTTTTTACCCTTTTCCGTCATTTTTAATGCATTTTGTACTGATTTCATCTATTTTAATGTCATTTCTAATGGTACTTGCTTCAAATAATATTTACGAGATGCAACAAATGTTCTTCACAGAACTACTCAGAAGCCTATTCGTTTTGTTTGCTCAGAAATTGTTTTGACAGCCGTTGTAAGTGTAATTCTTGTGACGTATATCAGCGCCATTACCGGTTCGGCCAATTTCGGGATAACTAAAGACACAGATTTCCTGGTAAAGAAGAGTCGAAACCAAAAGTTTGCCAGCTGGGTTCACTCGAACGAATGGAGGAAGCTTCGATTACATCAGTAACGTATCCAACAGACTGGGTTGTTCATCCGAACTGGTTTTGATAAGATTTTTTACGTCATTTTTCTTTGGTTTCAGGGCATTTTTAAAGCATTTTAAGAGCATTTAATTGATCATTTTTAGCGATGTTTTAGGTCCGCTCCCTAGTTCAAAATCCGCTCCCTAGTTAAAGTCCGCTCCCTAGTTAAAAATCCGTTCCCTGGTTAAAAATCCGCTCCCTAGTTCGAAATCCGCTCCCTAGTTCGAAATCCGCTTCCTAGTTCGAAATCCGCTCCCTAGTTCGAAATCCGCTCCCTAGTTCGAAATCCGCTCCCTAGTTCAAAATCCGTTCCTAGTTCAAAATTCGCTCCCTAGTTCGAAATCCGCCCCCTAGTTCAAAATCCGCTCCTAGTTCAAAACCCGCTCCCTAGTTCGAAATCCGCTCCCTAGTTCAAAATCCGCTCCATAGTTCAAAAGTCGCTCCCTAGTTCGAAATCCGCTCCCTAGTTCAAAATCCGCTCCTAGTTCAAAACCCGCTCCCTAGTTCAAAACCCGCTCCCTAGTTCAAAACCCGCTCCTAGTTCAAAACCCGCTCCCTAGTTCAAAACCCGCTTCCTAGTTCAAAATCCGCTCCCTGGTTCAAAATCCGCTCCCTAGTTATGATCTGAGTTCGTAGCAAGGCATGTGATGTGATGTCCAAGCGTCCCATGGTGACCGGTATCCCCATTATCGGAGTGTACCGACGCGGAGTCCCGCTTTCCTCGTGCCGACTGGCTTTCGCACTTCTCCTCGCAGTATTTGCTTGCTTCGCGGGCGCTGCCCGACCTTGACGCCGAGTGACAGACACAAAAGCGCTGCACATGATGAGGCAATTCTTCCAAGTCTATGACGTCGTCGCGTGCACGACGATCCAGATGAAAGAGATTTTTGTTTTCGTTCATCAAAGAGGGATTCTACGCACCGCAAAGCCTGCGTGAAGTAAGCCACTCGCTATTAAAAACATGACGTTATAACGCAAAACACTTTCAGTGACCTTCCTGTCCCACTATAAACCACACAGCATTCCACTACGTAATAACGCTTGCGGATTGTGGTTATCATTAGCCATTTATCATTTCTTAAATAGAGGGAATTAAAAGAGCGATATAGTCGCAGTTCATGAGCTCGCATAGGAAAATAACACTAGATCTTAGAAAATAAAATGATCATAGTAAACTATGTTTGTTATATTTCTGATCACAATGATGATTTCTTCTTGAAACACCATTTTTTTTATTTGCCGTGTGGCCTCATCGATTTAATCATAAAAGCCGATAAACATTGTGCAAAAGATAATTTCATGCTCTTTATGGGTCCATTCTTCCTGTAAAAGCCTGAAATTTCATGTTGGGTGGATTCGAAACAGCGGAGAATACATTCGAAATCGCTCCTGCACGGAAATACAGAATGAAGATAAAATGTGCATAAATAGAAGTCAATGATTTCGCCATAAAGTCAATGATTTCATCCGATGCGCTCAACTTCAGTGGAAAAGACAGTAAGGCTCTCTTATTAACTGAGTGTTAATGCACTGGCCGTTATACCAACTTTAAAATGAACCAGTCACAAGTATTGATTTTGTCTACCTCTAAAAACGTTCCGAGTAAGGAGAATCACTGGTAACTTAGCTTTTATATTTTTGAGTTCCTATTGCTACTATTGAGACTTTTACAACTCGACATCATGAGAAGGCCAAGAGATGTATCGTAATGGGGAAAATATTTTTAAGTTTCAAAGATAACCAGGCGATTAACGAGGATAAAGTTTGCGCGCTTGTACGAATGAATTCCGGTATGGTCATGTGTGAATGCAATGTGTGCAAATATTAATTGTTTTAAGGATAAATATTTGTTTTGATATGTGTTCATGTGCTACTTGTGGAGTATATTGTTTGTTCTTTTGTATCAGCCAAGAGAGGCGGAAACGAGGCTAAGTAGTTGGGTTGATTATAAATAAACGAGGTTGCACCGACACGGCACCGACCGGTTGGCGGTCGCAACTACTAAGTTGAAAAAATGTTTTATTTGATTGGGAATGAGAGACGGGTAAATTACGCGTCTAATTCCAAATATTCGATGATAATCATCCGAATCCTGCATAGGAAGGATGTCGCGTGCTCACACCCTGAAAATAAATTTATTGAACGGTAAATAGTTCCATTTTTTTTCTCATTATTAGTGGAGAATTAGGAAACCGTTTCAATTGACTGCTCAGCGTGGGGCCATGAAGGGAAAATATAAATATCAATAAACAATATGATAATACAATATTGTATTTTGTTTATTATCAAATCAACCGTGCGGGGAACTAATCGAACCATTTCAATACATATGTGCAGAAACATCGATGTTTAAAAAAAAAAATCCCATGATATAAATAAAATTTCCAGTAACCATTTTATTGGAGGATTATTAGCAATCAACAGTCATTGACAACTGCCGCTATTGTCTATCCCTAGACGGCAGGAAACAGTTTGTTATTCGCAACCTTTCTCCAGAGTGCTTGCCATTTTTATTTTGTACGTGGTAATATTGTTAAACTGAAATTTAAACATTGACTACATAGAACATTGATTAGAAAATTAAGTTGACGGCCAAATTTAAGGCAGACGCTAATATTGAGGTGTTATATATCACATCAAAACCAGAACATTTTACTTTCAAATGTTTCATCATATTTAAAACATCGATACCTTAAACATCAATGTTTCTTGTCGATTCATCGACTTTGAAAACCCTGGTGATGTTTCGAAGTATCGATGTTTGGCTAAACTTCGTCATCACTACACGGTGCCACGCCCTCCGGTGGGATAATCTCCTTCAAAGACCTCCACGCACCGTACATCGAAATCGCATCGAGGAACCTTATCAGCAGCCTTGTTCAGCAAGGCCGCCTGGGGCGGGGTGGGGCAGGGCGGGACGGAGCGGGGCGGCGCGGGGCGAGGTGGGGCGGGGCGGGGCGGGGCGGAGCGGGACGAGGTGGGGTGGCGAGGCGGGGCGGAGCGGGAGGAGCGGGGAGGAGCGAGGCGGAACGAGGCGGAGCGAGGCGGAGCGAGGCGGGGCGAGGCGGAGCGAGGCGGGGCGAGGCGGAGCGAGGCGAAGCGGGGCGGGGCGGAGCGGGCCGGAGTGGGGCGGCGCGGGGCGGGGCGGGGTGAGGCGAGGCGGGGAGGAGCGAGGCGGAGCGTTGCGGGTGGGGCGGGGCGGAGCGGAGCGAGGCGGGGCAGAGCGGGGCGGGACGGGGCGGGGCGGGGCGACCTTATCGCTGCCGTGCGGCGCTATCAGCGGAGGGTGAGCGACCACCAACGCTGGCGTCTGCAAGGCCGCAGGCTGCACGGCTGCGGGCAGTCGCGCCCACGGTGGAAATACATGGGTGGGCTCCATCCGTTAGGGATGGCAAAAAAATTGGTTTTTTTAAAACATCGATATTTTCACCAGAAACATCGATATATTAACATCGATACTTTGTTGCATGAAAACATCGATGTAATTTAATGTTTTCATCTTTTTAAATAAAGGTGTTTAGATACGTAGAGAAGCAGCAATCCACAGCAATAACGTTGTTTTGGGTCACCCTCTTTATCACCTTTCGCCTGAGTAATCTCAACGAATTATAAGTCGTTTTACTTCGCTGGTGTATGAATAGAAGTGACTGAAGGGTAAAGTAGCGAAACACGATGTTATTTATCGTTAATTTTAATCTTTACATACGATAATAATTTTTATTATTATATTACTAACATGCTGGTAACCAGGGGTAGACTATTTAAATACTTGTATTTGCAATACTTGCTTCAAATACATTTTGTATTTGAATAACTGTATTTTTAGTTTTTTGGGCATGCATTTTAAAAATGTATTTAAATATATCTCTAAAATGCATGTTCAAAAAAGTCAAAAATAGTTATTCAAATACAAAATGGATTTAACTTTTGTCAGTTGCGAAAGGCCAACCCTGCCCTCCACTCACAAATTTGAAAGATGCAGTGATCGAAACAAAGTTTACCCCAGACACTTAATTGTGTCTAATTACACAGGCACGCACGCACGCATACGCACGCACGCACGCACGCACACGCGCACACACGCTCGCGAAAAAAAGTCAGATCCAAAGATTGTTTCTCTACGTATGTCGATGCGCTGCTTCCGAATCTGCAGCCACAATTGCGCCACCACCATAGAGAAATGATACATATATACCTCTTATTGTTAGTCTCCAGATTGTTTTTGAAAATCCTCAATACCCTCCAGATATTTTTTTTAATCGCGAAAAAAACACCGTGATTCCCCCTTTTTTTTCTTTTTCGGAGGTTGTTGTCAGAACCAAAGACTTGACACATATTTCTCTATGTATGCCGACGCGCCGATTCCGAATCTGAAACTGTAATTGTGCCACCTCGCTTCAGTTTCTTTCCCCGCGATTTAACAAACCCTGGAAAGTGGTAGCCTTAAAATTGTTTGGCTCACCACCGGCGTATTAAAATGAGAAAGAACCTGCGTACTACGAGGATTAGAGATGGATCTGAGGGTTCAGAAGCAAAACTACAAAGTATTTTCTAAATGTTTTTTCTTGTTCGGGCTTCGCGGTTCCCTAACCATCTCCTCGGCAATTCCTATCTCATCTCCTCGTTATTCTTCTCGGCAATGGTTAATGCTGATTGGTCGCTCGTAAAATTATTAGATGACAACAGAACGTAAATTGCTAATAACATTGATCTCACGGGGGGGGGGATATTCCAAGGATATGAATGAAGCAATAATCTAACCGCAATAATTCAGTTTTAATATTTATCAGAACATTGGGTGTTAAATGTTTCAATAAATTTTAAAACTTTTATGTTATTGTAGTCATGTTTGCCAAGACTAGTCATGTTTGATTTCATAATTTTTTTTTATGAAACTCCTAATTTTATCGCGTTTAAGTTAGATATTATTAAAATTTGCTTTTTTCATGAATTGTTTTATTAAAAAAAATACAGAAAATCTCACGGTGTATGCAAGGCATTAGCCATTCCCCAACCATACTTCAGCCCCCAATTCAGAAGAGTTCCCATCTGAAAACAATTAACGGGATTGTGTGTGACGCGGCGTACCAACGGTTTCGACCCACAAAGCCCAAGACGAGAAATAAACAAGCCAAGTAGAAGGGCATTGTCAAGGGCTCAGTCTGACCTCCTCCTCGAAACGCTGGTCCCGCCCTGGGATTCTCGCAGAGTTCCAAAGGGCCGGCGCGCCGTTGCACAATGCACTTCGCTCCGCCCTTTGCCAACTCCCTCTCCCCGCCGAGGCCCTTTGTGATCAGCCCTGCGCAGCTAATCCCCGGGAGGGAATGGAGGGGGGGGGGAGGAAGCCCTTGGTCTAGCACGCGCTCCGGCCCTTCTCTTGACCTTTCAAACGCAGCTACTACCTGCTGTGGCAACGGGCCATTCGATTGCGCTAGTCCTACCTCTGGTGGAATTCCCAAACGTTGCATGTGGGCTAATATGAGATTCTCGTTATGGTACGGTATATGGGTCATGGTTCTACGTTAAAGTTTCCTCGGCGTTCCCATTTTCCTCCAATTCATTTCCAGAATTTCGGTTGATTGATATTTCGGATTGATTGGAATTTCGGTTGACTGGAATTTCGGTTGATTGATATTTCGGATAGATTGGAATTTCGGTTGACTGGAATTTCGGTTGATTGAATTTTCGGTTATGTTGTGACACGTCCACGGCTTCAGTCGTTTCCCCGTAAGTGTAGTGCATGTTTATAACGGGAGGTGACAGTGATCTTCGTTCGCTGGATGGTGAAATCTGGTGCCGACCTATCGGCTAGCGGGGTTTACCACAACCAGATATCTCCCACCAGCGGGGCACCGCTCCAGCTGGGACAAGCTTTAAGCTCCCGTCTGGTCTGCTGGCATGTGTGGAAGTATAGTGCATGCAAATGTGTGTGTAAATAAGGGATGAGGATAGGTTAAGGAAGGAAGAAAAGATCGCGCGCGGTCCGATGCCCTTTTGTTAGGGCAACACTGCAGCTTCGGCTGGTGTTGATCGGAGAAACCACGGAAAACTACCGACCAGAGCAGCCGGCCGCAAGAATTCTCCCCTCCCCCTTGGCTGAATCCGATCAAGTTATGTAGCTAGTATCGAAAATCCTGCCACCATCGGTACTCGAAGCTACAACCTCCCAGTCAAAGGCACTGCAGTCAAATCAGTTGATGCTCAGAACCTCCTAAGTCGGGCCCTGTCGAATCCCTTGTTCAAACAGGGAATAAAAGCTGCCACCACCTGATACATGTACAACACTTACGGGACTAATTACCTCAGTAGTAGAGGTACCCGGAATCGATAGTGAGCACTCGCTCGTAAAAATTAAATTGTACTGGCATTGCAATTAAATTGCCGGGAGAGAATTAAAAATGTACTAAATTACCCCAGAGAATATAATCGATGTTCGTGTTTCGTTACACAAGAACGTTCCTTGTTAACGGTACCAGGACAAAGAGAATTAATAATAGATTATCTATTTGGTTCCAAATGGATACCAATTTGAACGTCAGATTTATGTAGCGGCACAAATGGAATCGATGATAGTTTTAAAATATTTTCTTTTTTGCACGTAATTTAGAAATAAAAAAGACTGCTTTCAGTCGAGCAAAAACAATCTTACTAACACGAGTAAATGCGTTGATTATTTTTTCTCATTTTGCGTTGATTATTTTTCTAGTCATCGTCCTTGAGAGTTGTGTTGTAAAGGGCACTCCGAAGTCCATAAAGTGAAGAGAAACGCCACGAGACAAAATGACGGGGAGTGAAACGATATTAAGTGAGGGTGTTAAATGATACGAAGTGTTTTAGCAAGCGCACAGGAGTGCACGAAACACGATAAGAATTGCCATGTCTGACAAGAAATACTACTACTTATTGCTAATTGTAAGATAAGAGAAATCTTTTCAATTATTTTTACACTTGTAAAAGCTGTTTTATACATGTTTACTTTGGTCTTACAGCTATGAATAATTTCTTTATCAGTTCACTTTTGAATCATTACAGAACACATGCCTTTATCAGAGATATTCCATTAGAAGTGTGGCGATGATTTAAACAAGTTGATTTAAACCCCACTATAGTATTTTTTGAAGTATTGCGGAACAAAAATGCTATCCTCTCTGCCTCTGTAGCTGTTTTTCAGAAAACTCGTAATTTACTGAAAGTTAACAAGAGAATGAGATTATTGAAAGAGAACATTCACATAGTATTGAAAAGTAATGTTGCTTTTGAACTAAATAAAATATATACCTATTGCAATTCAAAATAAATCTGACTGTAGTTTTCGGTGCATTCTCTGATCAACATCGGAAAGGGAAATGTCGGAGCACAAACGGGTCACGTGCGTGATCTTTCCTTCCTCTTCCTTGTTCTACCCTCTCCCCTTACACACACACTTACACTAACATGCACTACACTACCACACATACGGGGAGTCAGACCGGGAGCTTAGAGCTTGTCTGGCTGGGGCGGTGCCCCGCTGGTGGGAGATACCTGGTTAGGAAACACCGCTAGCCGACCATAGGTCGGCGCCGATCCCGCCATCCAGCGGCAGAAGATCACTGCCGCCTCCTACGTTAAAAATATGCTGTACACTTACGAGACTTTGCAGTTGACGATTTCGACATCACTAATCCATCAATCAATCGACACTGGAGACACAAATCAATCATTGCTTTTAATTTCAAAATTAAGCGGTTCCTGGGGATACCGCAGAATTTCATTGGCGTATTAGCTGAATGATTTGAATGTGCTTGATCGACGCTTGGGTGGTTCTAAAAATAGGCACTTTTCGCGCCCTCCTGTGAACTCAACCGAAGCACAAAAACGAAAAATCGTTGAGTCCTGAACGCGCTGCTAACCAGATTATCGGCGATCGAAGAGACTAACGACATGCACTTTTTTTTTGTCTCCCGCGCTCCAAAAATGCAACGTGACTCCACGGCGCGTTCCAAGTTTTAGTTTGTACTATTGTCTCTTACGACCACAGTGATGTCATATGTGACACACTCTCCTTCACAGATTGTGTTTGATTGAATGATTTTTTCGTGTTTCCGGGCGCGTCAACTGCTTCGGTCATTAGTCCCGTTAGTGTAGTGAATGTTTTTTTCTCGGGAGATGGCGGTGATCTTCCCCTACTGGATGGCGAGATCCGGCACCGACCTACCGTCGGCTAGTGGGGTTTCCCCCTAACCAGGACTCTCCCACCAGTGGGGCACCGCCCCAGCCCGTACAAGCTCTAAGCCCCCTCCCCCCGTTCTACTGTTTTGAATTGTGTTACAAAGATTTTATTTAGCTAATACAGATTTTGATTGTGAAGTCGAGTGGCGATTTCGTAGTTGTCGCATGAGTAATAAAAGAAACCGATACTATATTATTCGAAATTGATTAAAAATCTCCGAAAAAATGTGTTACTTACACTTAATGCATTTAATTTTTTTCAAGTCACACTTTCACAACAAAAGTGCGTTTTTATATTTGTGAATAATAGAGTAACCTTTTCTCGTTTAAAATAAAATAACGGCAGTTTGCCACCCATTCACAAATGCCGCCCTTGTGCTGTGCACCGCTTGAACCTTAAGGGGCCGCGCCGACCCTAAGTTGAATTTTGAATAAAAGTAGCAATGAGAGCTTTTAGGGAAATTTGATAACAAGAAATATTCGCTCCTACGTAATGGAAACTATGTCCAACGGCTAAAGAGCTACAGATCTGGCCATTTATCCCTTACAGTGCTCTTTTCCCATCCTGAATAAAAAGACTCATTACCGCGCGCGCATAGAGAACGATTATTTTATGACTGCTGACGAAAGGACCAACTTTCACCACTACTTTCCCACAGAGCTTAAGAACACGTGCGCAGATAGCGAAGTAACATTTATATCCAGAGTGCAAGCTACATCTGTGTTTGTGCCTAAGTTTCGTTTGTGTGCAAATAGCGAAGCTACATTTTTATCCAGAGTCCAAGCTACATTTGCGTATGTGCCTATTATTTCATTACAAACTTTGAACTAGTGCTCCTACTATTACGAATTTGATACTTCGCGTATTGCCTACTTTAAAAAATGATATTACATATTCCAGTTCGTTTATTGTGTAAGATAAATTCGATGTCCGACATTTTTGTAATATCTTTTGATCTTATGATATGATAATTAAATATGTAGCTCTGGCAAGTCGTAGTCAGGCCATCGAAGCTATTTGTTTTCATAAATATATCATGACTACAATCCGTAAGTTTAGCAAAATAACTTTTTGTTAATGTTACTCTTTTATGGCTTGTAACAATAGGAATCACGTAATTCTACTTCTGGAGTTGTTTTAGTAGATTTTTATTTTGTCTTTTGTGTTTCTATTTTAGCTTCTGATGCGTATTTGTCACATTTTGCCTTCTTTGTGCCTTTTTCTGCCTTAATATCATTATTTTGATTTTTCCTACTTCTGGCACCGATCTCGATCAGGTTGGGTATACACCTGCAAGCCTGGACAACACGAAGGAACGGCCGTGTTTTGTCTTTCTGTGGAAGCTGAGGCTATTAAAAATATAAATCAAAAAATAATATGATACCAATGAATTGAAAAAGAAATTAGAACCCGAGAAAATCGTTATGCAGTTGCACAGTGATCTAAAATAAATTTAAAAAAATCGTTATCGTAATTTTTTTGTGTAAGTCGCGGTACAGTAGTCTGATATTTCATAAAATATTCAAATGATTTATTACTTCAAATATTTAATTATAGTCATTACTTTTAAGGTAGGACTCTATGAAATGAATCAAATGACGCTAACATTAAAATAGGTTCCACAAATTCATATTGTTATTTCATATGTTTAACGAAAGGCGAATTTATTAAACATTAACTAAACACAATTTTTTTAGCGTTTTAAGATCACCGTAAAAATTATATTATTTGATCATTCAATACTTTTACTTAAAACTATTATTTAAAATACATTTCCAAAACCTTTTTCTGGTTTAAACATATTTTTATTTGTTGTAATAAAATAACTCATTTGGATTTTTGGTACAACTATCACATTTTTAATTTTTTTTTTTTTTTTTTTTTTTTTTTTTCAGGGAGGGAAGGGGTCTATGTTTCAGCGTTGCCCCGCGCCCACAATTGGGTGCCCCATCATTGGACACTATTTGCTAAGGCCGGTATTACACAGTAAAAGAACTTTGTCAAAGATCTTTTATAAAAGAAATACGACTGTGTAATAGCCTATATTTTATAAAAGATTTCTTTTATAAAATTTCTTGGATAAAATGTAGTCTGAAGCGTCCAAGTTTTATCATATATTTGGTAACATGGCGTTTGTTATAGGGGTAATGCTTCAACCAAACTTTTAATTGCAGAGTGCGAGCAATTAGAATGTTTATATAATACTGTCCATCCGGACTAAAAAAGTAAAACCAAAGGAATTGACGCTTATATGACATATTTTCCCGAGAAGTGGAAAATAAGGGGTTTGGAAAATGCCCACTTCAGAAAGATAATTTTTTTTTAAACTTCCAAATCAGAAGACTAAATTTCGAAAGAAGGAAGAACGACAATGAAAATTGAATGACTCCTCATCCATCCTCAAATAATTCGTCATTTCGAAGTTCTTTAATTAATGCTTCACAATGTGCGACCCACAACTTCACAATGGATGAATACCATAGCGTTACTCTAAGGCCTCACCCTCAAAAGTTTCCTCTTTACTTTTTCCTTCATCAGCATTAAACATAGATTAGTTATTATAAAACAAAGTAGCACAAACACAACTATATGTGCGTCATCCATCGTCAATAGCGAGCATAACTACCTAAAATATTGGACGAAATGTAATACGTTCGTCAAATTTCTTTGTCAAACTTTTCTCGTCAAAGTTCAAAAACCTTCCACAAAGTTCATCAAAGATATACGTCAAATATCGTTTACAGTGTAATGCCGGCCTAAGTCAAGTGTAGCACCCACGGGCGTTATGGCCAAGGCTGAGTCATGGCGAAGACGTCGGCACCGCACACGACTGTTTATCCTCCACACGTGTGTTTTCCCAAAGGGAATTCTACGCAAACAGTTGGCACATGTGTTAAAGTAACACGAGAACATTTTTATTTCTCTCGGTTGTCACATGCAAGTGCAGTCCAAGGGCACTGATACTAAGAAGAATAAGTATACACGAGGCATTTTGATGCAAAGCTGTTACGTGATACACTTGCAGATTGTTGGATTGTGATGCACAATAAACCACTTCTCCAAGGGCACTGATACTAACAAGAATAAGTATACACGAGGCATTTTGATGGCAAGCTGTTACGAGATACACTTTCAGATTGTTGAATTGTGATGCACAATAAACCATTCCTATAAGGGCACTGATACTAAGAAGAATACGTATACACGAGGCATTTTGATGGAAAGCTGTTACGTGATACACTTTCCGATTTTTGGATTGTGATGCACAAAAAAACATTTCTGTTTTACCTCTATCCGCATTTTACTTACTTGATCAGAGTAGGTTAAATCGCTGATTATTACATCGAAGCATAAGGAAGTAGATAAAATGGATCGTTAATACATCCGATGTAATATACAGTACCACTAAAGTTAACATAACACTATGAAGCGTACAGGCGTACACTTGGAAAGTATGTCAATATGTTTGTTAATCAGGCGAACCAATAAGATTAAACGTACATAACACGTGGCTTAAAAATCATTATGTGCTAGTTAGTAACTATACACTCGCGCTAACGCAGTCGTGAACAATCAACCAACTTGCACATAATGATCCCAATTCCACACTTTTAAGGCTTATAATACATAAGTTATATTTGTTGGCAAGCAATCCTTCTATTAGTCTGCCCTAGCCTATTCCGTCCGCCATTTTCTGTGCCAGAAGTAGGTCCCGGCCCTTCAAGAATCAACACCTTTCGTGACTGACAAGCAAACAGCTTGAAGAGCGAGGTTTCGCCACCGGCTCCCATTACTCAAGGCTCACTGGCCAGTCATTCCGCGTTGGGGACACAAAGGAAGGAGCGTCGGTGAAAGGAAGAATGTGGCAAGAGCGGAAATAAGAAACGAACGGATTTTGATTGATTGATTTTTTCGTGTTTCCTGGCGCGTCAACTGCTTCGGTCATTAGTCACATTAGTGAAGTGCATGTTTTTCTCGGGAGATGGCTGTGATTTTCCCCTACTGGATGGCGAGATCCGGCACCGACCTACCGTCGGCTAGTGGGGTTTCCTCCTAACCAGGACTCTCCCACCAATCGGGCACCGCCCCAACCGGGACAAGCTTTAAGCTCCCGACCGGTCTCCGGAATATGTGCTAGTGTAGTGCATGATAGTGTAAGTGTGTGTGTGTGTGTGTGTGTAAGGGGAGAGGGTAGGACAAGAAAGGGGAACGACAGATCGCGCGCGGTCCGTGGCCCTTTTGGTAGGGTACAGCTCCGGCATTCGCCTTGTGTTGATCGGAGAAACAACGGAAAACTACCGATCAGAGCAGCCGGCCGCTAGAATTCTCCTCCAGACAGCGACTGAATTCGACTTAGCTGAAAATCTAGTGTAGAAAATCCTGCCGCCGTGGGTCCTCGAACCATGGACCTCCCGGTCAGAGGCGCTGCAGTGACATCAGTCGCTGCACTGACCCACCGCTCCCGGTAAACGAACGGAGAGAAGCGCATGTGATGTACGATCAGAATAAATGGATAGGAGCGCAGAGGGATTGGACATACCGTCGGATAAAGAACAAGAAGTTAACGTTGTGGGACGGAGGGTCGGGCGAATTCCGTCCCGTCCCTGTTCACCCCGGTTCAGCTCCGCCTACTCCTCCCAATTTCGCCACCACAACACTCCGTCCCGTCCTGTCAATTGACGCACGCCCCGTCACCCGCCCTGCTGCGATTCAATTCGATTCGGTCAGATTCGATCGGATTCGATCACATTCGATTCCGACGCGCCTCGCCCATGTTCCCCCTCTTCAGTTCCGCCCTACTCCTCCCTACTTCGCCACCCACACCCCGTCGTTGCCTGCAACATCAAACCCCGCCCCGTCGCCTCTCGCCCAGCCGCGATTCAATCCGATTCGGTGCGATTCGATCACATTCGATTCCGAACCGCCCCGACCCTGTTTCCAAGGATCCGACTCGCCCTACTCTTCACAATTTGACCACCGACACACGGGACAGTTCCACTACCTTCCGCCATGCGGCAATTCGATTCGATCCGGTCCGTCCCGATCTGACCTGATCAGATACGACCCGATCGGATCCGATCCGAAACGATATTATCCGATCCGATCCGGTTCCACTCCGCCCACCTCTATTGCAATCCGTTCCGCTCTCCCCGCCCGACACCCATTCTAAAGCTCCTCAAGGGTCCCCGGAAGCAGGGGTGCGGGAAGCGTGACAGCGGCCCGTATCTGCACCACGCACCGCCGGCGCCCGCCCCCGCCCGCCCGCACCCAACCGCCCACGCTCGCCCACGCTCGCCCGTCCCCGCCTGCCCCCGCCCGCCCGCTCAGCGCCGGCGCCAACGCGCGCGCGCCCGTCCGCAATAAGCTGCGAGGCAGGGCGCGGGCGTGGGCTTACAGCCGGCCCCACCACGCCACGCCCACCGCACAGTGGGCCTCGTTACGTTAGTCAGTTAATGCCTTACTTTACGTGGCGAGATTCCGACCCGCTCTTCCATCTGACCACGCAAATTTCGCTACGCTCCTACCGGGAGCGGTAGCTCAGTACATCAACTGATGTCACTGCAGCGCCTCTGACCGGGAGGTCCTAGGTTACACTCCCCACGGCGGCAGGATTTTCGACACTAGCTCTTCAGCTAGGTCGAATTCAGTCGCTGTCAGGAGGAGAATTCTAGCGGCCCGCTGCTCTGATCGGTAGTTTTCCGCGGTTTCTCCGATCAACACCAGGCGAATGCCGGAGCAGTACCCTAACAAACGGGCCACGGACCGCGCGCGATCTTTCCTTCCTCGTCCTTGTCCTATCCTCTCCCTTTACACACACACTTACACTAACATGCACTACACTACCACATATTCCGGGAGACCGGTCGGGAGCTTAAAGCTTGTCCCGGCTGGGGCGGTGCCCCGCTGGTGGGAGATTCCTGGTTAGGGGGAAACCCCACTAGCTGATGGTAGGTCGGCGCTCAGTTTTGCTCAGAGGCTCCTTTTAGGCTTGAGGGTTTTTTCATGCAGTAAATCTACTACATAGGACAGCCGGATTTACCTCCCCTCCGAACGAAGGCATACGAAGGATTTTTTCGCCCTTAAAAAATCCACGGCTTTGATCGAGTTTGAACCTGCAAACTTGGGTACAACAGTCCAGTACGCTAGCCGTTAATCCGCCTTCAAGCTCGGTAGTCGTTTTGCTGGCTTCAAGACAGCAGACAACTGATGATGATGGCTAAGCCATCTAAAAAAAGCTATTATTGAAATAAATAGTATTGTTGGCCATGGCAACGCCTTGAATTATTTCAATTATTTAAATGCCAACGACAATTGACCGCTAAACCAATACTCATTAAGGGAGCTTTCGCTCGGCCAAAACATTCGGCAATCGACAGCAAACACCGGGAGAGGTGGCTCAGGCCATCAACTCATGTCACTGCAATGCCTCTGACAAAAAGGTTTAGGGTTTCAGTCTCGACGTTGGTAGGATTTTTGACACTTGCTACATACCTAGGTCGAGTTTAGTCGCTGCCTGGAAGAGAATTCTAGCGGGTGGCTGCTCTGATAGGTAGTTTTCCGTGGTTTCCGGGGTTTTCCCCAACCAGGTATCTCCCACCAGTGAGGCACCGCCCCAGCCGGGACAAGCTCTAAACTCCCGACCGATCTCCCGGAATATGTGGTAATGTAGTGCATGTTAATGTGTAAGAGGAGAGGATAGGACAAGGAAGAAGAAGGAAAGATCGTGCGTGGTCCGTGACCCGTTTGGTAGGGTACTGCTCGGGCATTCGCCTGGTGTTGATCATAGAAACCACAGAAAACTACCGATCAGAGCAGCCGGTCGTTAGAATTCTCCTCCAGACAGCGACTGAATTCGACTTAGCTGAAAATCTAGTGTAGAAAATCCTGCCGCCGTGGGTCCTCGAACCATGGACCTCCCGGTCAGAGGCGCTGCAGTGACATCAGTCGCTGCACTGACCCACCGCTCCCGGTGCAAATCTTATTAATCGGTCTATTCAGCGCTTATGATTCGTCCGAATACACAACACCGAGGGCAGTGTGCCACGCACAATGATGTTGACTTTACATGGGCAACATGGGTCGACGGGTACTCCGATAACTCGTATCTGATTGGCCTAGCGCCTGCCGTCGCCATGGAAATATTGTGATTTCGCCCAGCTGTCAATGACAAAGTTCCATCAGCAGCCAGGAGTAGATATTAATACGCCTGAGATGTGTCACCGACTAGATTTGACCAACGAGTTTCTATCTGACGCTTGGCGAGCATAACATTTTCCAACAGTGTATTTACTGGTCTGGGACACACTATTCGTTTTAAAACACTTTCAAATTCAGACTTCTAGAAAGATTCTACGAATTTTTTTTAAATCGTGGCATTTACATTTTTACATCTGCATTAAACGGATTTAAACGTTCAAAATGTCCTCCAGTAAAATTTCTAAAAGGTCTGAGAAAATCTTGTCATTCTGAAGTAGCGATACCTTTACCTCCCCACATTTTTTCCTTCAAGTCTTGCTTCAATTCTCTTGGGCACCGCAACTGTGGCTGTTCCGTTTAGCAAGTTTCAATTAAAATGTTATAGATTCTCCTTAATAGTAATTAATATGCTGCTCTTTCATCTAGGGGTCATAAATATTTTTAATACCAACATTATAAACAATCTCTTATGGAACCGAAAATCGTACAGGAAGTGGAGGATTATTAAACTAGTTCAATAAAATAACATACGTCAACAAATACCGGCATTTGGCGTTTTTATTTACACATTAACATACATTACATTACTGGAATCGCTATACAACTTAAAAACACGATTAATTAATAAAAATTGAACGTTCAAATTGAGACATTGGTGAAAGAGAACCTAGGATTTGTGGAAACTATTGTTCCATTTGTAGTGGCAGTTTTGGAAGGTTCCCCTGCAACCGGTGTCTCTCCTCTAGTTACAATTGTATTGGCGATTGTACTCTTATTACCCACTGGCTCCTCAATGTATTGTTCTGTGACAGTAGACGAGCACCATCATCCGTGGCGTTTGAGGGAGGTTATGTTTCCTCCATTATCAACTAGCATTGTGATAGAAGTTCCACACAATCATGTATATCTACAAGTAACAACTGTTAATCCAATATCAATAGCTATGTATCCCAAGAGCGTCAGTCAAGCACGTACCTAACGTACCACGCTAATCAAGTTTCAGTTTCAGAAATCGTTTATCCCATCTAATAATTTTACAACCTTGTTCTACAAACATTAGCAATTGCAACTTTATTATGATGCTTTATTGCCTTCGTACAAATTTTAAAAACTCGCTCCTAACGTTGCTCGTTGTAAACAGTTAGTTTACTCAATACGTCATCCTACCAAACACTTCGTAGGCATATTAATACGGACAACAAACAGAATAAAAGAAAAATAGTCTACATGACTATCAATAAATTCTGCCAGCTCGCAAAATATACTCGACTCGCTTTGGCAACGCTCATAAAACAACAGATTTCACTTGTAAAGGACTTCATTATTGTCTTTTAGAATAAATTAACCATGTGAAAAAATTACTTGTAATTAAACATTAAATAAAAAATAGTAGGCCGAAACCTTAAAGTAAGATATCTTAATAAAATTGTTCATATGTTTACGAGTATGTTTACATTCATCATTCTTTTTGTTACCATGGCAGCAAGCATGCTTCTGCACTGATGGCATGACGATTAGGTTGATTCTTCCATTGATGATTCCCGACACGGCAACTGCTAAGGTCATTAGTCCCGAAAGTAAAGAGCATGTTTTATTGAGGGAGACGGTGATCTTCCCCTGTTGACGGGGAGATCCGACGCCAACCTACTCATCGACATGCTGAGATTTTTCTCAACCAGCTATCTCCTACCAGCGTGTCACCGCCCCAGTCGGGACAAGCTCTAAGCTCCCGACCAGTCTCTCGGAATATGTGGTGTGAAGTGCATGAAAGTGTAAATGCGTGTAAGGAGTAAGGACAGGACAAGGAATAGGAAGGAAAGATCGCGCGCGGTCTGTGGCTTGATTCTTAGGGTACTGCTCCGGCATTCGCCTGGTGTTGATCGGAGAAACCACGGAAAACTACCGATCAGAGCAGCGAGCTGCTAGATTGATTATTTGATTTTTTCGTGTTTCCGGGCGCGTCAACTGCTTTGGTCGTTAGTCCCGTAAGTGTAGTATGTTTTTTTCTCGGGAGATGGCGGTGATCTGCCTCCGCTGGATGGCGAGATCCGGCGCCGACCTACAATCGGCTAGTGGGGTTTCCCCCTAACCAGGACTCTCCTTCCAGCGGGGCACCGCCCCAGCCGGGACAAGCTCTAAGCTCCTGACCGGTCTCCCGGAATATGTGGTAGTGTAGTGCATGTTAGTGTCAGTGTGTGTGTAAGGGGAGAGGATAGGACATGGAAGAGGAAGGACGGATCACGCGCGGTCCGTGGCCTGTTTGTGAGGGTACTGCTCCGGCATTCGCCAGGTGTTGATCGGAGAAACCACGGAAAACTACCGATCAGAGCAGCCGGTTGCTAGAATTCTCCTACAGACAGCGACTGAATTCAACTACCAGACAAGCTAGTGTTAAAAATCCTGCCACAATCGGGACTCGAAATCCGAGACCTCCCGGTCAGAGGTTGTCGCCACGAGCCACCTAACCCGGTGTGACTGTTAGGTTTTGTGTGATTTTCTCCTTCACACGACACACATCCCTCGCGATTTCGATTGTGAGTGATGACGATACGACCGCCAGGTTGCGGTCCACTGTGGCGCGCGCGGTGGCTTCTGTAGCGACTCGGCAACAATCGACACGCGCGCAGAGCAGTGTTTGGAAACAACGGCGCAGCGGCGGGGGAGGGGGAGGGGAGGAGAAGGGGAAGTGAGGGGCAGATCGCGAAGTTCAGCGGGGCGCGCTGGAAATAGCGCCTGCGCGGCAGACGCAACGCGAGGGAGACGGAAGATACTTGCGAGCGCAAACGCAAGCGAGAGAGAGAGAGAGAGAGAGAGAGAGAGAGAGAGAGAGAGAGAGAGCGACACAGCTTTCGCTAGAGTGACACAGCGAGAGCGCAACACAAGCGAGAGCGAGCGAAAGAGATTTCGCTAGAGAGAGACACAGAGCTTTTATGAGCGAGAGTGCGAGGGAGAGAGAGAGAGTGCGAGAGAGAGAGTGACACAGCATTCGCTGGAGTGACACAGCGAGAGCGCAACACTAGCGAGAGCGAGCCACAGAGTTTTCGCTACAGAGACACACAGCTTTAATGAGGGAGAGAGCGAGAGAGAGAGAATGCGAGAGAGAGCGAGAGTGCGAGAGAGAGAGAGAGAGAGAGAGAGAGAGAGAGAGAGAGAGAGAGAGAGAGAGAGAGAGAGAGAGACAGCTTTCGCTAGAGTGACACGGAGAGCGCAACACAAGCGAGAGCGAGCGACAGAGATTTCGCTAGAGAGAGACAGAGCTTTAATGAGCGAGAGAGAGAGAGAGAGAGAGCGACACAGCTTTCGCCAGAGTGACACTGCGAGAGCGCAACACAAGCGAGAGCGAGCGACAGAGATTTCGCTAGAGAGAGACAGAGCCTTAATGAGTGAGCGAGCGAGAGAGAGAGGGTGAGAGGATTACGTGCGGACGAGCGACCGACAGAGCAGACGCGATTAAACTAGCGGGCGCGAATGAACGAGAGACAGAGAGCGAAGGTACGTGCGAGGGAAAAAGAGAAATACAGAACAGAGGCACGTGCGATAGAGAGGGAGAGAGAAAGAGCGGTCTAGAGCAAACAGGCAGGCGCGAACGAAACAGAGAAAGAGAACGCCCGCAAGCCGGGAGGCGCGAGCACGTGGAAAAGCCCAGTCGAGGGGAGGGAGCGAGAGAGACGGATAGGGAGGGGGGAGATGCCCTCACGTGCTGTGCCGGCGGGCGGCGCGACGTCCGTCAAAACGTCGACAGCCAGCCCCTAGCGCACAATGGCTTCATGAGCGCGGATGTGAATGCGCTTAGGGACTTGGCGATAAGACCGATACTAGCAGCAGTCGCACATTCGGGAGGGGAAGGAGCAGTGCAGTTGGTTGTTCCTAACGAGGCATCTGAGGGTAGTGTCTCCAAGATGGAATATGAGGGCTTTTCGTCTCTTTTTCGGTCGTGCCGCTAGAGTCTAGTCCAGTGTAAGGAAACAATAGAACGATTTTTCTAAGGATGAGCCAAAGTGACAGTTCGGGAAAACAAGTGAACATCACATGTATTTCACATGTATCCCTCCGCCGCGACAGCTGTTCAGCTACACCTCTTCGTAAAGTGCTAATGGCTCCTGTGAAAACATCCCTTAACATGATCTCACAAACAGTAAAAGAAAACTGCCTCGAATGTAAATAGAAAGCTCTTGATCACAGCTCGCCACACAACAGCACAAAGGCCGGAACCACGTGCATCGGTACGCATCTCGCATTCAAGTCTCGGTTTTAAAATAAACATAATATTTATCACACAAAAAGTAAATTCAATGTAATATATAAAGGAAAAAAGAATTTTTACAGAAGAGCACATTACACTGCACTTCCTAATATCAATTATTTCTCACAGCACACTAATTTTTTGTCGGACAAGGACACCACAAAAGGAAGTGTGGAAGCTATTTACAAGTTAGCCAACTGCAAGCGAACGAATGCGAGAAAGGGAGTCTAATGGGCTCAAAGGCACAACGACCACAGAAACTTCAGTTATATTGCCAGCATTAGCTGTCACTTTGGCTCATCCTTAGGAAAATCGCTCTATAGCAGCAGTCGCACATTCGGGAGGGGAAGGAGCAGTGCAGTTGGTTGTTCCTAACGAGGCATCTGAGGGTAGTGTCTCCAAGATGGAATGTGAGGGCTTTTCGTCTCTTTTCCGGTCGTGCCGCTAGAGTCGCTTGATATGCAGCACTGCTCTAAACGATCGCGATTATGCGACATCTTGCAACAGGACCGAGAAAGACGCAAAAAGTCGTGCCATATTCCAACTTTAAGATAATACCCTCAGCTGCTACGTTAGAAAAGCCCAAGTACAGGCTTGGGCAGACCGAGCGATCGCACGGGTCCTGACAAGTCATAGATGATGAGACTGATAGAAGAAAAAAAATGCAACACATTTAAACAGAACATTAGAACTCGAGAACATCGTTATCGTAATTTTATAAGTCGCTGTACAGAAGTATGATATTTCATAAACTTTCCAATTAAATTTTTACTTTAAATAATTATCGTCATTATATATAAGGTAGAACTCTTATGTTATGAATCAAATGACGTTAGCATTAAATTAGGTTTCACGGGAATTTATATATTTATTATTTCATGCATTCTACAAGAGATTTTCTGCAGCTCCTCTGACCGGGAGGTCCTAGGGTTCCACTCCCCACGGTGGCAAGGTTTTCGACTCTAGCTTTTCCGCTAGGTCGAATTCAGCTGCTGTCTGGAGGAGAATTCTAGCGGCCGGCTGCTCTCATCGGTAGTTTTCCGTGGTTTCTCCGATCAACACCAGGCGAATGCCCGTAGCAGTACTCTACCAAACGGGCCACGGAACGCGCGCGATCTTTCCTTCCTCTTCCTTGTTCTATCCTCTCCCCTTACATACACACACTTACACTAACATGCACTACATTACCACATATTCCGGGAGACCGGTCGGGAGCTTAGAGCTTGTCCCGGCTGGGGAGGTGCCCCGCTGGTGGGAGAGTCCTGGTTGGAGAGAAGAACATGCACTACACTAACGGGACTAATGACCAAAGCAGTTGACGCGCCCAGAAACACAAAAAAATCAATCAATCAGTACAAGTGATTTTATTACACAAAACACATGTTTTTTGCGTTTTAAGCCTACCGTGAATGAATTGTATGATTTGATCACTAAATACTTTCACTTAAAACTATTATTTAAAATATATATCCAGCAAATGTTTCGAAGTTGAAAGTAATATTTTATTTGTGTAAATAAAAGAAATAACTCATTTTTTGTAACAAATTTTACGTTTTTATTTTTTTTCCGGGGAGGGGTATTGTTGGCACATAGGCGGCCAAAATTACGTCAAATTTGGCGCCGTACATGAAATTCTATCATTTATAACAATTTCTTGGCGCTAATTAACAGCGAAGGGCATGCATTTTAAAGTCCCGCGATGGACATAATATTTTTTTTCTGTAAAAAGCGCGGACAGGCTTCCAGAGAGAAAGGCAAAGGCGACTGATTGTGAGTTACCAATCAGTCCGAATATAACCACAACAAAGTAAGATGTTTTGTATTTTTCAAATCAAATGTCAATGGCTGTTTAATATTTATTTATTGACGACTTCCGCCATAAATACGCCATTTCTCGAAGTATTTTGATAATTATAATAAATTTATGTAATTTACTTCTTTCAGGGCAGAAATGTCAATATCTCAAGTGTCATAAAAATGGAACTTGCATAAAACGGAAACCTCCGTAAACCGGATTTTTTTGTGTCCCGATGGATTTCGGCTTATATTTTACTGTATAATGATTTCTAGCAAATGCATGTATAAAACGAAGAGACGTTTCCCATTTCAAAAATGGCTGTTTAACAATCCAGTACCAAGAAACCTAGCCGCTCGCGGGCGTATGTGTGTGTGTACATGAGAGTGCGAGAGTGCGAGAGAGACAGAGTAAAAGTAGGTGAGTGCGTGTTAGAGAGCGTATACTCGTATGCAAGTACGAGAAATTTATTAGTGATTCAGGGCGCGTCAACTGCTAAAGGAATTAGTCCTGCATGTGTAGTGCGTTTTTTTCTCACGGGAGATGGTAGGTCTTAGGGCAACGAGAAGGGGAAACATGCTGTAAAATATTTCATTTCGCCCACCATGATCTCAGGCAAAAAAAAACTTCGTACACCTGACATGCCAAATTTCTACCCCACATTTCAAATTCAAACCACGAAGGTCTCGTTCGAATGAATATCATGAAAATGAGTTACACAAAAATGTGAAGTAATTTCATTTCCTGATGAAGCCTGCCACATTCACGAGTTCTTTCACCTATCCAATTTCACGACGGCACCAACTATCAAGAAATACAAAACCTCGCATGACCTGCCCACATCCGTCCGAGTTCTTCTTTCCGGGAATTGCAAGACTCGAGTTACAAACGAAGTTTCTTAACGCAGCGAATGTAAGTGTAACGAAATGCCTGTCGAGCATACCGAGGTCTCACGTTACCCAAAATGAATGTCCAACAATTCGTTAAGTTGCACTTTTTCCCTCTGTTCATTTCACGTTCCGCACTGTCTACTCTTGATATTCAAACGCAATGAAACACACTACATGCGTAGGAAAACACACACGCATAGAAATTACAACGCTTTACAATCAAAGCATTATGAAGTGAATAGAAAAATGTATACCCCTTTTTAAGCATGTTGTGTGCACGGAGGAGTGTGAGCTTTGGGCCTAGTTAAAGTTTATGTAAAGAAGGAATGCACAAAGTTAAAAAGGAATTGGTGTTACAAATACAATAAATTAAGTTCAAATAATTATACAGCGTGCAGATTCAACGCACTACCGTACATAACTCGGAAGCGATACGTTTTAGAGCCTTAAAACCTGATTTTCATGTCTCCTGGGGGACCAGTTTAGTTTTCCAAGCCATAATCTACAAAATGAGACATTTCAGACATCTTATTCCAAGCTTAGCGTATAACAGAACAATATTTCAGTCCATATTTGCATTTGAGTGCATGAAAACCATATTATTAATAAAAAGTACTAATAAATATTCACGTGACCGAAGGTTCACGACCCAAGTCCGTAATGAAATTATTTTTTCGCTTCACGTAACATTACACATAAAAAAGAGTATATTCGACTTGAGAAGGACTTCGCTGTGTTGGCGGTTGAAAGCAGAAGACCAGTTTCCATTGTATTTCTCAGACATGCAGGAGGGGCGAGATTAGTGATCTGTTTTCCTAGGAAGATATTGATTGATTGATTTGTTCGTTTCCGGGAGTGTTAACTGCTTAGGTCATTAGTCCCGTTAGTGTAGTGCATGTTATTTTCTCGGGAGAAGGCGGTGATCGTCTCCCGCTGGATGGCGGGATCCGGCGCCGACCTACCGTCGACTGGGATTTCCCTCTAACCAGGACACTCCCACCAGCGGGGCACCGCCCCAGCCGGGACAAGCTCTAAGCTCCCAACCGGTCTCCCGGAATATGTGGTAGTGTAGTGCATGTTAGTGTATGTGTGTAAGAAAAGGACAAGGAAGAGGAAGAAAGATCGCGCGTAGTCCGTTGGATGTTTGGTAGGGTACTGCTCCGGCATTCGCCTGGTGTTGATCGGGGAAACCACGGAAAACTCCCGATCAGAGCAGTCGCCCACTAGAATTCTCCTCCAGCGACTGAATTCGACCTAGCCGAAAAGCTAGTGTCGAAAATCCTGCCGCCGTGGGGAGTGGGAACCTAGGACTTTCCGATCGGAGGCGCTGAAGTGACATCAGTTGATGCACAGAGCTACCGCTCCCGGTGGAAGGTGTTCAAAGGTTTTCAAGTTTCATTGGCACTGCAGGTAATGAACAAAGCAAGGAGCTGAAGTCGGATGCGAAGTCGGAAGAGCCCCCCTCTGGTATAGTGCATGTTAGTGTAAGTGTGTGTATATAAGGAGTGGGATAGGACAAAGAAGAAGAAGGAAAGATCGCGCGCGGTCCGTGGCGCGTTTGTTAGGGTACTGCTCCGGCATTCGCCTGGTGTTGATCGGAGAAACCACGGAAAACTACCAATCAGAGCAGCCGGCCGCTACAATTTTCCTCCAGACGCTGCTGTATTCGACCTACCTAAGTAGCTAGTGTCGAAAATCCGTCACCTTCCGGTCAGAGATGTTTTCGAACCCTCGGACTTCCGGTCAGAGATGTTCTAGCGGCAAGAGTTGTTGCGCTGAGCACACTCAGGCGCGAAGTCAAAAGGTGAGTGTTCGAATCCTGCGTAAGGCATGGCCGGATGGTTCCACCATGTCTTTGCAGCCGGGTTGGCTTTTCTTATGACCATGTATCGCATCGCAATCACCATCCTGCTCCCAGTCGTTGATTCACTACCATTACCACTAATGATCACTTCGTTCCGAAGTAAATAATAGTCTTCACATATGGGCTAGTCATCTCAGGATGGAGGGACTCAATTAACTCCCCGGTATAGTTACGAGAATACAGGGTCAGTTTGTTTCTCTTACTTTACCTTTCTCTATTCACTCAATCTCGCTCCTCCTGTTCCTCTTTTCCCCTCCTCCTACTTGTTATTTCCTTCCTCTTCTTACTCCTCCCCTTCTCCTCATTTTTCTCTTCTCCACTTGTAATATCGATCTATCTCTTCTTACCTTCATTATCCACTTCACCCCCTTTCTCTTTTCTCACCTCCGACCATCTCCTCTTGCCTGTTTTTTTAAATCAATTCTCACTTCCCCTTCTCCTCTCATATCGTCATTTCATCCTCCACCTCAGACCTCCTCCTCTTCCTCCTGCACAGTTAATCTCCTATTGTCCCTCCCCTCCCCTTGTCATATACTCGACCCCAACCCACCTCTTCCTCCTCCTCCAGTCCCGTTGTTAACCTCTCTTCCCTCTGTCACTTTACCTCCTTAAACAGCACATCTTGCAATCCACTTCTTCCTGACGCGGTGTTAAACATTTATTTCTTCCTTCCCTCCTCCTACAACGCCCTCTCAGCTTCCACCTCCTGCCCTCCTGCCTCTCACCCTTGTCTTCCTCCTCCTGCCCCTTTCTTCACATTTTCTCCCTCCCCTCGCCTTCCTACCATCTACAGTGTCGTCTCATTCCGTTCCTCACCCCATCTCCTCTTCCTTCTCTTATTCCGTTATTCATCTCTTTTCCTTATTTCCCCTCCAGGCACTTTCTCCCATAAGAACGTCACATCCCTCACTCATCCCATCTCCTCCTCCTCCTCCATTTATTGATACTTCTTGTCCATCCTCCACTCACAGCGCCGTATCATCCTTCCCTACCACATCTCTTCGTCCTCATCCTCTTGGCATGTTATTCATCCCTTCCCCGTCTTTCCCCTCCCCTCCCCCCTCTCTCTCTCTCTCGCTGTCTCTCTCTCTCTCGCTGTCTCTCTCTCTCTCGCTGTGTCTCTCTCTCGCTCTCTCTCTCTCTCGCTCTCTCTCTCTCTCGCTCTCTCTCTCTCTCTCTCTCTCTCTCTCTCTCTCGCTATCTTGCGTCTTTGTGCATTTTTCAAATCAATAAGAGGGGATCGTCCGTGGGGTGAAGTACGGGCAAGACTATCAAATCCAACTTACGTCGCACGGAAGGATCGTGGTTTCAAAATTCGGCAAAGAAAACAGAGAACAGATGTAGGTGAATTCTCATTTGTCTCTCACCGAACGATACAAAATTTGAACAAATTACCTGCAGCAGTGCTAGAGACTTTCCCTCAGAATAATATTTAAATGTTGTTTGATGTTTGTTTTGTGTATGTTTCGTAATTCTTTTGAAAACGTTACCACCGGAAGTATTCTATGTATTCCTAAGTAGCAAAATAAATATTCTATTCTTTTCTCTCTCGCTCTTCCCTCCCCCCACAGTGTCGTCTCATCCTGGAGCTCACCACCCCCAACCCCTTCCCCACCCCCGCCAGGCTGCCGTCGTCGCATGGGCTGCCCTGGAGGGAGAGCGCGTCAGCGAGAGCCAGGCCCACAGACAGAGACAGACAGACAGGCGCTGAGGAGGGGAGGCAGAGCGGGACGGAGAGAGAGAGAAGAGGTGCCTCGATCGGGGTCACGGCTCTCTCGCCTGCGCTGCCCCACATTCCCCCTCCCCACGGCCTCCACACGGCGCCCGTGGCGCGGCGCAGGGAGCCGTGCTGGCTCGCGGCGCCGCTCGCCCAAACTTCACTCTCGCTCTTCGCACCCATCCAGTTTGCCACCGCCATCCAATCGTGCAGCGCGGATCGCCCAAGAGCCATAGATTAAATGAAACGTCGACAATTCAGCCCTCAACGCGGCGTCACCCGGACAGCCAAGATCTTCATGAGCGATAGATTCTCACAAATGTGACGTTAGATTTTGATGTTCAGTCGGTTAGAGTATCTGTCTGGATAGTTGATTGATTGATTGTTTCATTGATTAGTGATTTGTCACCGCGAACCAATCGTGCATCGCGGATCGCACAAGAGCCATAGATTCTCACAAGTGCGATGTTTCATTCCAATGCTCAGTCGGTTAGAATATGTCTGGATAGTTGATTGATTTATTGATTCATTCATTCATTGATTAGTGATTTGCCACCGCGAACCAGTCATGCATCACAGATCGCCAGGGAGTGATAGATTGTCACAAATGTGACGTTAGATTCCCATGTTCAGACGGTTACAGTAACTTTCTGGATAGTTGATAGATTGATTCATTCATTCATTGATTAATGATTTGCCACCGCGAACCAATCGTGCATCCCGGGTCGCCGAAGAGCCATAGATTCTCACAAACGCGATGTTTCATTCCAGTGCTCAGTCGGTGAGATCATCTCTCTGAATAGTTGAAATGATTGATTGATAAGTGATTCTCCACATTCTCGCCTCACACAACCCCGCCCCCACGGCCTCCACACGACCGAGCTTGCTTCACTCTCGCTTTTCACACGTCCACCGCGAGCCAACGAAGGCGAATCGAGTTGGCCACCGCGAACCAAACGTGCATCCAGGATCGCGAAAGATCGTTAGACTGTCACAAATGTGATTTTAAATTCCAATGCTCAGTCAGTCAGTTGAACTGATTGTTTGATTAGTGTTTCCACACATTCTCTCCTCCAGGGCCTCCACACGGCGCCCGTAGTGCGTCGCAGGGGGCCGTGCTTACATGCACCACCGCTCGCTAAAAATTCACTCTCACTATTCATACGACATCCGCGCGCCAACCACGGAGAATCCAGTTTGACGCCTCGAACAACCGTGCATCGCAAATCGCGAACGATCATTGGATTGTCACATATTCCAAGCTTCATTCGAAGGCTCAGACCGGGAGCGGTAGCTCAGTGCATCAACTGACGTCACTGCAGCGCCTCTGACCGGGAAGTCCTAGGTTCCCACTCCCCACGGTGGCAGGATTTTCGACACTAGGTTGTGAGCTAGGTCGAATTCAGTCCCTGTCTTGAGGAGAATTCTAGCAGCCGGCTGCTCTGATCGGTAGTTTTCCGTGGTTTCTCCGATCAACACCAGGCGAATGCCGGTGCAGTACCCTAACAAACAGGCCACGGACCGTGCGCGATCTGTCCTTCCTCTTGCTTGTCCTATCCTCTCCCCTTATACACACAACCTTACACTAACATGCACTACACTACCACATATCCCGGGAGACCGGTCGGGAGCTTAGAGCTTGTCCCGGCTGGGGCGGTGCCCCGCTGGTGGGAGAGTCCTGGTTATGGGGAAACCCCAGTAGCCGACGGTAGGTCGGCGCCGGATCTCGCCATCCAGCAGGGTAAGATCACCGCCATCTCCCGAAAAAAACATGCACTACACTAACGGGACTAATGACCAAAGCAGTTGACGCGCTCGGAAACACGAAAAAATCAATCAATCGATTGCTCAATCGGTTAGAGCATTTGTCTAGATACTTCATTGAATGATTAGTGATCCTGAGTGTTTCCAATACTAAGATCATTATCCCTGTGATTGTAGGCCATGCTTTGTATCGCGGGCGATGACGGCGATCCCTCCCCCAGCTGGATGGCGAGATCTGATGCCAACCTACGTCGACTTGTGGGCATTTTCCTCAACAAGGTATCTCCCATCAGCGGGACACCTTCCCACCCGGGGCAAGCTCTTAGCTCGCGACTGACCTCCCATGATGTTTGGTCGTTGCTATATGTGAACGTTAGTTTGTGTAAGTAAGCGGTGAGGATATCACAAAGAAGAGGAAGCAAAGATCGCGTGTGGTTTGTGGCCCGTTTGGTAGGGTACTGCTCCGGCATTCGTCTAGTGTTGACCGGAGAAACCACGGAATCAGAGCAGCCGGCCGCTAGAATTCTCCTCCAGACAGCGGCTGCATTCGACTAAGCTGATAAATCTTGCCACCGCTGGGCCTCGAACCCTAGGACCTTGTGGTTAGAGGCACTCCAGTGACATCAACTGATGCCCTGAGCCACATCTCCCGCTAAAATATAAGGAGAAGTTATCCTAAGAAAGGGCCGAAGTAAGAGCTACTTCCTCACCACTGCTGGTAAAGTAACTAAATTTTTTGTGCCAGAGTTCGTCGATGACATCGCGGCGGCGATGGTGTAGCGGTTAGCGTATTGGACTGCTATACCCAAGTTTGCGGGTTCAAACCCGATCGAAGCCGTGGATTTTTAAGGGCGAAAAAATCCTTCGTACGCCTTCCTTCGGAGGGGAAGTAAAGCCGGCTGTCCCATGTTAGTAGATTTACTGCATGTAAAAGATCCTCAAGCCTAAATGATGCCTCTGAGCTAAATTCAAATCGCCTGTTTCGTCGCCCAAGTAATACCTTCCTTCTCTTGTTGAAAGGAGTGAAACGAAATTTGCGTGGTCAGACGGAAGAGCAGGCCTCATGGCCTGAGTCTCGCCACGTAAAATAAGGCAAACTCAATTCAATGATGACAATTGGCGATCCATCATTCATTGGTTCGTTATCAGTTGGCACACTTGTAGTACATGGCTTTGACACTTTCTTACACCATCTTATGGTTCGAGGAACATAGCTGAAAGTAGTGCATGCCGTGCTATAAATTGATTTGATCTAAAGACAATTAAACACATTTTCATTGTTCCTGATATTATTCAATGTATTTTAAATTGAATGTTGAGAGCCATCAGCGAACATACACGTTTTACAAAGCGACGTGTCTGAACAATTTCGCGGCGAATATTTCTGTAAATATGAGGTACGACATTCAATTGTTTTCCGAACTGTCACCCCTATCTAAACCCAAGTCGACCATAACCTAACTTCTTCACGACTCGAACACACAATGAACGAGCACAACAGAGACGTGAAGGAGTGCGACCCGAATCTCACGTAAAACAACTGCAAGACAGTTCGCTTTAATCTTACGTCACCAACGCTGTTCCTATTTGGGAAGTCAGAATCGCACTTGGCGTTCAGTTGTGCAAAGCAAGCGGGCGGGACACGACCTGACACAAAAATCCACTGGGGAGCTGAGTCACTCGTGCTAACCACACGGCAGCGCCTCTACCAGACGAAGGTCAACATTGTAATATCGATGCCTTCATGCTAGAGTTGAATCATGCCCCGGATTTAGTTGATGGGTTGGTTAGTGACTCCGGGCGCGTCAACACCTTAGGTCATTAGTTCCGTAAGTATAGCACGTGTTTTTGCTCGGGAGGTGGCGGTGATTTTCCCCCGCTGGATGGTGAGATCCGGCACCAACCTACCGTCGGCTACCGGGGTTTCCCCCTAACCAGGACTCTCCCACCTGCGGGGTAACGCCCCAGCCGGGACAAGCTCTAAGCTCCCGACCGGTCTCCCGGAATATGTGGGAGTGTAGTGTATGTTAGTGTAGGTGCGTCGTGAAGATACGACAAAGAAGAGGAAGGAAAATTCGCGCGCGTTCCGTGGCCCGTTTGTTGGGTATGCTCCGGCATTCGCCTGGTGTTGACCGGAGAAACCACGGAAAACTACCGATAAGAGTGACCGGCTAATAGAATTCTCCCCCAGACAGCGACTGAAAAGCTAGTGTCAAAAATCCTGCCGCCGTGGGGAGTGGGAACCTAGGACCTCCCGATCAGAGGCGCTGCAGTGACATCAGTCGATGCACTGAGCCACCGCTCCCTGTGCCTGATTAGGGTTTCCAGAAATATTAGTATTTCACGTGTTCACTTCCACAGCAGGGACGTGTGACAGGGGAATTCTACTACTGCTTTTCCACGTGTCAGCGAAACGATTTTTACGCCTGGATCCCTTTCCATCCTAGAGACAGGACTCACTCCTCACATTGCTCGTAAAATACAACAGACCACTTGTCAAGGGTCACGAGTAAAATTTACTGAACATCAGTCTGGATTCCATCTTGTATAGAGAAGGGTGCTCGAATTTGTACCGTGTACACTGTACAACCGACATGTTCCAATTCATTTAATCTTTCTCATCACGATATTAAGAACAGAAAAATCTTTACGATGCGTAAACTGCGAATTACTAGTGAAACTTTGATTTAGAGGAGACATTAGATTTGCGAATTTGTGAGTCATGTCGGAAAAAAGTGGGTCCGATTCCAAAAGGTCTTTCTGCTAGTGAACAGTGCGTCGAGATCAGTGGTTCCCGTGACATTTAAAAAAGTAACGGAACTTTAAATGAATATACGGAAAACAATGGAAATGAAGGAATTAACAATTTAAACTCTTCAGATTAGTTCATCAAGTGCCAGCGAAATCAATATTGAGGAGCTAAACAAGAGTTTAATAGCTTAACAGCAATAGGAGAAAACCATGTTTACGGAAAAAATTGCAACAAAATCGGAACATGAACAGTTTGCGATCTTTCCTTCCTCGTTCTTTGTCCTATTCTCATCCCACAATTCTACACACATTTACATGCACTACACTACCAAATGGGAGACCAGACGGGCCGGCCAGTGGGATGTCCTGCTGGAAAGATGCCTACAAGGGAAATCCCCCGGAGTCGCCTTTAGGTCGACATCGAGGGAAGTGAAACGCTACCTCCCGGAAATAATATGCACTACACTTACGGAACACTTCAGTAGTCGGCGCCCAGAATCAATGCCCTCTAACTATCCGTTTGCAAGTACTGTCAACGCTCACCACTGCCCACTTTGCATGTATTTTAATGGCATAGAAAAGGTAGGTCGTCACCAAAGGAAGTGCACAGGTACCTCCCGGAAATAACATGCACTACACTTACGGAACACTTCAGTTGTCGGCGCACAGAATCAATGCCCTCTAACTATCCGTTTGCAAGTACTGTCAACGCTCACCACTGCCCACTTTGCATGTATTTTAGTTGGCATAGAAAAGGTATGTCGACACCAAAGGAAGTGCACCGCTACCTCCCGGAAATAACATGCACTACACTTACAGAACAGTAGTCGGCGCACAGAATCAATACCCTCTAACTATCCGTTTGCAAGTACAGACAACGCCCACCACAGTCTGCTTTTCATGAATTTTAGTTGGCATTGAAAAGCGACAACCAAACTAGATGTTTACAAGAAAATTATGCAGGCGTCATTTTTTTCCATACAGACATGAAGTTTGATTACCATGCGCTTTGTGGCACTTCCCGGAACTACTTTACACTAAACCACGCATTTCCCCCTTTAACGCTGTTCTGACACGAAAGCTACAGCCATTGTAATGAAAGCTTCCGCCGCAGTCACTATAGCTTGTTTGTTCCTAGTACATGAAAACGTTTATACTCTACAAAGCCCAAGCAAAACTATCGTGTTGTACATGCATACTACGTTCTCAACGCAGTTTCAACGTTATTCACTTCAACTGGTACAAACGAAGTATAGCTTTTCACGGGCTTGAAACACAACTATTTGCCTGTTACCTTTTCTGGAGTGACTTCTCTTCAACCGCCCCAGAGAAGTACCGAGTTTCTATCAAAAAATATAATAAAATTTTATATACGTTTACTACACTTGTTGCTAGTCACACAATCTCTAGATAATCTTTTGATTACATTTGCGTCTGAACTTCCACAAACAACCCACTTCTCATGGAACCTGTGTAAAAATAACAGCAATCCACTTTGCATAGTTCTCAGAACCTTTCATCAGATTCGCTTCTAGTTGTTACTTTTCAACATCTGACTGCCCGTTCCACCTCGTTGCTAGGCAGTTGCAGACGAATAAGTGATTCTCTGCACTTCTACAGGCAATGTGACAATATTCTCGTCACGATAACGTGCAGTGTCTGGCTGTGTCGCGATAACGAAATGACCATGTAATATAATGATACATTTTTTTCAGTTCGTTGGTTGTCTGGTTGTTAGTGATTCCGGGCACGTCCACTACTGAGGTCATTAGTCCCGGTAAGTGCAGCGCATGTTTTCCCCTCGGAAGGTGGACGTGATCTTCCCCCGCTATATGGCGAGATCCGGCGCCGACTTACCGTCGGCTAGCGGAGCACCGCCCCAGCCGGGATAATCTCTAAGCTCCCGACCGGTCTTCCGGCGAGTGTGCTAGTGTAGTGCATGTTAGTGTACGTGTGTGAAAGGGTAGAGAATAGAACAAGGAAGAGGTTGGAAAGATCGCGCGCGGTCCGCGGCCCGTTTGTTAGGGTACTATACCAGCATTCGCCTGGTGTTGATCGGAGAAACCACGGAAAACTTCCGATCAGAGCAGTCGGCCGCTAGAAGTCTCCTCCAGACGGCGAATGAATTCTACCTAGTTGAAAAGCTTCTTTGGTGTCGTAATTCCTGCAGCCGTCGGGACTTGAACCTAGGATCTCCCAGTCAGGGGCACTGCAGTGACATCAGTTGATGCCCTGAGCCACCTCTCCCGGTTGTTTTCAGTTTCAATATGAAATAGTACCGTGAATAAGTGCACTTCTGTGTACTCAACGTTGTCGGTAAATCGTAGAATGAAATAGACACCTAAACTAAAGGACGGACTTGCTTTGGCATTGTGAAAAAGCCAGACAGCTATCTAACATCATCTGCTTATACGGAAATCTCCGGACTGTGAAATCACTTTTTCACACGAGCTTCAACAATACCACGGGGGTAGGCGAATTTAAGTGAAATTCTCATGAAGAGTACTACCGATGTATACGAAAATGAGACTGGAACAGTAAGTAAAACAGAGGAGAGAAAGACATGACACACACGTGGATGCAAAATCCATTTCATTTTATTATACATTAAACCCTATTTTGTACGGTCTCGTTTAACACGAATTTCGCCATAACACGAACAAAACTTCGATCCCGACAAGGGAATACGGTAATACAGACATTTATAATACTCAGATAACACGAATTTTTATAACTCGAACTCCGATAATTTCGGTCTCTTGGAATTCGGGATAATCGGGGTTTACTATATTTAATACATTAATTTAACTTGTATTTAATAATTGAATTATTATTTAGTTAGTTTTATTTCATTATTTCAACTGCTGATGTCAATTAAACTTATTAGTGATCTAATGAGTTGATGACAGCGAAAATGAAAATTTAAATAATGGAGAAATACGATAAAATGAGAGAAAGGGAAAACGGGAGAAACCCAACAAGACCAGCCGAGAACTCTCTTTGTCATCCACAAGTTCGTTATGAACTGAACCGGTGTTTTTAAAAAGAAGATAAGCCCAGTTGAGATGTATTTTTTTGTTATTCGTCTAACTATAGATCAGTGTAAAATGAAACTTGTCAAGCTTAAAGTCCTATTGATAACTAAAAATTATAATGAATGAAAAAGAGAAATAAGTCTAGGACTAGTCCTGGATTTATTTCTCTGATCCTCACACAGACGAACTGGTATTATCGGTTAGAGGTCGTTAGGAGTAAAGATATAAGGTCTAATGGCAGAAGGTCTAATTTTTAAAGTCTAATGTCAAAAGGTCTATGAAATCACGTCTAATGAAAATTTCGTAATTTTTAAAAATGTCTAATATTATTTAGTGTAAGAGTCAAAAATGTCTAATAAACTTTTGTTTAACGGACACGATAATCTATTATGCTGTAACAGAAATATTCAACAAAATGTGGTTCACTTATCATTACGTCAATATGTAATTGTCTGAAATGAAATCACAATAGGAGCGATACACTTTAATTCAGGAAGTACGAAATGTAGTACAATGTATGTAGTGCTTTCTTTTCGAAATGATACGCGTAGTCGTTGTGAACTAAAATTATTTTACATTCACACGATGCAATGATGTAGGTAGTCATCTGTAATTCAGTATTATATGCAATGTATTGTTACGGAAAGAGTTCTCTTGACCGGAAGTAGTTCTCTTGAAAATTTAATTTACATTTTTAAAATATAGATTTTTGGTTTTCAGGCGTTTAAAAATGAAGAAATAGAAAATGTACCATTATACCTTTGAATATCTCTTAGACCTTCGGTGTTTACACCTATTAGACCTTATTAATTGAACTTTCTAATAGTAGACTTCTTTTGGTATTAGACCCTCTGTCGCGTAGACCTTGTGTCGCATTAGACCTGGTTCGCAATAGACGTCCTGTTCATTAGACCTAATGAGTATTAGACCTTTTGTCCGTGAACCTAACGACCTGAAACCATATTATCTACTAGCAACCGCCTATATGCTTCATGACAACAGTAATAGACGGACTATTTTAAGAAGACAACCACATCCCTTGCTTGTCCTGGCAGTCCTTACTGTGAGCCTGGTGCAACTCTTTCCACGTAAAGCAGCTAACGTATGACACTAGAATATTTTGGTTATCTCGTAGCCAGTAAGTACATATAATGATGAGCTTATCAAGTACTCACTCGTTTTGGCGAAAGGGAAGGCACGTCCAGGTTTGCTTTTCAAGAAAGTTCATGGCTCAGCTGTTTTCCAATGAACGGAAAGAAAATATTTGATGTTCAAAAAATAGTAAAATCAATCCCACATGAATATTTCTATTTCTACCTGAAAACTTTGACATAGCTACAGGCTCATATGGAAATTGATGATGCGTAGATGCTGATATTATCAATGCAGTACGAGTACTTTTCACGTACACATAGCACAGTATGTTAATTTACATCATTATATATTTATCCTATGATTATATCGTTTCATAGCTTCAAAATTAAAGAAATAAAAAATTGTTTTATTCTAATATTTCATAATTACTCGTATATAAAGGAAATACGTCGAAGGTATAAAAACTGTTCTGTGCATCAGAGAAATGCGAATTTGAAGTTACAGTGTAGCCCAGGCAATCAATAACGAATAATTCTAGAACTTTTGTGTGGAACATAAATGTCCCAGATGCCATCTCCGGATGTTCTTAATTGGTTTTTTGTTTTGTTTTTCTCAGAACTATGGAACAAGGACGTACTTCCCTCTTTAAGTCACCGATTCAATTGGGTGGGAGATCAAACCCAGACCTCAGCAGTGGAATGTCTACATGCTAGCTATTACACCGTGGATGTGAGAGCTTTAGAAAATTAGAAACTAGCTTTAGAAACGGACAAAAGTAGCAAAGGCGTGACATTTAATAATAAGAGGAAGAAGTGAGAAACGGAGTTAATGTATACGGCAAAGGAAAATAACGCACGGAAAGCCCTGCCCAAATTTGCATTTAACTACGCAATTCAAGGAAATTGTAACTGTGGCGTTATCAACGTGTTCTTTCCTTTCTTCCACCTCGAACGCATTTACCTTCCCAAAAAGCCTTCAAAGAGATTCATGATATTTTTCTGAGTGGATTACAAAGAAGTGAGGTTATTTCGCCCTTCTTTCACTTGTTTGACACTCTTCCCATTACAGGCTTACCAATCGCAGCTTGACGAGAGCCCAAATATCAGCATGTACTCACCTGAAACAAAAGGATAACAATAATTACAAAAATTTCTATATGACAAATAAATTTACACAAGTCAAATATTGTGTTCAATTCTATTCGGTGTTAGGCAAAAATCGCACAATATATAGTTGCAGCAGAATAAATGAAACAACACAATTCAATTTTTGTTGCTCTTGGATAACGGACTCGAAGACACCTGCGTCAACGTTTCAGTCATTCTTCTGTGGCCTTCTTCGGGGCTTCTCGAATTGATGCAACGGCAGATTGGCCAAAATCATCATAAAGGCTCATTTATAATACGAAAATTTCATTCAGAACGACACAGTATTGTGTACCACATTAACATTCAAAGAACAGACAGAATTAAGGTAGCTCCATACGGTTACATACCAATTAGCATGAGTCCCATTAGTGTAGTGCGTGTTTTTGCCTCGGGACGCCTCTTGACACTATGACCGCGTTGTTCGTTTGCATTTTATATTCGTAGAATGTCTGTGCCAAGTATTTAATGCACCAATATTTTTATATAACGATTAGAATTACGTTCACGGTCTTCGGAATGCAACTGATATGCTTTTATGAAAATTACGTTATTATGCATTTCTACCTTCGTGAACATCAACTTCCTGGACGTCAACGACATTTTGACTTGTTCTGGAAGAGTGCGATATCATCTAATACAATCGACAGACGTCCTCAGAAACTATGTAGTATAATGAATATAACGGTGAAAAGTCTAACGAACATTCCTTTGCGAATTCGGTTCAAAAAAATCTACAGAAGTACGAAGCAGAAACATTTATTCGTATCCCAGCATTATAACCTTAACATTAACACTCGACGTAGAAATCATATTCATCAGGTGACAGTATCAACAGCTCATTACAAAAAATTCACATATAATACATGTACATTATTTTACAACACTTTGCCAGATGACATTAAACGATTAAATTCAATAGAAAAGTTTAAATCCCAAGTGAAATCGTTTCTGCTGCATAACTGTTTCTATACAATTAGAGACTATACTGAGCATCACAAGAAAAGTAACATTAATTTTAACAATGATACATAATGCATTAATTACCATTTGGACTGTATAAATGAGTATAAACAACCTGTAACAACTATTGTAACAGCTTCCGGGTCAATGACCCCCATCTCGATCAGGTTTTTCGTCCAGTTTCCCTGATCCATTGAGCAAATGCTGAGATGGCCCCTTGTTTTGCTTCTGGACATAAATGTAACTTCATTTTCTGTGCACGTCTTCTAGAATTCAGTGGGAAATACAATTATTCAAGTTATCGTTTCCATGTTGTCGCGGCAGGAAGTAATAAGAGCCAAAATTTATTGCTTATTTATCCTTGAAAATAGATTTTATTACATGAGAGGTTTTTTTTTGCTTGTTTTTTTCTCTTTCAAAATTCAAAATTCAAAATTTAAGTAGTATATGACAGTGTAGGGATCACAGAATTTTGAAAATGTGCACACAATTCACTTTTCCCCATAGCACGTCATACGCAGTTTTTAACTTTTTTTTGACGTAAAATAAAAAAAAAATAACCGACCTTTTACATTGCAAGAGAACGTTCATAAAATGACACCTTACTAGAGAGATGATGACATATTTGCCTTAATGGCATGAATGATTGCGTCATCACTCATTCAGTCAATCGCAGCGAGAGAATCGTAAAGAGGTAACGGCACACCGAACCGCAGACCGTTATTTTTTCGCACAGATATAAAATACTCTGACGTCACCATAAAGATTTGTTCAAAAATTAACTTTAATTCCCTTATAATGCTGTGATACAAAAAAAGTATGTAACTTGTTCGTAATGTAGCTTGATTCCATTCGTATAAACTTGAAACTCGTTCCTAACGTCGCTCGTTTTCAAAACATGTACTCCTGCAACACAGCTTAACATTATCAACTTATTAGTAACATAATACACGATTATGACCAGAGGGCGGATTTTGATGAGGAAAACATTGCCAAAAATGATCAATAAAATGTTCTTAAAATGCTCTAAAAGCGAAGAAAAACTATGGAAAAAAATTTGATCAACATTAGTTCAAATAAACAACTCAAACTGTTTGATACGTTACTGTTGAAACCGAGGCTTCTTTCTTTCATTCAAGTGAACTCGGTTGGCAAACTTTTGGTTTGGACTGTTCTTTACCAGGAAATCTCGGTCTTTAGTTACAGCGAAAGCAGCCGAATCGACAATGGCGCAGACAGGCGTCATGGAAACGTTAGATTTCATACTCACAAAGGCTGACATTAGAATTTCTGAGCGAAGAAATTTTGAAGAAGGAATTTTGTGGAGAACTTTGTTGCATCTCGAAACAATTATTTGAAGCAAGTACCATTAAAATGATATTAAAGTTGATGAAAATGCTTTAAAAATGCTTGAGCGAAAAATGCTTTAAAAACGACGGACCAAGGTAAAAAATGACTTTTAGTCGAAATCGACGAAAAATGCGAAAAAATCGATGAAAAAAGGAAAAAAAAAGAAATGCAAATATAGGTCATTTCTTTTCGCCATAATATAAAATTAATGTCTATACTAAAAGGTATTCTTCTAAAGTGAAAAGCAGAAAAAATTAAATTTCAATTAAATACGCCCCCTAATTACGATGGATCTGATCCTGTTAGGCATTGGGGAAGCTTCTTCTACTCGTCTTCTCTCTGCTCGACCGCCTCACCCAGAGCGAGTGTATGGTCGGGAGTGAAAGCGCTTGGGGCTATTCAACTGTCACCCGATTCTATTGGTGCCTTTTCCGCGTGGCGCGTTCGCGCTCCAAAGACATCAACTGTCACAGATACTGAACGCGTGACGACATCACGAACGACAGAGAAGTTGCAGCTGACCGACCGCCCGCAGCCAATGGTTATGGAATGGACACAGCCGTCAATCAAAACGTTAGCGCACACGCCGTGGAAGATCACACACACACACACACACACACACACACACACACACACACACACACACACACACACACACGTGCGCGCGTGGTTCAGCTAAAGTTAGAACGAGGGCTAAAGCAACGTGCCTTGCCTGGGGATGTGACAGCGACAACAAAATATCTATGTTACGAGGATCAAAATTGAAGCGTCGATGTTAATAACACATCGCTCCATATATACAACTGTTTTCAAATTACCGCTGTGGCAGCGATAATTTGGACACTGGTTTAGTATCTTCAAACCTTGATGTTTAAGCATGTGAGAGGATTTAATTTGATGTTGGCAATATTTATTACGCCAACCTGGATGGCCGAGGTCTAAGAGCGAGTACCGACTCAGCGCTTCGGTCCGAAGGGTCGCGGGTTGGAGTCCCGCCTTGAGCATGGTTGTTTGTCCCTTGACTTTGTATGTGTTGTCGCGGAGGGCCTCGCGTTCTGCTGATCCCAGATCAGAGGAGTAGTATTTGTCTAGTGTATGGTCGAATGTGCGTCCCTTCGGGACGTAAAGGGCAACCGGCTGTTGGCTGGATAAAAGCCCTAGGGAAAAAAATAATTTATTACACTATCAGAAATGTAATGAAATTTAATGTAGATTATAGTATTGTACATGAAACGTAATGTAAAAGTTTACTTTAAAAAGAGCTTAATATATTTGTACATTAAATGTAATGCTTAAATTAAAATCACATGAGATTTAATGTAGAGGTTCTGCCGTATCACCTGCCTCTCATTCTTCACATCGCATATTCATAATCACCACTCCATCAAGATTATTCATTCATTCATTCATTCATTCATTCATTCATTCATTCATTCACTCATTCATTCATTCATTCATTCACTCATTCATTCATTCATTCATTCATTCATTCCAGATATAACCATAAAGTTTTGACTCTTGCATCCTACTGTACATGCGTACATTAAAGTTATTATGCGTTCATGATAATTACTTTAATGTACATTTCATGAAAGTAATGAGAAAATCTCTGACAGTGTGCTTTACAATTGAGAGTTAACTGACATAATATAGTAAAAAAGCAATAGGAACAACAAAATAGTCTTATAACCCGAGTCCTCAAAGGTTATCACAAGGAGTCACATCATCCAAACTTTGGAAGAAGGGAAGGACCTACTTCTACATTGCTTGAGTTTACCGCCGCTCCAATTGCGAAATCCGAGGAAACGTTTGGGAAATACCAGGGCACCGGGAGTTACTTCTAAAATGACAGAAAATCAGCTCGATAAACAGGCTTAAACTAGAAGCCATTCACATCAATAATTTATTAAACAATCCCCAACACACTATTCTGAATGAACCAATTCCTTCCCTCTCACCCCTCTTGAAACTCGCCGCTTCCCACGCACATTAACCCATCTGGGCGCCTCTTTTCCGCTACCCGGCTGGGCCTTCCCCTAAATGGCCATTTCCCAGAAAACCCTGCGGTCTCTCCCCTCTCTATTGAGAGCTGTCTTTTAAATAGCGGGCAATGCCCTTCACCCTCGCTGTCTTGTTTGGATCGAAGCCCCTAGCCGCCTCATAATAGATATGTCAGTTTGCTCATCTCAATTTATTTAAATTTATTTATTCACTTATATATTTGCCTACATTGTTGGTATTTCATTCGATTTTCTTCACTTTAGAATAGTACATCTTTTATTAGTACTCGCTATTCGAAATTATGTTTATATATATTCCAATTTTCTATTTCACTTAAATTCTAAATTTATTCATAATAATATCCTATTTTTGAATTTAGTATATTAATGTTCTCATTATTTATTATTATTATTATTATTATTATTATTATTATTATTATTTGTAGCACTGAAGATGGCCGCAATGCGGCCGAAAAAGCATTTTTATAAAAATAAACATATACGACAAAACAACGCCTCAATTTCATTTACATTTCGATACACTTTATTTCATACTATATTTTATTTTATATTTTTACATCATTTATTTGAACTTTCACATAATAAGGATTAAGAGACTTTTTCATTTAGAAATAAAACACCGACAACGTAAAAACACAGATGTTGAAAAAATATCGGATTTAATAATCGATGTCGAAATTTGTTTATACAATTATCTACGTATTTAGCGACGATTTTTGGAAACAGTTGTTTTTACATTGGTTTTTATATCGATGTTTTACGCGAAATATACGCCATTTAAAACTTTTACTCTTTTCTTAAAACCTGCTCGATTTTTTCTCCCCCCCCCCGCCACGGATAGGATTTAAGATATAAGGAACGCTTAAAAGAATGGCACGCATCTCATTTTCGTTGAACTCTCTGAATTTTCAAAAATTGCAAATTGCTAATTAATGCGAGAAAGTGCATGTTGTTGTAGTACACTTTTTTAAATTTATTTGCTTTCAGGCGTACAGCCTCTTTTACAATGGGTTAGAATACATTACATACAGAACTACAGAATTAAGTTTAATTTAGAAGTTATATTTTTGGTTTGGATTATTTAGAGGAGTTGTGAGTGTGAGGGGCTTAGGGCGGGTCGAAAAAGTGTCTGGGGAGTTTCCTGTGGATACGTGCTCTATTTGGGGTTTCTTTCCCTAATTGGAAGTGGAGGGCATGTGGGATTGAAGGGATTTTGTGGTAAAACTTAAGGGCGCTTTGCTTGATGTTGGTAGTAATGAGGGGTATGCCGAGCTCGAGATGAAGTAGATCATTGTGTATGAACCAAGGTGCTTTTGTTATGGTCCTTAGGAAACGATTTTGAGAGGTCTGGAGCTTTTGGATATGAGATTTGGCTGCAGAGCCCCAAATTGGGCATGCGTATGTTAGCATAGGTCTGATCATAACTTTGTATAGATGGGTACCGGTTTGGAATTGGAGGGGAGAAGATCGACGTAGTATAGGGAAAAGCTGATGAGTTCTTTGTGTGGCTAGAGCAAGTGTATGGTGGATGTGGGGTTTCCAGATTAGGCGACGGTCAAAGTGGACTCCGAGGTATTTGACTGGCGTGTTGGATGGTAACCAAGGGATTGGTGTGGACTTGTGTGACGTCGTGGGAATACACAATAATCACAGACACGAGCTTCAATGATAAATATGTACAGGGTTATTCACAATATGTACAGTAATAATTTAAGTTACTCAGCTCTGGTAGATCTTTACTTCCCTGATCGCAGGAGCGATCCTTAAAAATGAATAACTGACTCGTGGCCCGCGCCACTCCTCAGTGAGCCTCCCGCACACAGCAGACAGCTCCGGCGACTTCAGTCACCCGTGGATATAGTCCACAACGGCGTCCCAACACATGGTTTGCCGCACGAGCCTAGCTCGGCTCCGCACCGCCCTGGGCGCAAGTTTTGTGCCTTCGCACGAGGGTTCCCACTCAGCTCAACAACGCCCCCCCCCCCGCGCTCTGCGTTCGCTCTTATATAGCTACCACCCACGTGACCTGAAACGTCACTGGGGTTTGCACACGGCCCGCGCTGACCGCTTTGCCAGGCATTTTTGGATATCCATTTCCATGGATTCCAAGAATTTGTCACGCGGCACGCGGCAAAAATGCGCTGTCCCGCACTTTGGGCATCCCTTTCCCTAGCTCTTAGGATTTCTCAGAATACCTCGGCGTGTCACATCCTGCCTGGCCCCTGGCGTCTAATCCTCTGCCGTCGCACCTGTGTGGCGCCTCGGCGGTTGCTAGCTGTAGCGCTACAATACGTTACACTTGTATGCTACAGGTGGAGGTATGGGTGGTCTGCGAAGAGAGAACAGTTTGGTTTGGCATTTAGTTGGGTTGAATTTGATGCGCCATTTGCTGGCCCAATCAGAGATTTGATCCAGGTGGTTTTGAATATCAACGGTTGCGTCATCTAATACTTGGTTTGTTGAGTACACGACTTGGTCATCGGCGAAGAGGGCACAACTTTTAATCCGACGCCTTGCCCGCGCAAAGAATCTTAAGCGTCAGAGATATGTCGCAGCGTAGGTCATTGGCTCGGCCGAAGGCGGGGCCCCAGCGACAGCGGCAGGAAATGCAGGGGGCGGGGCCTCTGTAAAACGTTTGCTTGGGTCCCTGTACTCGCTTGAGGCCGAAGGACCATTACAGAGGCACGCAACAAAGTTATCAAACTAAAAGACTTGACACATGTTTCTCTATATTTATCGACGCCCTAAATCCGAATCTCAAGCCACAATTGTAGCATCACCCTCCAGTTGTTTAATCGCGACAAATCACCTGACATTGTAAATCGCACGTTTCACTGTGGGTTTTGCGATTTAAAAAACAACTGGAGGGTGGTGGTGTAATTTGTGGCTTCAGAATCGGATTCAGCGTGTCGACATACTAGAGAAAATGTGTCAAGTCTTTGGGTCTGATAATTTTTTATGCGTGCGCCCGTGTGTGTGTGTATTTTCACAACCTGTAAAACAGTTGCGGATCGCTCAAAACCGCATCGCTGCCCGAAATATATGATTTCCCCAGAGAAATGAGATAGTAGGAATTTTTGGCCCGACGAAGGGTTATAGCAAACGGGAACGAATTCGATATAAATCGCGGGAGAAGGCAAGAAAAGGGATTAACACAAACATTTAGATCGAAATGGAAGAATTTTCGAACTGTGGTGACAAAATGCGCTAAATTCCCATAATTCCACGGCGTCTTTATTAGCATTTGTTCGACTACGGCGCAGCAACTATTGATGTATACACAGGAGTACATTATTATGCCTTCAGACTGGGTCGCACCAGGTGAATGCCGGAGCAGTTCCCCTACCAAACGGGCCAGGACCGCGCGCCATATTTATTTCCCATTCCTTATCCGATCCTCTCCCCTTACACACACACTTACACTGACATGCCCTACACTACCACATATACCGGGAGATCGGTCGGGAGCTTAGAACTTGTCCCGACTGGGGCGGTGCCCCGCTGGTGGTGTCGTGGATAGGGGGAAACCCCGCTAGTTGGCGGTAGGTCGGTGCCGGATCTCGCCATCCAGCGGGGGAAGATCTCTGCCATCTCCCGGGGGTCAACATGCACTACACTAACGGGACTAATGACCAGAGCAGTTGACGCGCCCGGAACGTTGACGCGCACTAATCAACCAACCAACCCACCTAAACTTAATATATTTAACATTAAATGGGGTGTTGGCCGCGTGCGTCCCGCGAGCTGACATTTGGGCAACCCCGCTGTAATGGTGGAGGTCTGGAGAAACAGTATGCATTGCGGTCGACCGGCACTAGCCGCAGACCGCGCTGCAGCGATTTCCGGTCACAATTTAGAGCAGGAAAAAACGAAGTAGTCGTTGCAGGCGAATGGCTAACTGCGTTCAATCCCAGAACTGAAGATATTAGCTCGAAGTTAGCATTGTCGCAGTCTTTACAGTGACTCAGGCTGAATGGTTACAGGAGTCGAATTACGACGGAGAGTGTCGGATTTTCGACACTATCAAAAATACCGGGTGTTTATTTTATCCTTCGCCGAAGCTGACGCGCTGCTTGCCTCAGCGATTGAGCCCTCGGTTCCCCGGACCGGGAGCGGTAACTCAGTGCATCAACTGATGTCACTGCAGCGTCTCTGACCGGGAGGTTCTAGGTTCCCACTCCCCACGGCGGCAGGATTTTACACACTAGCTTTTCAGCTAGGTCGAATTCAGTCCCTGGCTGGAGGAGAATTCTAGCGGCCGGCTGCTCTGATCGGTAGTTTTCCGTGGTTTCTCCGATCAACACCAGGCGAATGCCGGAGCAGTACCCTACCAAACGGGCCACAGACCGCGCGCGATCTCGTCCTTCCTCTTCCTTGTCCTATCCTCTCCCCTTACACACACACTGACACTAACATGCACTACACTACCAAATATTCCGGGAGACCGGTCGGGGGCTTAGAGCTTGTCCTGTTTGGGGCGGTGCCCCGCTGGTGGTAGAGTCCTGGTTAGGGAGAAACCCCACTAGCCGACTTTAGGTCGGCGCCGGATCTCGCCATCCAGCGGGGGTAGATAACTGTCATCTCCCGAGGGAAAAAACAAGCACTACATTTACGGTACTAATTACCAAAGCAGTTGACACGCCCGGAAACATGAGAAAATCAATCAATCAATCGGTTCCCCGGGGATTTGCCAACAAGGGCTCCGATCATCTGGCGCGTTTTTCGTTCGGTGCGACCGGCCGTTTATTTCCCAATGTTATATTGTTTTATAAGTAGAGTATTATAATTATTATTATTATTATTATTATTAATTTGGGTTGACGGAATGACGTATTAGAGCCCCAGCGAAAATGAGCCTACGTTCGTAATATGAATGACAAATCAATTTGTTACTCACCGACAATATAACTCAATTTGATGTGACAGAAATGACTGTCCAAAAATAATATCTTACGTGACTGAACAGAGTATTCTGAAAATCCTGGCACCGACGAGATTGGAATAGAGAACCTGCCTGGCTACATCGTTCTCTACATCTATCAAGACAATGTTAACTTCATCAATATTTTCTTACCTAATGTCTTCGTCTTCTGCCACATATTCAAGACCTGTAACTCGTCTTTGCCAATTACGGAGAATGAATGGCAAAAAAAGTACTATTTGCATAAAGTTCGAGATAAGGTCGCTGACAGTTTGTAGCCCTTGGCCCATTTAAAACCGATCATTAGAGCTGACCTAGTTTTCTTATTTCCCGGGCAGACACCAAATCGATAATTTTAATTCGCGTTGTCTTGGCATATCTCCGCCCACTTCGTGGGTAAAAGAAGAGATAATGCTCCGTACTTGTTTATCAACCTTTTTTAACCATGGCACAATTTTCGTTGTATGGAAGTACACACGGAACTAGTATATTTGCAGTCTATACTTCTATTCTTTTAATCGTAATTTTTCACGGATATTCTGATTATATGTTGAATCAAGACGTTTTTGTTGCATGGCGACTACGTAATCATAACTCTTTCCTATGTTCATCTAATTATGGTTATGTTACTGAAAACCGAAGAAAATTTAATGAAAATGCTTCCTGAAACTGCTAAGAGATTTATCTTGTATAGAATCGGGTCGAGAGTCTGTCTATCCATTGTTTTATTGGGCATATAGAGAGTTCTTTCTGAATTGGTTCGTTGCGGATATACCAAGGTGCGTTTACTGTCCAGCGCACATACTTGTTTTGAATTATTTGTAGTTTATTTAAATTGCTGTTTGCCGCACCTCCCCAAATTTGACAGGCGTAGATTAGTGAAGGTCTTATTATATATTTGAAAATGAATTCTGACGGGTCGATATTGATTTTTGAGTTTTTATTAATTAGTGGGTATAGTTTTAACATTTTAATGAATTTTTTGTTAGCTGGAATTTTTATGTAATCTTTTTGCAAGTAAGCCTTTTGTCAGTGTGTAGTCCTAAGTATTTTACTGAAGTGGTAGGGGAGATCCATTAAATATACGTGTTATTTAGAATTAATGGCTTTATAGTATATATTTTTTTAATGAAAATATTTCTGCTTTACATTTGGATGGGTTGATTTAAATCCTTCACTACGAGGGAAGGTCATAGAAACAGCCAGAGCATAGGAGCGAGAGCGGAGGCCCGAACTAGGTCGAGAGAAGGAGGGCCGGAATTCCACACATCGAGATTCGAGATAATAAACGCATAACAGAAGAAAAGGAGACTCCAAAAGTGGAATTTCACTTACGAAACCGCTTTGCACCGTACACTACTAATTACAGAAGCACGAAATTAATGGAGCACACATATGCGTAAAAGAGTACGGAACATATCTCCCTCGAAGCCCTTTAGGTGAACATTTCAACAGCTACTATTCTCTCCCTGCGTTTACATTATCTCAGTTAAATTATTAACTTACGTGCTTGAACACATTTGAAATATGTAGTGCCTTGCGCATGTTAGGAATAAAGAAAAGTATAGAGTGAGTTTACAGGAGTTATTAACTTTAGTTGAGTCATATATACATATATATATATATATATATATAGATATAGATATAGATATAGATATAGATATAGATATAGATATAGATATAGATATATATTCAACTCAAAAATTAACTTATTATTTCCAACAATTTTCCCTTCTCACGCCTTTATCTATTATTTAGTTCTTACATTACATGTTTCCAGTAATATGAGGCGTAAAACCAGCTTTGTTAATTATATTTCATATAAGGACTGAGAATCAAATGACATACATATTTCGCAACATCCCAAATATATTATATTACTTAGCAACAAGCCCACAGTATCAGACACAAAAAAATTAAATACTTTATCACTTTTGGTAAAATGTTTACTAAGTGGAAAGTTGAGTGGAAAATTGCAATAGGATGTTTCGATACAAATAGTATCTTACGGTTGATCCATTTTCGTGTGATCTCCCTATTCATGAGGAACACGACACACGATGCTGCTCGAGTTACATTTCTTCAACAACACAGTCGACTCTGGTTAAAGCGAACTCCCGGGGACTCACATGTTTGACTCACTATAAGTCAAAAATAAATAAAATTTATCCACGATGATTTACAATCGCTGACATTACAATTTCTGAGCGAAGAAATTGACTAGGCTACTCAGGATTTCGGTGGAGAACATTTGTTACGTCTCATAAATATTAATTGAAGCAAGTACCATTAAAATGATATTAAAATCCAAGAAACCAGCGAAATTTCATTAAAAATGCGTAAAAAAACTTATTAGTCAAAATCGACGAAAAATGAAAAAACAAGACAAAACTGGGCCATTTCATTTTGTCATAACATAATATTAATTTCTGTACTTAAACGGCATTGTTCTTAAGTAAAAAGAAAAACAATGAGATTTCAATAAAATCCGTTCCCTCCTGATTACTATTACTCTCATTACTGGAGAGCTAAAATTTGTAGTTTTCAAATATTACTTATCTCGTTTGTTGAGAATTTTTTCATCATTTAACTATGTAAAGAAAAAGGGTGGGGTAGGGATTCTACAGCTCAACGCACATTATACTTAACTCGCCATACGCCACAAACAGTTATTTATAGCTGAACCGCTCGCAAAAAAACCATCATGGTGAACGTACCTTTGGTAAAGTCTCGGAGGCTGCCCCCACCCTGCGGCATCTGAGATTTCCCCTCTCGGCGATAAGGAAGCGCGTAGGCGATAAGGAGAGGCGACTGCTAGACGCAGCGATCGCGCTGACCGTCACTCGTCATCACTGCCCTCTTCGTCAAAAGAGGAATTCGCACTCCCAGGAGTGCCCAACGAAATGAATACATCGTTTGTTGGTCTATGACATTGTGAATTGTCACCTCTATTCCCTACACATGCTCGCAGGATTGTTCAGCACTGTATTGTGCAAACGCTTCTCAGCAAAACGTTTCCTTTTCTTTTAAGGATGCACCAAATTTTTTCTGCTGCCTCACGCCCTTTTATAATTTCCCAAACAAGTTCTATTGGATTTAGATCTGGTTGGTACGGTGGAAGACGGAGAGGAATGTGGCCATGTTCAATGATTATTTGATCAACGACCTATCGTTTTTAGTGGATATTCTTTGAATTTATTTGTAATAATTGGGTTTTTGTGAATAACAGCAGCTACTGTGTAAAGCACACTGTCACTGCTCACTAGCCACGGTCAAACAGGGACTGGAGACCAAAACTCTCCAAGACACGGCTTATTTCCTGTTGATCGTTTGGACAACCCCTACTGTAGAAACACGTACAAGAAAACGAGACGTACGCTGCCTTGTACGCTGCCTTCCGTCTGATCCTTCTCACTCATCAGTTTGTTATCGCCAAACTCGCAGTGTTGAATTACCGCGCGACCCACGAGAGAAAAACAAAAAGAGAGAGCTATGTTGTGACAAAGAGTGCAGGCAAGCGGGGAAATAGGAGCTTTGGAGGGAGAGGCCACGTTCGGGCATGCGCAGTGGAAGGTTTTTTTGAGAGTGGTAGAGCAATAGTTATTTTTTTTCTAACACATCAAATACTGAATATATACATCAAATAATCACAGTTTCGTAAAGTTTGACTGTAGAAACCTCGAATGGTTCAAAAGCTCACTCGTTATAGAGCACTGTACCCAAGCCCAAACCAAAAGCATCAGAGCTGTTCTCGGGCGGAATTCCAAGGCCGCCTGTATCGCGGCGCACTGCCTTCCCCGCCGTTATCTCCAGCAGGCCTTATCGCGGGCGGGAAAGTAAGGGCCCAGCTTCGTCTGTAGGCGGGGCGCGCGTAAACTGTGACTAATCCCCTGTCCCTGCATCGTCTTTGGGACCTCACCAACGCCCACACAATCTCCTTCGGTTGAAAAATTCAACCGAAACCATGTATTCAAAATCTCTATCATGTATTGCAATCACATGTGTTTATGATGTCGAATTCTAGTTACTGCTGAGTACTACATAATAAAAATTTTACAATCTTCTATACTAATAAAAGTGAATCCAACGACGTGTAATAGTGTAACATCGATACCACAAAAAGTATGGATAAGAGCCCAAAATTTATTGTTTATTTATCCTTGAAAATATATTTTATTACATGGGAGCTTTTCTTTTCTTTTCAAAATTCAAGTAGTATATGACTTAGTGTAGGGATCACAGAATTTTGAAAATAAGCACACAATTCACTTTTCCTCATAGCACGTCATACGCAGTTTTAACTGTTTTTTGACGTCAAATAAATAAATAAATAAATAAATAAATAAATAAATAAATAAATAAATAGCCTATGAATAGATATGACATTTTTACAAGCTCTTCTTCAAAATAGTCGCAATGTCCTTGCAAAGTTTGGTAAAGATTAGCACAACCCAAATGCGGAAAATAAATAATTCAAATAATATGTTTGTAGATGCACCGCGGCCATTTTTCGCCTCTCGCTTAGAGCACGTGGTTCCTAATATATTCCGCCAGAGCCCAGTAGTGCTGCAGCAAAACTGGTATGTAATTTATTCGCTAGAAGTCAGAAGAGGTGCATAAGATAAAAAAAATCATCTAATAGCAATGTGTTGTAAAATAAAATGAAAGAAAATTATAGTATATTATTCAAATTTGAACCAATTACGTTAAAAATAATAATCTTAAACATCGTGGTTTATATAATTCGCCAGGATTGAATATGAAAGCCGGGGATTTGGTAGTAGTTTGTAAAAGTTAATTCAAATGTACTTAAGAAAACTAAGCAGCGAAAAATACAAAATTCAGAACTAGAACTTTCAAGGTACTTCATGAACAAAACCTGAAAACTTTTAATCCAATTTTTGAATATTACCATAATTCTTGTGCGTTAACAGTCAAAAACAAAATACCACAAACTAATTTGTTTCAAACAGTTACTTACGAATCCAAGATTACAACACCTACAAACATTTCCCTCTCTTACTCACGTCCTTTAAATTTAAGGGATAGGGAAGGAAAGGGTTATGGTGAACGAATGGGGATGGGATGGGGAACGGATGAGGAAGGTTTGGGGAAGGGTTGGGGAAGGAACGGGGAAGGGATGGGGAAGGGATAGTGAAGGAGCGGGGAAGGGATGAGGAAGAGTTGGGGAAAGGATGAGGAAAGGTTGGGGAAGGGATGGGGAAGGGTTGGGGAAGGGATGGGGAAGGGATGAGGAAGGGTTGGGGAAGGGTTGGGGAAGGGATGGGGAAGGGATGAGGAAGGGATGGGGAAGGGATGCAAAAGGGGTGGGGAAGGGTTGGGGAAGGGTTGGGGAAGGGATGGGGACGGGATGGGGATGGGATGAGGAAGGGTTGGGGAAGGGATGGGGAAGGGATGGAAAAGGGGTGGGGAAGGGTTGGGGAAGGGATGGGGAAGGGACAGTGAAGGAGCGGGGAAGGGATGGGGAAGGGATGAGGAAGGGTTGGGGAAAGGATGGGGAAGGGTTAGGGAAGGGTTGGGGAAGGGTTGGGGAAGGGACGGGTTATGGCCGGGGTTATCCTGGGCACGGTGAACTGGGACGGCGTGGGGCGAGGCGGGGGTAGGGGCTGAGTATGGCGAGACAGGGCGAAGAGGGGGATACGGCAGGGCTGGTCGAGGCGTGGGCGGGAGATGCGGGGGTGGTGCTGTGCTGGCGGCGGTGCGAGTGCCATGGCGCGGACGGCGGGGGGGGGGGCGAGAGAGGGTGATAGTCAGACGGGAATGTGAGGGTGAGGCTGGGATGCGAGTGTATCGGCGGGGGCAGTGGGAGTGATGCGGGAGAGCCGTGGAAGGACGGGAGTCAAGCGGGGGATGTAGGGTGGGGCGGTTGAGGGGAGGAGGCGGGGGATGCGCGGTGGGGCGGGTGGTGGTGGTAAAAATGAAAAAAAAAAGTTTCTATAACATCCATATAATCGACTAGAAACGGATGTTTTGTGGGAGGAAAGCGTGTGTGGGGGTGGGGGCAGGCGGATATGAGGGGAGAGGGGCTGAGGCCGTGGCCGCGGGCAGTCGCGTGCGAGGTCGCTACACTCACGCACACGCACACGCACACGCACAGTGTGCCACGGGACCAAGATCAGAGAGCGGCGGATCCAACACGGTGAACACGTCCGTACTATCCACAACCAGGAAGATGAAACCGGGAGCGGTAGCTCATGCATCAACTCATGACACTGCAGCGCCTCTAACCGGGAGGTCCTAGGTTCCCACTCCCTACGGCGGCAGCATTTTCGACACTAGCTTTCCAGCTAGGTCAAATTCAGTCGCTGTCTGGAGGAGAATTCTAGCGGCCAGCTGCTCTGATCGGTAGTTATCCGTGGTTTCTCTGATCAACACCTGGCGAATGCCGGAGCAGTACCCTAACAAACGGGCCACGGACCGCGCGCGATCTGCCCTTACTCTTCCTTGTCCCATCCTCTCCCTTTACCCACACACACTTACATGCACTACATTACGACATATTCCGGGAGACCGGTCAGGAGCTTAGAGCTTGTCCCGGCTGGAGCGGTGCCCCGCTGGTGGGTGAGTCCTGGTTAGGAGGAAACCCCACTAGCCGACGGTAGGTCGGCGCCGGATCTCGCCATCCAGCGAGGGGAGGATCACCGCCATCGCCCGAGAAAAACACATGCACTACACTAAAGGGACTAATGACCAAAGCAGTTGAGGCGCCGGGAAACAGGAAAAAATCAATCAAGAAGATGAACAACCTAGGAGAAGAGTGGTAGCAGAAGAACAAGAAACTGGGAAAGAAAATAAGGAACGGGAGAAAAAAGAATTAACTGGAAAAAGAAAGAACATGAAAAATCAGAAACGAGCAAAACAAGAAATTGGTAGAAGCTGAAGGAGAGGAAAAGAAGGAAGCTGATGTAAAAAGAAAATGGTGGATGAAAAAAAAACTGTAAAAATAACAGATTGATAACAGGGGAAATTGACTCTGATCAAATATGCGTTTATAGTACAACAATTATAAGAGTAATATCGTCTAGACGAAAACGCAGAAACAAATTTGTGATGTCCTTGCATTCGAAATAACAAGCGCACATCTAGTTATCTAAACGACGTTCAGTGGCACCGGAATTGGCGTAGACACGGCGCAATTAGAGGCAACCTCAAATTATCACAACTGTGACTCATACACTAGCATCGGCATTCGCTACCGCGGTAAAAGCGTCAACTGCTTACACATAGAACAAGTGTCATGTTACACAGTTTAGAGCAGGTTGTTCCATACGGTCACCCATGTGCCACTAGACACGTGACGTCAAAAAAATATCGATGTTTCTAAACATCGATGCTCAAAATTAAAACATCGATGTTTATAAAACAACAAACCATAATCATCCATGTTGTAAAATTAAGGATTTTACACAACAAAAAAAAACGACATACACAGTGCCTTGACTAGTTCGTAACGAACAACATGTTCCGATACCTAAAACTATTAATATGAATAATTCATCCAATTATTGGAAGAGAACCTTCTAGGTCGAATCGATTGCATTGCTCAAAGCCTATCTAACATGGTCCTTTAGACCACAATTGTTTACGATCGTAAGTTCCTGGTCTTATATTATACCTTTATATCATGATGTAACATAACCTCAGAAATTTACAGACACTGAAGAGGACCTTACAATTTATGTCGTCTGCTACAAATATATAGTTAAATTGACTGGAATCATCGCTTTTTTTTAATGTTTGATTTATCCAGTGAATTCTGATTTACCTGATTTATTTCAAGGATTTTACAATTGGATTGGTATCAATGGAAGTTTATGAGGAAGGATTTAATTTGAAAGTGCCTTCGTTTATTACATTTTGATTAAGATTTAACTGACAAAATAAACTCAAACAATCATCACGATAATTGAATCGTTTATTTCAGAAACCCGTCAAACGCCAAAATTTAAAATGCCCTTCAGCAGTGGAATATTGTTCCATGAGGATAGACACATCGCTTATTCCATATTTACCTGAAAAATATTCACTAGTAACTGCTTTAATATTAATAAATAGTTTGAAATCGGAAAAACTGGGACACTTGTTTTCAATTTTCTCGGCATGACAATTTTTGGGTTTGACGAGTTTCTGAAATAAACGATTCAATTAACAAAACTCATTATCTGATTCGACAATTCTAATGTAATGTAGCTTTTTTATTAATGAAAACTCGATTTTATTTATACTTAACCCTTGGTCACGTTGGCGAAGAAATTCAGTTGATGGATATCAAAAAAATATTACAGAATTCTGTGGCTGGCTCCATTTGCTAAACTTTCATTGGGCCCTCAACGTTAAAGAGACCTAAGTGTGTTCTAATAATTCTTCATTTCGAAGTTCTTTAATTAATGTTTCACAATGTACAACCCATGACCTCACCATGGATGAATACCATGGCGTTGTTCTAAGGCCTCATCCTCAAACGTTTCTTTTTTACCTTTTACTTCATCAGCATTAAACATAGATTAGTTATTATAAAACATACAGTGGCACAAACACAACTATTTGTGCGTCATCCATCGTAAATCACGAGCAAAACTACCTAAAATATTTGACGAAATGTAATACGTTCGTCAAATTTCTTTGTCGAAGATTTCTCGTCAAAGTTCAAAAACCTTCCACAAAGTTCTTCATCAAAGATATATGTCAAATATTTTTACAGTGTGATACCGGCCATTGACATGGTGTAATGGTGTGGTGTGGTGGGGATTTTGCTTGGTTAGTGATTCCGGAGGCGGCAACATCTTCGGTCATTAGTCTCGTAGGCGTAGAGCATGTTATTCCTCGGGAGAAGGCGGTGATCTTCCCCCGCTGGATGGCGAGATCCGGCGCCGACCTACCGTCGGCTAGAGGGGTTTCCCCCTAACCAGGACTCTCCCACGAGCGGGACACCGCCCCAGTCGGGACAAGCTCTAAGATCCCGAAATATGTGGTAGTGTAGTGCATGTTAGTGTAAGTGTGTGTGTAAGGGGGAGAGGATAGGACAAGGAAGAGGAAGGACAGATCGCGCGCGGTCCGTGGCCCGTTTGGTAGGGTACTCCTCCGGCATTCGCCTGGTGTTGATCGGAGAAACCACAGAAAACAACTTATCAGAGTAACCGGCCGCTAGGATTCTCCTCCATACAGCGACTGAATTCGATCTAGCTGGAAAGCTAGTGTCGAAAACCCTGCCGCCGTGGGGAGTGGGAACCTAGGACCTCCCGGCCAGAAGCGCTGCAGTGATATCAGTAGCTGCACTGAGCTTCCGCTCCCGGTGGGGGTGGGGAGGGGCGGAGTGGACCGGGGGGGGGGGTTGGTAGCGCGCTACCAACCCCCGAGCGCGTGCTGTAAACCCCGGGCCCTCCTGCCGCCATCCACGCCTCCCCCAGAGGGGCGGGCGGCCGGGCGGTCACTTCCCGCGCGAGGCGAGCAGCTGCCTTTCCGCGGCGGCGCCGCGGGCGAACAAAAGGGCGACGCCCCCCTCCGCCCCGCCCCCTCTGCCCCTGGTCCAACACGCAGCCACAGGCGCACCACAAGGCTCACACGCCGGGCGACCATCTCCAGGGCGAAGTGGACGCGTTTTTCACAGAACCAATTCGACCACACGGAATCCACCTATGGGATGTAGATTGCACCCGAAACTTTTGAAATTCTGCGAAAATTTCAATCCAACATGACCCACGCGGATTCGGTGGTATAACGGTTAGCGTATCGGACTGTCGTACCCGAGTTTGCGGGTTCAAACCCGATCGAAGCCGTGGATTTTTAAGGGCGAAAAAATCCTTCGTACGCCTTCCTTCGGAGGGGAAGTAAAGCCGGCTGTCCCATGTTAGTAGATTTACTGCGTGTAAAAGATCTTCAAGCCTAAATGAAGCCTCTGAGCAAAATTGAGTTCCGCCTGTTTCGTTGCCTAAGATAAGTCGCCTAAGTCCGCCTTTCTCCGCTAGGTGGTGAAAGGAGCGTAGCGAAATTTGCATGGTTAGACGGAAGAGCGGGCCTGATGGCCCGAGTCTCGCCACGTAAAATAAGGTATTAACTAACTAACTTCGTGCAATCGGTTGATTGCTTTTTTTCGTGTTTCCGGGCGCGTCAACTACTTTGGTTATTAGTCCCGTAAGTGTAGTGCACGTTTTATCTCGGGAGATGGCGGTGGTGATCTTCCCCCGCTGGATGGCGAGATCCAGCGCTGACCTACCGTCGGCTAGTGGGATTTTCCCCTAACGAGGACTCTCCCACCAGCGGGGCACCGCCCCAGCCGGGACAAGCTCTAAGCTCCCGACCGGTCTCCCGGAATATGTGGTACTTCGTGCAATCGCAAGCGCCTCCTGGTACGTGGACAACTCTACTCTCCATTGAGATCTGAAAACAGCAGGAAAATAAAGAAGAAAACTTTTCTTTTAGTACAAAGAAAAAGAAATCAGCAAAGACTCAACATTGACCTCCAACCACCTGGCAATGAACTTACTAAACGACCGCAAACTAACTACTACACAATCCTCTGAATATACCCTCGAGGCCTTCAGATATCAGAAAACATTCAACATCCACCCCAACCAGTTGGTAATGAACCTGCTAGAAGTGTAATAGAAAAATTCAATGCACCCCAAAACTCACTTTTCATCTATTAAAAATAAGTAGCTTACTAATTCGTTGTCAATTGCTACTTATTCATTTGGATGTTGTTTTTCTGTTTCTTCTTCTTTTTATTTCTCTCCCTCTTTGCCCCTCTCCCACCCCGTACTTTTACTGAACTCTCGCGTTGCACAGACATGTTGAACGAAGCGAAAGTGCTCATACGTCGCAACATCCTAAAATTTACAGGTAGTAATTTAAATGATTGATTTCAGTAATACTGAATTAATGCACTGTGGTAATCAACTTCGATCTTAACAAATCTATAAATAAACATGCAATTCCACACGATTACATTTAACACTCGGCGTAAATACTTTAAACAGCACAAATAGTACACGATGACACATACAGATACGACGGGTCAAAGAAAGTATCAGTTCGTTTCAATAGAAACCTCATATGGAAAAATGCCAAGTATTTTAAATTTATAGATACTCCTTTAATCATTACGAAGTTGGATATTACTTCGCCCTTCTAACTTGTCACAAGTTCTTATAGGGTTATACGTGACGTATAATTATTTATTACGTGTTTAATGTTCATATAATTGTTTAAACTTCAGATAAATGGCCTATATTATAATTTTTCTTACGTATTATAAAATAAAAGTATCGTTCCATTGAACTTCAATCTTAATTGGCAACACTGATTAGTTTCAGCCTGTCACACAAACACGAGCTTGACAAGAGACCAATGTTATTGTTATAATGTAGCTCAGAAGAGGTTCAACATGACGTCAGTAAAATAACTTATTGTTAGTATTGATTATACTTTGTTGAGTTCTTGATCCTCTAGATCATTCCACGACCACGTTTAGTAATTCATAACGATATCAATCGGTTATCTTCCATTTTAAATTTACCGTTACATAATTTTAAACAGAATTACCTTTTTTAGACAACCACTAGTAAAAGTGGTTACTTTTAGGGTAAGCACACATTGCTAAAAGTTCAATTTTTAGCACTAATGATAAAAATGAGACGAATTTTCAGTCAGTCAGTTTGTCTGTCAGTCAGTATGTCAGCCAGTGAGTCAGTCAGTCAGCCTGTCTGTCTGTCTGTCTGTCTGTCTGTCTGTCTGTCTGTCTGTCTGTCTGTCTGTCTGTCTGTCTGTCTGTCTGTCAGTCTGTCTGTCTGTCTGTCAGTCTGTCTGTCTGTCAGTCTGTCTGTCTGTCAGTCTGTCAGTCTGTCTGTCAGTCTGTCTGTCAGTCTGTCAGTCTGTCTGTCAGTCTGTCTGTCAGTCAGTCCCTCTGTCAGTCTGTCCTGTCAGTCTGCCCGTCTGTCAGTCAGTCAGTTCGTCTGTCATTTAGTCTGTCGATCAGTCAGTCCGTCTGTCATTTAGCCTGTCAGTCAGCCCGTCTGTCATTTAGTCTGTCAGTCAGTCAGTCCGTCTGTCGCGATCTCAAAAAAATAGCATATGACACACGTAGTAAAAGTGATTTCATTTTACTCGTAGGATTGCGCCATTCGGCCTAACAACCTCGAGATCTTTCCTACAAGCAAAATTAAATTCCACTTTTACCACTCGTACGATAAACACCTATTTTTTGGTGAGTTTCGCCCAGCGACCCACGCGCACCGACCACTGCGCTTCCGTGAGCGCGCGCAGTGCGAGCGCGGCGTCCAGTGTGTGTTCAGAAAGCCTCGGGCGGCTATTAAACAGGCATAGGACGCGTTCAGACAGAGCGCGAGCTCTCTCAGCTCACACGTCACGCGGACGAGGGGCGAGGGGCCGGCTGCACGGGCCACGCACGGCGTCACAGTCCCCTCGCCTCCGAGAGAGGTGGCTCAGGGCAGCAACTGCAGTGAATCTGACCGGGAGGTCCTTGGGTTCTAATATTGCTAAGTGTTGAGTTCCTTGGGTTCCAATACCGGCGGTGGCAGGGTTTTCGACATAAGCTAGTCAGGTAGGTCGAATTCAGTCGGTTTCTGGGGGAGAATTCTAGTGGCCGGCTGCTCTGATCGGTAGTTTTCCGAAGTTTCTCCGATCAACACCAGGCGAATGCCGGAGCAGTACCCTACAAAACGGGCCACGAACCGCGCGCGATCTGTCCTTCCTCATTCTTGACCTATCCTCACCTCTTATTTACACACTCTTTCACTAAAATGCACTACACAACCTCATATTCCGGGAGACCGGTCGGGGACTTAGAACTTGTCCCGGTTGGGGAGATGCCCCGCTGATGGGAGGTGCCTAAGCAAGCCCACTGTTGGGTCGGCGCTGGATCCCGACATCCAGCGTGGGAAGATCAGCGCCACCTCCCAGGATTAAATCATGCAACACAGATACGGAACTAATGATCTTAGTAGTTGACGCGCCCGGAATCACGATTCAATCAATTCCTTCAGCTCGGGGATCAGATTTCTAGTAATGGCTACGAAAATCTTCGGCGACGCGCGTTCTACAAGAGAAACTTGAAAGTTGTAACTATTATAACAAAGGTTTGGGGAAAAATAAATATTGTTTGTAGAGTAATGTAATGTTTGCAGTTTTAAAATATCGGTTTTGAATTCATGGTACCGTTACATCAGCCAGATCGATTGGGGAATATCAATTTTGGAGAAAATCGCTGAACAGTTTGTACCATCAGAACACTGTAGCTTCTCTATGCGCACGTTTTGTTGAACTTTCCTTTTGCTTGTAGTGGAAG
>BLKR01001721.1:0-87229 GCA_011170035.1 Teleogryllus occipitalis | reverse complement strand
GATTGAAGGCAAAACGTATGTCTGTCTGTCTCTGTCTGTGATCAACCTAAACCGTTCAGCCGATTTTCTTCAAAATTCATATTCCGCAATCGATCTGAATGAACTCGACGCTTTGAAAGTTTCAAACGGATATTTTGATTGTACTTCATATGAAGCCTCAAAAACATTTTCAAAATTTTCCCAAAAAACGGCACCATTTTTTCCCTAGGACTTTTATCCAGCTAACAGGCTGTTACCCTTAACAAGCCGATAGGGCGTATATTCGACCACACACTAGACACTCATGCACCTGCGGGCCCCTCTGATCTGGGGTCAGCAGAACGCGAGGTCCTCCGCATACATGAGAGACTAGGGGATTCGGTGGTATAACGGTCAGCGTACCGGACTGTTGTATCCGAGTTTGCGGGTTCAATCCCGATCCGTGGATTTTTAAGGGCGAAAACATCCTTCGTACGCCTTCCTTCGGACAGGAAGTAAAGCAGGCTGTCCCATGTAGTAGATTTACTGCATTATTTTAAAAAAAATCCTTAAGCCTAAAAGAAGCCTCTGAGCAAAATTGAGATCCGCGTATTTCGTCGCCCAAGATAATACCTCCTTTCTCCGCTAGGTGGTGAAAGGAGCATAGCGAAATTTGCGTGGTTAGACAGAAGAGCGGGCCTGATAGCCCGAGTCTCGCCACGTTAAATAAGGCATTAACTAACTAACTAACAAACAAACAACCATGCGCAAGGCGAGACTCGCACCCGCGACCCTTCGGATCGAAGGGATGAGTCGGTACATGCTCTTAGCCACCGCGGCTGTCGGTCATTCTGAAACTACAAAAAGATGGATTTTCACGACACCTTTCGGCTGTGATAATTCGGATAAATATGATATTGGCCCATACGTTTTAGACCGAGTACCAAGTAAATATATTCAATATATTTAGGAGAAATTGTGTGTTAACATAACTGGTCTTCTTCCGAATCACATCTGCACGAGTGTTCAGAATTACGGGGACCATCGGGACAACGTCTGTTGAACCATTGCTCTTTTGACCAAAAATGATTCTATATAACGCGATAAACATAAATATTTTGTAAGCTACTCCAACAAGTAAGTAAGAAGCATGGATAGATGTCGTCATTTAGACGAGTTTATTACCTAGTATCTGCAGCAGTTAGCGATAAGACAAGTGGGGAGTACATTCCTTTTTCGTCTTAATGTTATGTTGTTCAGAAATGCAGTCTCAAGGTTAAAGAAGCACTCAAAATATTGGGTGATAACCAGCTAGTATTTACAAGCACATTATTGATAATTATGATCTGTCTTAGAATTAGTACGGATTCTCCGGCATAAACGATTAAGTAGAAAATATTAATAAACAAACCAAACAAATAATCATCCTACCGATCCGGTGGTCGAGATCGCTAAGGCAGTAGTGTCGTAGCGATCTCGGACCGAAGGGTCGTGGGTTCGAGTCCCGCCTCGGGCATGCTCGTATTTGCATACGTCCTTTGCCCCCCTTATCATCACATTATCGTTTTATCTTCACAGTTACCATAACGTTAACTCCAATGATGTCGCTAATGACCTCGATGTCGATGCGACCTTAAATAACAAAATCATCCTCTGGTAATTCGTTCTCTTTGCTTTCGGCGACCGGCCGACTAAGGCGATAGTGTTACGAAATAACACGTTCCAAAACTATGTATCTCCCACCAGCGGGGCTCCGCCCCAGCCGGGACAAGCTCTGAGCTCCCGACTAGTCTTACGGTATATATGGTAGTGTAGTGCATGTTAGTGTAAGGGTTGATTGATGTTTTCGGGTTTCCGGGCACGTCCACTGCTTTGGTTATTAGTCCCGTTAGTGTAGTGCATGTTTTTCTCGAGAAATGGCGGTGATCTTCCCCCGCTGGATGGCGAGATCCGGCGCTGACCTACCGTCGGCTAGTGGGGTTTCCCCCTAACAAGGACTCTCCCACCAGCGGGGCACCGCCCCAGCCGGGACAACTCTAAGCTCCGACCGGTCTCCCGTAATATGTGATTGTATAGTGTATGTTAGTGTAAGTGTATGTAAGGGGAGAGGATAGGACAAAGAAGAGGAAGGACAGATCGCGCGCGGTCCGTGGCCCGTTTGGTAGGTGACTGCTCCGGCATTCGCCTGGTGTTGATCGGAGAAACCCCGGAAAACTACCGATCAGAGCAGCCGGCCGCTAGAATTCTCCTCCAGACAGCGACTGAATTCGACCTAGCTGAAGAGCTAGTGTGGAAAATCCTGCCACCGTGGGGAGTGGGAACCTAGGACCTCCCGATCAGAGGCGCTGCAGTGACATCAGTTGATGCACTGAGCTACCGCTCCCGGTTTAGTGTAAGGGGATGGAACAAGGAATAGGAGGGAAAGATGAGCGCGGTTCGTGGCTCGGTTGTTAGTGTACTGCTTCGGCATTCGTCTGGTGTTGATCGGAGAAACCACGGAAAACTACCGATCGGAACAGCCGGCCGCTAGAATTCTCCTCCAGACAGCGGATGAATTCGACCTAGCTAGTGGAGAAAAACGTACCACCGTCGGCACTCGAACCCTAGAACCTTTCGGTTAGAGGGACACTGCCGTGACATCAGTTGATGCCCTCAGCCACCTCTTCCGGTCGTCATCTCGGCGACGGCGACATCACAGGGACGGTGAAATTGCAGCAACAGCGAAAATATCTGCGCCAGTTTTAGGGAACATTTCTCTTATCTCGTATATTTATGAATATATATTTATGATACGAGTGGCAAAATAAAATCACTTTTACCCCGTGTGTCACACATTTCTTAGACAGGCTTACTGACTTTCATTTCATTTGAATTCAAGAGTAAAAGTCACTTTACTGGGTAGCACGTTTAATTAAGATCAGTTGTAGCTGATCAGATGAAAGTATTTTGTTTCCTTTGTTGCATTCACAGTTTTGTCTGAACACATAAGCATCGTCTCATTAGGGCTAAAATTCAACATTTAGCACACTGTGCATGCCCTAAAAGTACCCGCTCTTACTAGAGGCTGTCTAAAAATATTATACTTTGTTTTCTACCGAAGTCACAGGATTTATTCATCTTCTCTCGAAACTTTTCTTTCTCCGTACATCATCTGGGTAGGTCTCAATCCCTTTCCTCTGTTTTCTCTTTTCTTCAATGTATTTTAAAATTGCATTTATTTGTGATGTAAGATGTCACAAGATGTCATTAGCGATCTTGTTATTGTTACTATTATTTTTACTATGGCAAGAGTCATATCTGACGTAATATTCCACACGGCGTAATTATTAGTATTATTGTTATTGTTATTATTATTTTTATTATTATTATTATTATTTCTATTATTATTATTATTATTATTATTATTATTATTATTATTATTATTATTATTATTATTATTATTATTTGAATTAACCTTCGCTCACCCAGTTTTCAGATGCTGTTTGTTATTTGTAGTTTTTTTGTAATTTACTGGCCAATTGTTCCTCAAGCCCTAGATATTCAACATACAGACCTATGCATGCAATCCCATCAGCATCGATAATCGGAAAGCAAACAAGCAATACATTATTTCGGGCGGGCCCCCACTCACTGCCTACTGTGTTGTGCATCACGTGATTCGAATGTCGACAACGCAGCGTTACGTCATCTATTATGAGCCCATTCCGAACTCTGTCCGATCGTCACAAGTTGACCCAGTTTGGGACTCGTAAGAAAACAGGGATACACTGATTTCTGACAAGGGATACGCTGTCAGAAATTTCCGCAAAACGTTAAGGTAAATTACATTAAAGTAATTAACAAGAACGCACATTACATTTAATGTACACTTAATGTAAATTTAATGTAAAGAGCCTTCACATTAAATCTACATTGATTTTAACATGTGCATTAATTTTTTATGTACATATAAATTAAGCTCTTTTAATTTACAAGGTTACATTAAATTTCATGTACAATACATTAATCTATGTTAAATTTCATGACATTTCTAACAGTGTGTTCCAGAAAAAACACTTCATTCTGCAGGCTCCAGACTAAAGTTGGCCTACATTTTATAGTGCAATTTCCACCAAATTTTTTGTCAAAAAATTATCAGAAAATAACGTACCTACAGTGTACTCATTACACAGTTTTCGTTCAGAAAGTAGACGGTGAAATGACAGCATTTTACACTATTATAAGAAAATCATTGAATGAAAATCATTCCTCTCAGTTTTTTTCGGGAACGCTAGTTTTTCCAAGTTTAATATTATATGACGCATCGTGTACCCACCGCTCCCATTCATTTGATTTTCCAATATTTTCGAAACTTAATTTACAAATACCATCAGTTATACGTTAACCAAAGTTGATTGCCTAGTGTATGTGTGTATGTGAAATCTATCAATTTAACTTTTTCAATCATACTATTCTTCAAAAATGGTATTTACTCGAACCTCTTGTGGATTCAAACGAAATTGTGTGGACATTTTATCGTGTAAATCAGAATATATACACCCACTTAATGAAGACAATGTTCTGAACCCAAATGCATTTAAGTACGAAACTAAATAACTCAGAAAATATTAACTTTAAATAACAAAATCAAAATCGAATACAAAAATAACACGAGAAATTTAAAATAAATGTTTGTAATAAGTTCTGAAATTATTGTTTAAAGATAGTCCTGTTTTTTGTTTTTTTTGAAATTTTCACACTGTCGTACTTAATAATAATAATAATTTTATTATTATTATTATTATTATTATTATTATTATTATTATTATTATTATTATTATTATTATTATTATGATCAAAAAGAACAGGAAGAATATATATACTTAACAGTAGTAAAAGTGGGAAAACGAATTCAACGAATGTTATCCTAGGTTGGTCTTATGCCATATATTTTATTGATTCTCAGGGAGCAAAAACAAAGTTTATTTTGGTTTAATAATGTAGTGAGTGAGGTTGACACTTTGTAATAAACTGAGAAAAATTATGCCTGGGAATCAATATTTTTACTACTTGATCTTTTCGCTGGAATTTCGTTTTGCACCATGAGGCTGCAAGATTAGCTCTGATGATCGCTACGCGAGAGAAAACTAAAGTATTAAAAATATTAATTCCTCGACAACAACTTTCTCAATTTTTTATTAATGTTGCTCTCCAAGGAAATAATTAACGGGGAGAGAGTTTTATGTCTCCTGCTGAAAAAATATGAATTTCTTCTTGCCAGAGATACAATTAACCACAATGTGTGTCTCGTTTATGATTGCCATACTTCAAAAGGTTCAAATCAAGGAAAATGAACAAGAAAACATTACCGAAAGTATTTTTAGTATTCAATTACTGTGGTGCATAAACGAACATTCGTCCCATGTTGAAGTAGAGAGGCCCCCCTCCGGAGAAAATTGACAATTCGCACCCACTCGATTCTTGTCCCATCCAACAGAAACACGTCAAAAGAATTTTCTGAAAACATCACACAGATATTTGGAATATCGAATCGAAAACAATGGCGGCAGGTCCAATCGTTATCTCCAGTACCGGTGTCATAGAAAACGACAAAGAAAATATACAGAAAATTGATATCCGTCCAAAGCACTTGAAATTGATGCAGAACTATACTATTAAAAATAACTGCCGCTTTGTCTGAAACTTTCTCTAATCGGGTAATTCATAAGATAAAAACACCCAATATACTGTAATTGGAGGAAGAAAATCGTTGTAATTAAGGTTTTAACCGTTCAGCGTCCGCTGAGAATAATCGAAATAAATGAATTGCAGTTAAAGATGACGTTTGAGTACACTTGTTCTAGGACATGGAATTTCTTGGTAATTTTTTTAATGAGAAGATGGTATTATAAAAATATTGAACGACCGATACAGCCGATAACACAAGTAACCCACGCGTAGAGGCGTTGGCCGGTTGCTATTTATCATAGATAATACCATGAGTGCTTTAGAATTTTTTTATTAATTCCCGACTCGCAAAGCGAGGAGGGAATTTACCTGAGAATTTCCAAAGCACGAGTGGTATTTTCCACGAATTAAATTATTTCCAAGAGACTTTCAAAATGCGCCAAATACTGAATATAACTGAAAACTATGTTAAAATCAAAGAGGTTAGGTTATAGTACATACGGAGATTATGGGACATCGAAATAGCGTTCCATATATACTACCTCATAAGATAAATGACTCACTTATGCTTATGATTGACCAGTACGGAGAAGCGGTAAGAAAAATCGGATAGAAAAAGAGATACACTTTTTGAGATACACCGCCTGATTGGGACATTCTGTACGTACAGCTAAACACTATTGGTTTTAATTTCACGAGTGGAATAGACAGCCTAATTTCGTTTATCGGTCTTAATATTTAATAAAGGACCATGAGCAAAATAACGGGGTGACATTTTATTCAAATAGCTTACGAAAACCTGCAATGCTCGGGCACTTATTTATGAAAATCATGCACTTTCATCGAGTGTTCGCGTGTTTAGTGGAAAATCATATTTACAATTTTTAATGAAGATGTATTTTAATGTGTTAATATCAAACTGATGTACTCCACGTTACTATGATATTCATTTTTCACAATATAATAGGCATGCTATCTATTCCCGCCCCGTTTATCCGTCTATTATATTCCTAGTGCTCTCCCTCCCGATCTCCCGCTCTACTTCACTCACATTCTAACTAAAATGATTAAGAAATCTATACTGAAAGATGTGTAAAACACCTTTACTTACGCCTTCGTGGAGATTGTATCATTAGAAAAAAGCGCAGTTCCCTATCAAAACCATTCAATGTCGCAATTTTCAGCGTCAACGTAAGTTTCCAACTTAACTTTATAAATATCGTATTTGTAAAGAAAAACTGGCAAATATTACCGTTGTCAAATAGCAACAGTTCACATTAGGCAACTAAATGTAAACTAAACAAACACACACCAGGGTTAATATACATTTGTCTATAGTTGTTCCAGTATCAATTGTGGTAATATTCTTCACTAATTAATTCTTCCATTGAATGCGTTACACTTCTAAACGTCTCAGAACATCACAGACTGTTATAGTTGCCTGCACTCGCTTCATTTGTTCGATATTTTGATTTCAAGAGTGGCTAAATCACCATAGATATGTTCTGTATCCTCCCAAAGCAATTTTATATTTTTTGTGGGGAAACCATTTTAGGGTGACGTTTTGAATCAAAACTGCCCTATGTTTGTTTCTCGTTTGCTCAAAATTATCCCTGCCGAATTTGGGAGTAGTAACTCATGTGTTACATTTTTTTCTGACACATGCGGATGTAAACAACTTCACTTTTATACAAAACATAATTTTACACGTGATTACATAAATCATTCATTATATAAATATTATATAAACCATTCATTAATAATTATTATAGACATCAAATTAAGTTTATGCATGTACACATTTACATAATTAATCACGAATATAATAAAGAAAATGTTTGAAAAATTCCTGGGAGTCCCTATGAAGAGGTGGTAATATGTAGAATATGCTTAGTCATCATATGAATTAATCCGCAGATAATAATGATGATGATAATAATAATAATGTCATGTAGAATTAATATCATTTATTAAACCTTCTTAAATAAGTATTTACCTTCTTTAATAAGTATAAACAAATATAATAAGAATGTAGCAAAATAATGAATATTGTAAATTTAACGATGCATTTAAACAATTTCCGCATTAAATACCAAAATAGCGTTAAGAATAAAATATTTCCGAACTTTTTAAAACCACATGGGATGCTTGAAAAAGTCATATCTTTGTATTTCAATAAGTGAAAAGAAAATTATGAAACCGGCTTTTAACAATAATCATTCTATTCATGTTTAACATGACAATTTAATGAAACATTCTGGCTCCAACAATGCCCATTTATTTCTTTTTTGTGGCAGCTTTATTCGTTTTTTCTAAATATACACCCATTTTAGACAGATTTATTCGCCACTGAAATTCTCATTGGCTTTATTAAGACTATCAAACTGCTAATCTGATGATTAAAGGTTCATTTCTTTGACATCAATTTTAATTTTAAGAATACACTTTGTAAAAAAACGCATGGGACTGGCTAGCTACCTATGAATAAACCGGAAACCGGTATTACAAGTCGCCTTTGACTACAAGTAAGGTCTAACAGCTTCATCGGAAATTGTCAAAGAATTTCATTTGATCAATAAACCTGCATTGAATGTGTGTCTGGAATCGACATGACTTAATTAGGGAGTTGATAAAAAAGTATATTCATTACAACGTGAAGTGAAAAGTCACTGTCAAATCCAGACACGCTTCCTACTAACATTTCCTCCGTTATCGCCTCTTTATCGTGCCAATGAATACATGCGTATCTCACTTGGTGTCAATACCCGCTGAACTAACTCGTAACGCCAGCCAACGAAATGCCTGATTCACTTAAGAGTGTGGATTGCCTTCAGAAAGAAGGAGGCGAAGAGGGACGCAAGAAGAAGAAGAAAAGAAGAAGAAGAAGAAGAAGAAGAGGAGGAGCAAGAAGAAGAAGAAAAGGAGCAAGAAGAAGAGCAACAAGAAGAAGAGGAGCAAGAAGAAGCAGAAGAGCAAGAAGAAAAAGAGGAGCAAGAAGAAGAGGAGCAAGAAAAAGAAAAAGAGGAGCAAGAAAAAGAAGAAGAGGAGCAAGAAGAAGCAGAAGAGCAAGAAGAAGCAGAAGAGCAAGAAGAAAAAGTGGAGCAAGAAGAAGAAGAAGAAAAGGAGCAAGAAGAAGAGGAGCAAGAAAAAGAAAAAGAGGAGCAAGAAAAAGAAAAAGAGGAGCAAGAAAAAGAAGAAAAGGAGCAAGAAGAAGAGGAGGAGTAAGAAAAAGAAAAAGAGGAGCAAGAAAAAGAAGAAAAGGAGCAAGAAGAAGAGGAGGAGCAAGAAGAAGAGGAGGAGCAAGAAGAAGAGGAGGAGCAAGAAGAAGAGGAGGAGCAAGAAGAAGAGGAGGAGCAAGAAGAAGAAGAAGAAGAAGAAGAAGAAGAAGAAGAAGAAGAACAAGAGATAGTACAAGAAGAAACCACTCCTTCGAGAACAATTTCGCTTCTTAAGAGCCTGAAAAGCAGCCTACATGTCCATCTTCCCCAAATAAGGTTTTCTTAAAGTTCTAGCCGCCCGTTTTAATTTCCTCGCACAGTAACAATGCAGCCACCCGTCTGCATCCGCCAAGGTCATCCGCATTGCCATAAAATTGAAACGTCCAACACAGCGGACATGCCCGTGGAAGAATCTCGCGAGCCGACAATGCGCCAGTTGTACAGAAGACAGGCCGCGGAGACTACTGGATGCCTTCGCGAAGCTGGAAGCTATGCTCAAGCACACACTTCGGCGGTACCGCTTGAATTGGTAACTCACGCCGGGAGCGGTGGCTCAGTGCATCAACTGATGTCACTGCAGCGCCTCTCACCGGGAGGTCCTAGGTTCCCACTCCCCACGGCGGCAGGATTTTCGACACTAGCTTGTCAGCTAGATCGAATTCAGTCGCTGTCTGGAGGAGAATTCTAGCGGTCGGCTGCTCTGATCGGTAGTTTTCCGTGGTTTCTCCGATCAACACCAGGCGAATGCCGGAGCAGTACCCTACCAAACGGGCCACGGACCGCGCGCGATCTGTCCTTCCTCTTCCTTGTCCTATCCTCTCCCCTTACACTAACACGCACTACACTACCACACATGCCGGGAGGTCGGTCGGGAGCTTTGAGCTTGTCCCGGCTGGCGCGGTGCCCGCTGGGTTGGGGAAACCCTCTAGCCTAGGGTAGGTCGGTCGATCCCGTCTCCAGCTGGAGATCACAGCCACCTCCCGAGTAAAAAAGCATGCACTACATTTACGGGACCAATGACCTCGGTAGTTCCCGTGCGTTTCCGGAATAGTCTGGAATCACTAACACCCAACCAACCTATCGAAACTCACCCAATACACGACGCCCCCGATCTCATTTCAACTTGATAATACAATCGAACTTCAACTAAATTCAAGGATACCTAGCTCCTTGATGGTTTAACTCCCAAATCGAATCTTAATAACTCAATATTAATAATCGAATCACGATTACACCAATGTCTTATATCTCTAAATTGTATTTCCTCCTGATCACTTCTTAATCTCTACAAATCAAATATAATGAAACATAAACGTGGACAAGAACTCCTGTATTCAGAAGTTCTACGGACATCATTATTTGTTTGTTTTGTTGTTGTTTTTTCGTAAAAGTTATTTCAAAATATCCCATCCGTCCTTTGCTGAAGGGGTCTACTACTGTATTATTACAGCTCGTACGTTGAGAGACGGTGTCGAGTAGTATATAGTTAAATCTGCAGTTACCGCGAGACCGAGTAGTGATGCGACATCGATAACTAAACATCGATTACATCGATGTTCCAAATCCGTGTTCCAAACTTCGGTGTTTAAAATTAAAACATCGATATTAATAATACATCAGTCAAAAATCGTCGATGTTTTTAAACATTGATGATCTATTAACATTTATCATTAAATTCGTGAACAGCAAAAATTCATTTGACAGTTACCCAGTTTATTAATTTAAAAGTAATATATAAAGGAAAATAAAGTTAAAAACTCCTCTCCGTGAACGAAACACGAGGGAAAACATTGTAAATACAAAGGCGTAGGGGACATCTCGAGCGAGAGCGCGCCTCCTCGTTGACGGTAGTACAAACAGTTTTCCTTTGGATCAAACACACAAACTGACTGAATACTTGGGTTTCTGTAACCTGGCGGATGACAGCTGATCAGCTGTTACGGTTTGTCCCATCGGGAGCTTCAACAGTGACGTCACCGTGATGACGTTTTGGTTCTCCATTCGATGACACCGTAACAGCTGATGAAGTGTCATCGGCCAGGTTAGAAAAACCCAAGTATAGTACCATCAGTTATCATGTCATATTTTAACTTTCAAAAAATTTCAGTTATGGGGATTTTTCATTCACAAAAACACGATCGATGTTAAAAAAAAGCATAGGGTTTAATATATCTATGTTTAAAGGATCGTTGTTTCCACTATAAAAACATCGATGTTCTGAAAACATCGACATCGACGTCGCATACGCGTGTGTGCGTGTGCGTGTGTGTGTGCGTGTATAAGCGAGCACGGGCCTATGCTCTCGTCCTACTCGTGCCGAGGCGCCGTGCCGTGCCGTGCCGCGCCGCGTCGACGAAGAAATGCAGGCAAACAAGCCCAGGGAGCACTGGCCTGTCCCGTTAACGCCCCCCTCCCCCTCCCCTCCCACGCCCCCCCCCACTCCACGCGCTTCCATGCACGCCGCCCTGCCGCAGTGGGCCACGTGACCCAAACTCGCGGACGCAATATTGGCCGACACTGAAACCTGTCTTAAGCGGTCATTTCGATGGTTCAGGAGAAAATAGGCCATTATCACACGGTAGCCGGTTAATGGAAGTTTTGGGAATATGGAAGTGGATATCCCACCTAATTTCGTTATTTGTAATGAAGTTATTGTGCATTGCTAGATAACGCATTTTAACCAATACATTTAATTCACAAAACAACGAAAATTTCTCGCACGAGCGTTCATAAATAACTGTGTGCAGGTTTAGTGTCCAGCCGACTTTATGTTTTCTTCTGAAGAATTTCGTAATTTACGCTGAATGTTATTTTATTTTTTGACTAATAAATATTAATATTTATAATGTTAACAAGTGATGTATTGAATTCCGTTCGTTAGTATAGAAAGTTAGAAAAAGCTATATACAGTCAACTCCGGTTATAGTGAACTTCTGGGGTCTCACTGGTTTGGTTCACTATGTCAGAGGTTCACTATATCCGATGATGTGAAAATTAAATAATTTCTCCACAATGATTTTATTAATATACAGCAAAATTCATTAATAGCACGAACTGAAAATTTCAATATCTTCACTTGTCCTTAAAAAATCAATTATTTTCAATTGTGTGCTTACATTTTTCATTAGTAATTTGTCTAGATTCTTCTCCCCGGTCGCTAGAGTTCGTGCTCTCTCCATAGGTACTTCATTCTGCATTTCCTCTGTTTTTAAGTTTCGTAATACAGTCTTGACACCCTTCAATGCCCCTTCCGCTCTAGGAACACCGTCCCGTTCTCTGATGGCCCTTTTACTTGCCTAATAAAATGAGTGATCCAATTAATTTACAGGACGTTGTATTTCCTACGTTCACTATAGCCGAGGTTCAGGTTCACTACAACCGAATCTTCTTATGCTTATTTGTAATGTAAGTGAAACGGGACCAATGGCTTAGTTTACTATAACCGAGGGTTAACTATAACCGAGAGTTCACTATATCCGAGTTTGCTATAACTGGAGTCGACTGTATTTGAATATGTTCCGTTGGCTCCATCGGGGGGTGGGGGTGGGGGAAAGCCTCAGTGCCTCCTGCCCCTCCACCACATACACACACACACACACACACACACGCGCGCGCGATTGGTGCGCCATTGTAGACAAATCACTGAATTCTCAGTATTAATTATTCTTTTTCACTACTGTAGTTTCCCTCTCATTAGTGAACTTGATTCCAAACTACACATGAAGGTGCAATGCACACGCGTAGAAAAGTTCAGTGCTTGCATGAAAAGCATTTACTTTTTCTGGAAACAAGTTCATCACTTCGGAAGATAAGCAACTGTAGTTATCATCTTGGAAGTAATCTGCCATTGCAACCCAACGCAAGACGATACTGAGTATACAGTAGAACGCGAAGATTTCCGCTTCTTATAGCATTGAAGATGGAAATAGTGAAATCGTCACGAAAAAAATTGTGGCCTTCTAATAGAAGTCAATGAACAAAATGCACGTGGCCGGTTGACGCTTAAAAGAGGGGATATTTACTCGTGTTTTATGGGAAATTTAATTGGTTCCCTTCAAAATGGCAGTTTAATTACACAGGTCGTTTCTACAGGTTTCAGTGAATATTAATGATTGCGTGATGAATAATATTACAATATTTACTACGACTCCTGATCAAATACAACACACAAAAACTGTTTACATAATACCATTGTAAAAGGAGTTATGTAAACTGTGTGATTTATTTACGACTGCTTAACTGTTGAATAGTGTGACATAACTCTGACACAGTACTGGTATTAACGACCACACGATATACCTCTCGATAGACGAGCAAGTTTTTGCCCAGTGTGAAGCAAGGTATCGCATAGGCTGGCCATCAAGTTGGTACCCAATGCTTATGTGGGATATCTTTTAACATTTTGTTAGGCAAATGGCGAAACATAATTTACCATCTGATGTACCATTTTATGCAGTTTGCACGATAAACATTAAAAGAACTGTTTCCAATCTGTAATGGCAGGGTGTATTAGTAGTGCGGACTAGATGACCCCTTATCTCGACCGTGGCAACAATGAATTTTAATCTTAAGAAATGTACGGACGGATCCCATATAGAATCCGTTGTATCTTTCGTTAGTTCTTATTTTCAAGCAGTAGTTTTATAACTTATGACATCGTATTATATCACACCGTGAGCGATCGTTTTATATCACAATTTGTATTGAACACATCATTCAAATATCGGTAGCAACCATTTATTTATTTATTTATTTACGTCAAAAAAAGTTAAAACTGCGTATGACGTGCTATGGGGAAAAGTGAATTGTGTGCACATTTTAAAAATTCTGTGATCCCTACACTAAGTCATATACTACTTAAATTTTGAAAACAGAAAAAAAACATGTAATAAAATCTATTTTCAAGGATAAATCAGCAATAAATGTGGGCTCTTATCCATCAAGGAATAATACTTCTTGCCGCGACAACATGGAAACGATAATTTGAATAATTGTATTTCCCACTGAATTCTAGAAGACGTGCACAGACGTGCACAGACCATTACCCCAGTTACTACGTAATAATGTGCACAATTCTAACTGAATCCTGTGTTCCACGACGCACAAAATAAACAAAATAAAGAAAATAAAATCATAAACAACTTCATGGGCTAACATACAATTCTTTTGCGGAAAGCTCTCACAATCGCCGACAGTAGTCAAACACTTTGTTCAGTCGCTCTTGCACTGCGTCAAAGGCGGCAAACCTGTCGCCCTGAACCGAAGTCGACACAAACGAAGGCACGGAACAGGGAAGTCATATTACAATATTGCCCAGAGATGTCTGTTAGGCCTCTGGTTTATTCACAATACCACACAGGTCGCCCTAATTTAATTTCCTTGTAAAGGAAAGCGTTTCGAAAAATATAGTAATAATAATAATAATAATAATAATAATAATAATAATAATAATAATAACAACAAATTGAAATATTTAATTTAAAATTTATTAATAGAAATATGACTTCTGTTTTATTGTCTCTGTGTGTGTGTGTGTGTGTGTGTGTGTGTGTGTGTGTTATGTAGTAATTTCCGTAAGCTTTATATTTCATTTATAAGGTAATAATCATGCTTTTCCATGCGATAATAGTAAAACAATAAACCTGTAAATACAGTTAATGTATGTATTTGGCGTTTGGGGGTCGGTAGTCCGACTTCGCCGGCCAGCTATTGGTGTCTCCCTTGCCTGAGCCTAGTTAAAATTCCCATGCTTGGGGGTAAGAGCGACATGAGGCGAACATGAATTCTCTTCACCGTAACTAGCAACATCCGCCTGCTTGAGCTTTTCTTCGTTACACAGTTTCAGAAACCGGGACGGTTTTAAAGGAAAGCTACAACTCTACTTTTGCCTCGACCGGGAATCGAACACGGGACCACAGCACGGGAAGCTAGTACACTGCCCATGAGCCATCCCAGAGGAAATAAAGATAATCATATAAATAATAATAATAATAATAATAATAATAATAATAAATGCAAGAATTAAAAGGAAAAGGAGGAAAATAATAAGAACGAACAACAACAACAACAACAACAACAACAACAACAACAACAACAACAAAACAAAGAAAGAAAAGGAAAAAAGAAAAGATGCACAAAAGAAAGAAAGAAAGGGAAGCGTCAGAAAAGAAAGGAAGAGAAGAGGCCCAAAATGAAGGACGAGAAGAGGCAGAAAAGGAAGAAAGAGAGGAGGTCGAAAAGAAGGGAAAGAGGCATAAAAGGAAGAAAGAAAAGAGGCACAAAAGGAAGAGAAGAGCCAGAAAAGGAAGAAATAGAGGAGGACGAAACGAAGGGAAAGAGGCAGAATAGGAAGAAAGAGAAGAGGCACAAAAGCAAGAAAGAGAAGAATCAGAACAAGAGGAAAGAGAAGAGGCCAAAAAGGAGGGAAAGAGGCAGAAAAGGGAGAAAGGGAAAGGCGGAATAAGAAGAAAGGGGTAGAGGAGAAAGGGAAGAGGCATAATAGGAAGAAAGGGGTAGAGAAGAACGGGAAGAAGCAGAAAAGGAAGAAAGGGAAAAGGCGGAATAGGAAGAAAGGGGCAGAAAAGAAAGAAAGGGAAGAGGAAGAGGAAGAAAATAACTGGAACGGTTCATTCGGCCCACTGGGCGCGCAGGGGCCGTCCCGGCCCCAATACAATGCAGGCGCGCAGGCATGCGGCAACGCACCAACCGCACAGCAACACCACGCAACCCAACGCACAGCATAGTACAGCACCGGCACCCGCCCTCACCCAACGCCAGCAACAGCCCATCTCCATCAGGCCTTTCGTCCAATTTCCCTGACCCCTTGAGCAAATGCTCAGATGGGCCCTTGGTTCGCTTCTGGGCGTAAATCTTTGAAAGGAATTTATTTATTTATTTTACGTCAAAAACAGTTAAAAACTGTGTGTTCGAGTGACGTTCTATGGGAAGAAGTGAATTCTGTGCACGTTTTCAAAATTCTTTGATCTTATTCCTAAGCCATATAACAGTTCAATTTTGAGTACATAGCAAGGATTGTTTAAAAGTATTCGCTCCGATGTAATAAAATCTATTTTCAAGGGTAAATCAGCAATAAATTTGGGCTCTTATCCCTCATCATGTCCTTCCTCAAGGAATAATACTTCCTGCCGCGACAACATGGAAACGATAATTTGAATAACTATATTTCCCACTGAATTCTAGAAGACGTGCACAGATAATGAAGTCACATTTCTTTGATCCCGGTGAATAAGCTGATATGTCAAAAAAAATTAATTTTACAGGGGAGCAAAAATCTTCTTTAAACTAATGCTATAAGTTAGGGATTAATGATATTCAAACATAACCTACAGAAACATAGTTTTGTTTGAATATAACCTTCGTTTGAATATCATTAATCCTTGATTTCATTCATTTACACATTGTTTTTTGCTCTCTTGTCAAATTCAGTGTTTATGACTTATCTGCTTATGCACCGGGATCAAAGAAATATAACGTCATTATCTGTTCACGTCTTCTAGAATTCAGTTATTCAGAAATATAGTTATTCAAATTATCGTTTCCATGTTGTCGCGGCAGGAAGTATTATTCCTTGAGGAAGGACATGATGAGGGATAAGAGCCCAAATTTATTGCTGATTTACCCTTGAAAATAGATGTTATTACATCGGAGCGAATACTTTTAAACAATCCTAGTAAAAAACGCTATTTTTTTCTGTACTCAAAATTGAACTGTTATATGGCTTAGGAATAGGATCAGAGAATTTTGAAAACGTGCACAGAATTCACTCCTCCCCATAGAACGTCACACACGTTTTAACTGTTTTTGACGTAAAATAAATAAATAAATTACTTTTTTATTAAAAAACAAACATCCCTGCTTCTTAACTTCGATGCGGAAAATTAATAATCCGTGTTCTGGACCATAAACCATCAATGTTATATTAAACATGGATGTTTTTAAAACTTGGTTAGTAACCATTGACGTTCGCGCGGGGTGGATTTAATTTTATAGTAGTATTGTATTTTAAATTTTTTATTGAGATTTAACACAAAGGAAAGTCAAAAAATCATCAGGACAATTAATGAATCTTGGATTACCGGATTCAATATTTTAAAATTAATATACACTTATTGACGAAATTTAGATTGTATTTATTTTTGATTCTCGGGCACTTTGGTCCAAAAAGATTTAATTTTCTTAATTTTTATTTATTTTTTATCTTAAAATTCCTACGGGTTTTGTTACGATTGATTTTTTCATCTAAAAATCTCGGCTAAGAATTTCAACCAGCCCTCACCCGCCGCCACATAGGGCTACGAGAGCGCCAACAAAACTTCCGCTTCTAAACATCGATGCGCAAAACTAACACATCCATGTTCTGGGCCATAAACCATCCATGTTATATCAGGGGTTTCCAAACTTTTTTCGTCCACGGCTACCTTGACCTAAACGAAACATCTTCCGGCTGCCCTGGTAACAATAAGTTTCAAATATAAGGGTAAATATAGGCCCACTAAATATTCGATACAAAATAGGCTATTTTTTATTTTTTAATTTATTTTACGTTAAAAACAGTAAAAAAACTGTGTATGACATGCTATGGGGAGAAGTGAATTCTGTGCACGTTTTCAAAATTCTGTGATCCCTGATCTCTGATATTAGTAGGCTACTTGCCAGGTTCAATTACTTCACAATTAATTAGTAAAATAAATCATTTACATTACAAATATTATATAGCATGACTACAAAATATATAAATGACACATTTTTAATAAATTAGCGCCACGCTCCTGAGAGCCGCGACGGCGTTTGAAAACCCCTGTGTTATATTAAATATGGATGTTGTTAAAAGTTGATTAGTTACAATCGACGTTCGCGCGTGGGGGATTTAATTTGAAAGTAGTATCGTTTTAAAATTTTTAATTGAGATTTAACACAAAAGATAGTCAAAAAATCATCAGGACAATGAATGAAACTTGAATTATCGGATTCAATATTTTAAAAATTATATAGACATAATGACGAAAATTCGATTGTATTTATTTTTCACTCTTGGGCACTGTCTTCCAAAGAACTTTTTTTATCTTAAGCTTATTACAGGATTTTGTTACGATAGACTTTATTTAAAAATATCGGATACGTAAAAATATCAAACTTCTTCAAAAAATGGATGTTAAATACATTCGTGATTTTATAAAAACATAGGTGTTTTGACAACACCAACATCGGCATAGCAATTTAACGCACCACTCAATCAGCAACACGATGTTAAGAGAAAGAAGCACTGAAGTGTGTCATTTTGCGTGTGTGTGTGTGTGTGTGTGTGTGTGTGTGTGTGAGTGAGTGAGTGAGTGAGTGAGTGAGTGAGTGAGTGAGTGAGAGAGAGTGAGTGAGAGAGAGAGAGAGTTCGTGTGTTTGAGTAAGGGTGGTGCTTTGGACAAGAAAGCAGAAGGAAATATCGCGCGCGGTCCGTCAGGATACCGATCGGGCATGTGCCTACTTTTAATCGAAGAAACCACGGGAAAATACTGATCAGAGCATCCCGCCCATATAATTCCACTCCAGACCGTGGCTGAATTCGACGTACACCCGCAAACAACACAGCCAGAAATTTGTGCATTACTTTAAAGAACTGTACACTAAAGTAATTATCATGAACGCAAATTAAATTTAATGTACACATGTACATTAGGAAGCAAGAATCAAAGCTCTATGGTCATCTGTGAGGAAGTAATGAATAATCTTCATGGACTGGTGATTGTGAATATATGAGATGAATGATGAGAGGCAGGGAAAATGGGAGAACCTCTACATTAAATGTACACCGATTTTAACTTACTAAATTTTTTATTTATTAAATGTACTAAATTTAAGCATTAAATTTACTGTTTAAACACATTGAGGTATATTTAATGTACAATGTAGATTTAAGTTTCATGTACAATACATTAATCTACATTAAATTTAAAGACATTTCTGAGTGTAGCCACATGTAGGTAATGTCGCAAATTCTGAAGTGTAACCCTAGGACTTCCCGGGTAGAGACCCTGCAGTGACATCAATTGTTGCCTCGAACCACCTAAGCCAGTCTTATCGTTCGTTGAATTGAATTGAATTTGCCTGATTTTACGTGGCGAGACTCAGGCCATGAGGCCCGCTCTTCCGTCTGACCACGCAAATTTCGTTACACTCCTTTCAACAAGAGAAAGAAGCTATTAGTTGGGCGAAGAAGCAGGCGATTTGAATTTAGCTCAGAGGCATCATTTAGGCTTGAGGATCGTTTACATGCAGTAACTCTACATGGAACAGACGGTTTTACTTCCCCTCCGAAGGAAGACGTACGAAGGATTAAAAATCCACGGCTTCGATCGGGTTTGAACCCGCGAACTTGGGTATAACAGCCCGATACGCTAACCCCTACACCATCACCGCCGCATTCGTTGGCACCCCACACCCTTGCAGAAACAAATGCAGCGCAGGCCGCGCCCTCCCCTCACGCGGCGCGCAGCGGAATGGACATGTCAACGCAAGGGCTGGCAGAGGGAAGGGGGCGGGGCGCAGGTCGCCGGGGTGGAGGTGGAAGTCCCACAATGCCCCGGGTGGAAGAGCCCTTCCGTCGCGGGCACAGGAAGGGAGCCGGACTGGCGGCCTGCCCTTCCTGTAGGGCCGGTTTCCCGACCCGCAGGTGGCACACGTGGGTTCGCCGCACCGCACCGCACCGCACCGCACCGCACCGCACCGCACCGCACCGCACCGCACCGCGCGCGCATTTCAAGCCCGGTGTACTATGCTCGCACTTTTTCTTGATCTTCGAGCTCCCTAGTCCTCGCTCAGCCCGGCACAGCACGGCCCAGTAGAAAATATGAGCCCCACTCGGAACGTCACGGCTCAGTTTGCAGTGCTGCCCACCTCCTTCCTTTCCAATGCGGACTTCCTAGTTTTCGGCCTCTCTTTCTATCGACCATGTTCCTCCTTGTTTCTCAATTATTTCTATAACTATTAATTATTTCTTCAGAATTAAAAAAAATCTTCCGTTTTTTCTCATAGCTATCTAGTCCAAGACGAGTTATTATGCTGAGTTTTCTGTCAATAAAGTTGACAGCCCTGCACTGCCGTGACGTAGACAGAACCCGCCTCTCCCCGCACCCCCCGCTGTGGAGTATCAAGAAAAAGTGCGCGATTAGTACACGGGACAGCTTTCGTGCAGATTGGACGTACAGAAAGCGCGCAGTCCAGACTGCACGGTTTCTGTATTGTGATAAGCCAAGAACCCTGCGATTAGATATTAATGATAAAATCAGTATCCAGCGTAATAATATCAGCATTGTTTGCTCTTTGGAAGTTAAAGAATACGCGTTGTTAGGACAACGAATCAACAAGGTTTACTATTCCATGCTGGGTGTCAACGTTGTGCAAATAGACACGGCCCCGACCACATTATGTGCAGGTGTAAAGAGAGCGTTGGCTGGTCGTGATTGCCAGAAAGGACGCAGGGATTCACTGGAAAAGATTTTCGATGCGAGCACACGTAAGCGATTGCTGAGGTGCAATCGGATTTTTAACATAGGCTGGGTATTAAGTAAATGATAGTGAACCGGGAAGTTATGTTTAGTTTGAGGTCTGAGAGATTGGTCTTGTGTAAATTGTGATATTAAATTGTAATTGAGATTTTTTTATTAATATAATGGTTGGAAGCTGGTATTAAACAGGCTCCATGTTCGAGAAGATATACACAAGGGTAGCTCCGTAGATTGAAGAATTTCTCAATAAGTAGTTGAGTAGTCAGTTGCGAGTACGTGTCCAAACGAAACAGATAGGGAAAATCGCGCCCGCATATTAAATTTGCGGGTATATTAAGTCCTATTAATAGCAATCATCGAGGACATTCTGGAACTTTTCTTAATTGAGAAAAGGACGCGGGAATCGGTACACACAGGAGTTCATGAACATCATTCTGCTAGTCAGCCGACATGCCAGCGATCAAGACTACGAACTATAATCAAACCCGTACGTGTTTTTAATGTTTCAAAGTTAAAAGTAATTCTCACGAGAAGGAAAGAATTGTAAAATGTACAGGAGTAAATGTTAAATTTTTATTGTTGAAAAAGGCTGATAATTTATAGTAGTTGCCATCAATCTAATAATGATTTCAATCAATAGAACTTCCAGGAATCGTGATTCTGTGGAGAATTACACGTCCACATGCAACAGGTAAGGATTGTATGTTGTGTGTCGAACCCATGCTTAAAATTGGAAAGTACAATTTAATAAATTAGATTACACGCAATGAAACTTTAGATTTATCACAGTACGAATGTGTTCATAATTTTTCTTGCAGAAACCCTACAGTTTGACTCAAGCACCTCTCGCGGCAGAACCGTTCACAAATGGTAATCTGCCATTTCGATTTTGTGGTTAAGTGTGTCAAGGTGCTATTGTGTGAAGTAGTATATAGTGATAATCTTCCTTTTTTCCCTATTTCTGTCTACCTATTTTCATTCTCTATGCTCCTCACGGTTAATTAAAACCAAATAAAAACCACCGCCAGATCCCATGCACAAAAATGCCACCACTGACAGTACTCGGACGGCGCAATTCAGTTGTTTCTCCTTAGACTCCTAGCGGCGGCTTGTGGCGATTCGTGCAGAGAACGTGCAGCCCATGTATGCGCGACTTTTGGCTTTTATACTTCTAGTTTGGGATGTTGAAGTTTCTCTACAGAAACTGTATGAGAATCTACAAGAAAACTATACCGTGTATACCGGGCTTCACAGTTGAGATCCTAGTTGGCGGCTGCTCCTTGAAATGGATACAGGAGTAATTTGAAAGTTGTATCGTTTATAATTTTTAATTGACATTTAACTGACAAAGAAAATAAAAATAATATTCAGGACAATTAATGAAACTTCTATAATCTGATTCTATAATTCATAAAATAATACAGACTTCTTATTGACGAAAATTCGATTGTATTTATTTTTAAACCTCGGGCAACATTGGTGGGAAAAATATTCAATTTTTAGGGATATGTTACAATTGTTACAGGATTTTGTTATGATGATATTTCTAGTTAACAATATCGACCACGTAAAAACATCAAACACAAAACATCTGTTTCAAAAAATGGATGTAAAATACATCCATGATTTTACAAAAACATAGATGTTTTCAAAACATCGACATCGGTATCCCTAATTTCACGCACAACTCAACCGACAACACGCTTTCAAGGGGAAGAAGCACCACCACCGTGTGTCAGAGAATGTGTGTCAGAACGGGTTGTGCCTAGAACAAGGAAGAGGAAGGAAAGATCGCGCGGTCCGTCAGGATTCTATTTCGGCATTGGTCCGCTTTTAATCGCATGTCTTTCGTTTGGAGTTTTCGCGAATGAAAATTCGCGAGCATGGAATTATGTGTAATCTCCTTTAAGGTTAAGGTTCGTGTATCGCATGAATTGTTCGTCTGCCACTCTCGTAAAGGAAATTAGAAGTAAGCTGGGGCAACGAAATAACTCTAGTATACATTACCGTACAATTCTACCAATAAAAAATGCACGTCAATATATAATCAAATAGATGTAAAGCTTTATTCTTGCCAAATTTCCAAAAAAAAGATACGAGTATAGGAACTGTTCTTTGTTTTTTTTTATGTACGGCCCTAGAGTTAAATACAGTAAGTTCTTTTATCATTCCCTGATCTCCACTATTCATCTATTCGTTATCTTAGCGTTCTCATGGACACAAGATTAAATTGACAGTCACATCTCGTTTAAAGCAAATGAAACCAATAGACGATTAGCTATTTTACATCCGATTCTCAACTGCAACTCTACTTTAAAAATGTATTCCTCTTTAACTATTTACCAAAGTATGCCTGTATGTATGTAGGTATGAAAGTACAACACCCCCTCCCCGAAAAAATCTCTTATTCTGCTCTCAACCTGTCTTGGTACTCTTTACTATGCACTCTGATGAAAGTATAAACGAGGTACCAGCAAAGCAAAATAATTGAATGACAAATTAAATGTGTGCGTACAAGGTCAGAGAACAATAGAACATTCAAAAATGCATGCCTCAAATACCACAACCTGCCTACGAAATACACGAATTAAACATGTTTTTCATGCAACATCAACTCATTATAAGTGAAACAATATTGCTGTTTACTTTACATACATATTCAGTCAGCTTATATTCTGTTTTTTGATTCGATATGTTGAGGTAACAACCCACGTGTCCATCTGCCGGTGTAGCATTCGTGTATCCTTTCTAGGGTTAAGGGTTTCAGGGCGGAGCCATTCCCAGAAAAAGTAACAACGGGAAAAGTTGCAGAACGTATTAAACTTGAAATAAATCGACTCGTTTAATTTGTGACGAGTTAATTATTAATGTGAAAACATGTTATTAGATTCATGTGTATCTCCTTATGTTATGATATTTATAATGTGATCAAGAATTGTATCAATTTGCTCTAGGGAAGTTACAATATTTTGAAAAAAATTCGTCGAATTGTAGTACGAAATGAGGAATTGAACAATTGACAACAAATATAATTTGGGCGCCAGGAAAAGGTTACACTTCAAACCTAATGATTCCTACGTAATTTAAATATCTCTCCTTCCAAAATTATGGTGTGCTAGCTCAGTTAATTGGGGTTCGAAGTTCATAATTGTTGCTATTTACTCTGAAACCAATTATTCAATCTGCCATCCATACGGAGTGGCGAGGAATCTGAAAATCTTATTAAAATGCTGGATTGCACGTAACGAACATTGATAATCAGCTTTCTTTCAGCTTAACAAATTGGAATTTATTATATTGATAATCACAATGAATTCATCTTTGGTCATGACCAGTTTTCTCTAAATTTCAATAGTTATAAAACCTTTTTATTCATTCGTGGGTCTTCGCGCGCTCTCCACTTCTTCGTTCGAAGGCGTCCCGTAGAACCTTCTCCGTCGACGCAGCAGAATCTTGCTTCTGGATAAAGTCCTCGCCTAATATCCGTGATATGGTCCCGAATTCTCCCGGCGATACTTTTATAATCCGTGACTTCCCTCACGAACGTCTCGGGTGGACGCCTAGATACGTTTTTTTCTTCTTACAAGAACGCTCTATCCTAATATAAGAAACGATAGTTAACTTTACACAACTGTCAATTACAGTCTTTCCTCGATCTAGTAAATTATATCAAGATCCGACCCGCTCATCACCGCGTTGCTCTAGCGAATGAATGTTCTTCTAAAAACTCGAAAGCATCCGAATTTTATATCTTTTTCTTTTGTCTCTCAAAACAATGTTTATTCCGCCTCTACTCTGTCATTTCAACATAATGAAAATGATCCTTAACGCCGGTTGTTTATTTGTCACATAGCGACCCCCTCGCGATCGTTTATTGACATCCCTATATTCTATGTCAAATAAAATGACATTTCCATAATAAAAATGGTTCGTCATTTTGATATATCACAAATAATAATAATAATAATAATAATAATAATAATAATAATAATAATAATATCCTAATATCTTAAATAATCCATCAGTTGATAAAGTCTCTTCTCTCCTGTGGTTGAAAATGGGATATTTATTTCCCATTATGAAAAGGAATATGCATAACCATCCAAAAAGCTTTAATCCTACAGACTTGCCATATTGTGCGAAAATTGTTAAATTGAACGACGGACAAAGATGAATTTCTTCTCCGTCATTCCTCAGATCTGTCATTACCAGTTGCATTTGCTAGAGCCTAAGTCGTATGAATAGATGAATGGTTCTCAATGCTTACTGAGAAAAATACAGAAAAATAAAATAATAATAATAATAATAATAATAATAATAATAATAATAATAATAACAACAATAAGTGACATCAACTGCTGCCCTGCGCCACACCTAAGCGAGTACGCGAGAGACCTTCAAACACGGCAAGTGAGAAGGCGACAGGCAGGACGTGGCCACTTGAAAACACGAGTGATCCGAAGGAAAGGGGTGGGGGAGGCACCCTCTCTCTCACACACACACACCCGCCGGGGAAAGTGCTGTAGGGGCTGGGGCTGGGGCTGGGAGTGGGGGCGGGGCTGCTACCTGGGTGTGTGCACGCGGAAGCTCTCTTGCTGCTGCTGCTGCGGCGGCTCGTCGTCGACAGGCGGGAGGACACAGCTGGTACCAGACAGCGTTGCCGCACCGCGCGGCGTCTGTCATGCACTCGTCACAGCTTCCTCGTTTGCGGCGGTCAGGGACGGCGAACAGGAACCGCTCGCTACACTTGGGCGTAACGTAACGTAGCAGCTGGGGGAATTACCTTCAAGAAATTGGAATATGGTCCGGATTTTCGCGTCTTTCTCGGTTCTGCCGCAAGATGTCACATGATCGCGACCGTATCAAGCGGTGCTGCAGATCAAGTGACTCTAGCGGCACGACCGAGAAAGACGCGAAAAGCCGGGCCATATTCCATTTTGAAAATAATACTCTCAGCTGTCACGTTACGAAAACCCGAATATACGTTCCTTGAATTTTTTCCCTAAGTTCCTAGCCTCAGGTACAAAATATGCGACTAGTTTATAATATTAAGCTTTATTGTATGAGAATATGTTTTGAAAGCGAGCAAGGTTAGGAGCGAGTTTTCAAATTTGTACGAATGTAATAATGAGGTGTTTGACATCTGTGCGAAAAAACTGATCGACTAATCGATTTTGCGCTACATCCCCACGATACTCTCGCTGCAATTGGCTGAATGTAAGAAGATGACATTCAATTATTCGTGCCACAAACGACAAATACTTCAATATCTGTGGCATAAGATGTCATTTCGTGAAGTAAGTTACGACCGGTGATGGGAATATCAGCAATGCACTTCGCAACAAAACAATATTGTCGTGAAAAAAAAAGTTGTCTCGACTTTTGCAGCATCAGCCTTTTACGCTGATAGCAACAAGTGGGGTCGGCTGTCTGCAATTACAGATGCACATGGCTTAACGATTCATGAACAGAGTATCAGAGCATTATTGATTCCCTAGGGGAGGGTGATTCAAAATTCAAAAGCAGCGTTTGTCCCAACGACTACTACGACAATAGCTGAAGTTCGCACGGTATTACAGATGCGACATCTCCAAAGAGACATCGGTTAAGTATTACGTACTTCACAAAACATACTTCATGAACTATAAAGAGCCAAGGTAATTCCCGACACTACGATTGTCTATCAATTAGAACATTACTTTTACATAAATATCGTTTGACTACAGTCACATTCAATGTATAACGTAACTTTATAATAAAACTTCATTTCCACGTCTACTTGAACAAAAATTGCTTTGTATTATTGGAGGTTATGATTGTCTATCGTCGTTATGATTGTGTATTGTCGGTTATTGGTTGAATGGTAGGACTCCTTTTATTATTTACAATCATTTAAAATCAAAATTATTTAATTATTCCAATGTTTTATGCTAATATATTTATTGAACTGGTAACTGTCTGATGGTAACTGTCCGCGAAACGAAGTTTAATTATATTGACTATCAATATTAAAAGGAACCGTACAATTCTACCAATAAAAAATGAACGTAAATAAATAATCAAATAGATGTAAAGTTTTATTCTTGCCAAATTTCCAAAAAAGATACGAGTATAGGAACTGTTCTTTGGTTTATTTTGTATGTACGGCCCTAGAGTTAAATACGGTACGTTCTTCAATCATTCCCTGGTCTCCACTATTCATCTACTCGTTATCTCGGAGTTATGGACACAAGATTAAATTGACAGTCACATGTCGTCCAAAGTAAATGAAGCCAATACATGAATAGCTATTTTACATCCGATTCTCAACTGCAACTCTACTTTAAAAATGTATTCCTCTTTAACTATTTACAAATCTATTCTTCGTGCAATATTAACTTACCCAGGCCTTGTATGGATTTCAGCTGCCTCAACCATATTAAATAAATCACAAATTTTTCAAAATAAAATCTTAAGAATAATAGTAAATTACCCTAGTTGGTCAGCATAAGATACTCCAAAACAATCTTGCAATAGAACCGATCACTTCCTTTATTACGAAACTGGCACATAATTTCTTCAATAATTTAAGTTACGTAGAAGAAATAGTCATTTACGAAATAGGAACTGATCAATCCTCACTCTCCCGCCTAAGAAACAGACTCCCACCCTTCAATATCTCTCCGACATTAGACCGGGAGCGGTAGCTCAGTGCATCACACTGCAGCGCCTCCGACCGGGAGGTCCTAGGTTCCCACTCCCCACGGCGGCAGGATTTTCGACACTAGCTTTTCAGCTAGGTCAAATTCAGTCCCTGTCTGGAGGAGAATTCTAGCGACCGGCTGCCCTGATCGGTAGTTTTCCGTGGTTTCTCCGATCAACACCAGGCGAATGCCGGAGCAGTACCCTATCAAACGGGCCACGGACCGCGCGCGATCTGTCCTTCCTCTTCCTTGTCCTATCCTCTCCCCTTACACACGCACTTACACTAACATGCACTATACTACTACATATTCCGGGAAACCTGTCAGGAGCTCAGAGCTTGTCCCGGCTGAGGCGGTGCCCCGCTGGTGGGAGAGTCCTGGTGAGGGGGAAACCCCACTAGCCGACGGTAGGTCGGCGCCAGATCTCGCCATCCAGCGGGGGAAGATCACCGCCATCTCCCGCGGAAAAAAACATGCACTACACTATCGGGACTAATGTCCAAAGTAGTTGACGCGCCCGGAAACATGAAAAAAGCAATCAATGAATCAATCCAACATTAGATAAGGTTAGAGTATTTCTTGCATTTACCTGTCGCACCCATCGTATTCCATACTAAACCCTTTCATCGCCCATTAACGAATGTTTCAAGAACTTTCCTCGCAATAATCTTGTGTGAAGGTATCACCTAATGAATTCACTGTCAGGAAGTTATTCCCTTCACATTTCGCTGATACAAAGTTACTCGGTCAACAGAGCGGTAGAGACTCGCGATTGAACATCGTACTAAGTAAAATTATATCTTCTATATATAAAAAAGAAAGTCGTGTTAGTTACACTATTTATAACCCAAGAACGGCTGTACCGATTTGGCTGAAAATTGGTGAGCAGGAAGCTTGGAGCCAGGAGACGGACATAGGATACTGTTTATCCCGTTCGACATCGTTCCTGTGTGAGAACGCACGTTTTTGCACGTTTTCGCCTGATTTCGCATGTTAGCGGTCATTGTTGCCCGTTGTAACCCATTGTTGTAACGCCGCACTGATAACAGAAGGCGATAATGATAGCCGCCTTTCGTTCGCCGTTATATCTATGCATAGTCGTGTTAGTTACACCATTTATAACTCAAGAACGGCTGTACCGATTTGGTGAGCAGGAAGCTTAGAGCCAGGAGACGGACATAGGATACTGTTTATCCCGTTCGACAGCGTTCGTGTGTGAGAACGCAGGTTTTTGCACGTACGCAGTGCAACAAGGATAGTACAGTTTATCACAGTGAGTGCGACGCGAGAAAAAGATGGGACCAGCTGTTAAGGTGGAACAGAGTTCGCCGGGTCAGCTAGTTTCATAATAAAAACAACGGTACATAGCAAGGACGGAATATAACGTAATCTAACCTTCCACACGCAACCCTCTCGTCTTCATCGGTCATGCACGGCGACAGGCGGCATACTAGAACAGCGTCTATTTATGACACACATAAGTTCAGCATCGTCCTTCTATTCATACCCTGCAACTGCAGTAACAAACGGCTCTTCAAGAGCCCGCGCCTTCCGCAAGAATACATTATTAATGCGAAGTGGCCACTCGTTTCCTGGAACGAATTTCACGGTCTTCAAGTCTATATTGTCTTATTTTTTCCTGATACGATTTGTAATTTCACAGTACTTACAGAAAATATTAAAGCTACCCTGATTCTAATTAGTCGGCTCTTTGATTTAGTCGTAACAAAGTACCAAATAACATTTTCTTACTAAATAAAAATTGAGCAAATAATAACGTTGTACTCATATTTCTAAGGAATAATATCTAGTTTTGAAACAGTCTTAAACTTTGCCCTGACTTCCGACGATTCTTTTTAAAGTTCCGTTTTTCCCTCTGACTTTTCCAGAGCAATGAAGCTCCCTGATTTTTCCCGTTTTCTCGTGTTCTCCAGAAGGTGGCCACTTGTAATAATGATGCCTAGGTTTAGGGTTGAGGTTTAATGTGAACGCACTTTAAGTCTTGGATGTCTAAGAACCGTCTTAAAGATAGTGCAGCCCTGATTCTTTCTAGACCTGCCGGTATCTTTCCTGTAAAACATTATGCCGGTTAATAATATTTGGGTCTATTGTGGATCAAAATTATTTAATTCTACAATTAATAACATTTTACTACAACTAAAAAACCCTAAAATCATTTTTATGTTACGAAATAACTATCTCCTTTTTAAGCTGTAAATCATGTATTGTGAGGTGTCCGGAAGAAAGGTGTATTACCGTGTCACTAGAATGTTTGCTGATGGTGTGCATTGACCAAAATCGCAAAGCTGAAGATTGAAAAGGCATCGAAATGATGATGGGACTCTTAAATATTCGTAAAAAATAGAACAGGCTTGAGCTTACTCAGAAAACAACAAAAAAGATGAAGGTAGAGGAATAATAATAATAATAATAATAATAATAATGAGAAAAGGTGATGGAGGAGGAGAAGGAACAAAATGAGTAGAGGAGAGGGAGAAGAAAAAGAGGAGAAGAAGAAGAAGACTTAAAAAATCGATGTTAAATACATCGACAGTTTTAAAAAACATCGATGTATTTAACGATGTATACATCAACATCAATATCGCATTCCTAACTGCTAGCCACGATTTAAACGCTTACAAAAGGGAGCAAGAGAACTTCTTTCTGGAAAGTCGGGCTTGACACTGGAAAGAAATACGTCACGTACGACACTGGAAAAAAATACGTACGAGCTTATGCTTTTGGATCCAAACGGTAGAGTAGCTTTTTCCTACACCACACAAGTACCAAAGTAGTAGAAAGGAGTGTTAGAATCAATGAAATCAAAGCACTTTCTAATGTTCCTCGGACTAGTAACCTTCCAGTACATTAGATATACGTTTCGATACGTTATGATATGTCTCAAAACGATATGATATACGTTTCGATACGATGATATACGTTTCGATATGATATGATATACGTTTCGATACGATATGATATACGTTTCGATACAATATTAGATACGTTTCGATACAGTATGATGTACGTTTCGATACGGTATGATATACGTTTCGATACGATATGATATACGTTTCATAGCCGCCGAACTTGCCACGAGTCATTCGTATCCAGCATCTTTTGTATCGTAGTTTCACATTACGAAGAGAACAGCAAGGGCAAATTCATAATGAGAGAGATCATGCACGGCAAAACAAGTGAAAATGGCTATTCAAAATCTGAAAAACCGCCCACAAAAATTACAAAAAGGCACAAGTACAAGACACAGAAATCACCAGCACAGTGAAAGTTTGTTTCGTACTACTTCGGACTAGTTAATTTTCTGTTACGAAATACACGCACATAGGCGTGTGCAGCAGAAAACAAGAGAGAGCAACTATATTTTTGAGCCTCTCTGGGGCCCCTTTTCCATAATTTTTTTTTGTTTACACACGACTTTTTTCTAGAAAATAAATAAAACTTACTCCTAGCACAATGAAACTATACAATTAATGATGCAATTAACATATACAATTGATGATTGTGTTGATCCTTTTACAGAGTTGCCAGATGGTGTTGAGAGCTTCTTTTCGAAATGTCATGTACCAATTCCAGAAAATATTTCCACATAAGCTTAAAAAAGAGGGGAATTAGCAATTGATCATATTTACAGAAATAAAATTATTTATTATGCAGAGCTACGGAACCACTTTCGAAATTTTCAGGAAGGTCATGGCTCCCCTGCTGTGCTTTCGCCCATGCAAATTTCTCACAACACAAAAACAACTTCATAATTCACTCTTATCCAAGAACAAGGACCAACACTTAGAAAATTAGTGTGAGTCACGCAAACAACATTGTGAATGACATTATCCGCGTCAACTGAATTCGACTAACTGTAAATGCATAAATCACCCCACCACGAGCCCAAAACCCCAAGGACACGATGAAGGATAAGAACCAAAATCTACAGCTGATTTGCCTCTGAAAGTAGATTTCATTACATCGGAGCGAATATTTCGTAAGTAATTCTTGCCAAAAACGCTCATTTGTTTCTGTATTCAGAATTCAACTTGTATGTGGTTTAGGGTAGCGATCACAGGATTAAGGAAGAGAATACACTTCTCCCCGTAGCACATCACCCACAGTTCTTAACTGTTTTTGACGTAAAAAGAAGTACAGACCCCTTGCGCGGCAAAATAGCTCCATTACAGATGATAAAACAATTTAATTTTCATCCAAGTAACCGTCGTCATTTGCAAGCACAAGTTTCAAGAACGCACAAACATAGCCCAATTCATGTTCATCTATTGACTTTCCAAATTGAAAAGGTCAAGTGGAACCAAACGTATAATGAATGAAACTACACGTTAATATGGATTATTATATACGTTCTTACAAGCACAAACTCGAGTGTAATGAAATGTGAAAATACACTAGCGAAATAACAATGCAGCGTAAACTTTCTTGTACGACGAAGGTACTTGGTTTGTCTCATGATAAAAAAAGGTTCATGAAATTTCATAGTTCGTATAACACACGACACCTTGCACAAAAAAAAAAACACGATATACACAATAGGACGAAAATATTTGAGAGGGGGAAATTCATTAGCAGGAAAACGATCCCGATAGCATATACGTTCACGTGACCAGGTCATAAAACACGTGCAACTACAAAGTATTCTCAACATAAAACGTAACCACAAAGTATTCTCAACTTAAAAAAAGAAATAAATTCGCAGATATTTTCGCATATTAAAAGCCAATGGTAACTGCAAAGATAAAATGCACTTCTAAAATCGTGTCAGAGAACCTTACTACAATGGTCAACTTCGTAGTGAGGTAGGCTGAACCACAAACGCTCGTATCTACAAGCTTCGTTTGAGAGAAAACGGGTTCACGGATATGCGCTGAATAAATACAACAGCCTGTATCTCTTAGGTTGCGTCCACTTTCTCGCAGAAGGCATTCGCGTTCTTGTTCTCATGAAAAAAAGCACTGTTTTATCTCCAGCGCTGTACACACCGTGTTTCATCTATGTAGTAATATGTCTTGTTCGCACTCATTGATGCCAAACCCGAATGGGATTGATTGATTGATTTTTTCGTGTTTCCGGGCGCGTCAATGGTCAATGGCGTGCTTTGGTCATTAGTACCGTTAGTGTAGTGCATGTTTTTTTTCTCTGGAGATGGCGGTGATCTTCTCCCGCTGGATGGCGAGATCCGGCGCCGACCTACCGTCGGCTAGTGGGGTTTCCCCCAAACAGGATTCTCCCACCAGCAGGGCACCGCCCCAGCCGGGACAAGCTCTAAGATCCCGACCGGTCTCATGGAATATGTGGTAGTGTAGTGCATGTTACTGTGTGTATGTAAGGGGAGAGGATGGGACAAGGAAGAGGAAAGACAGATCGCGCGCGGTCCGTGGCCCGTTTGGTAGGGTACTGCTCCGGCATTCGCCTGGTGTTGATCGGAGAAACCACGGAAAACTACCGATCAGAGCAGCCGGCCGCTAGAATTCTCCTCCAGACAGCGACTGAATTCGACCTAACTGAAAAGCTAGGTTTATGTAGTTAGAATGCAGGAATCGTAAACTTCAAAATTTCCTTTTTAAAACAATATTATCTACATGCATAACCCTTTGATTAAAATATATCCTATTCTTTTGTGAGTTTAATTAAAGAAACGATGAAATCATGAAATTAGATATTTATGTTCTGTCCGTTTACATCCGTTTGATGAGTTTAATTTACACACAATCATATTCCCATCTACTTTCCAACATGATTTGTATCAATTGTTACAATATTATTTTTAGTGACGACATTGGAAATTTATACATAAATGAAAATCATCCACATCGTGAATATATACATAAAACATAAATATATACATCGTGACAAATATCCCTAACCTGCAACTGCACGCACAGAACTATCAATTTTAGGCGCCAAGGGTAGGCCGGCGTGGGTGGCTCAGGGCATCAACTGATTTCACTGTAAGGCCAAGCCTGGAGGTTTTAGGTTTTGAATCCTGGACGGTGGCAGGATTTTGGACACTTGCTAGACAGCTGGGACGAATTCAGCCGCTGTGTGGAGGAGAATTCTAGTGGCCGGCTGCTCTGATCGGTCGTTTTCCGTGGTTTCTCCGATCAACTCCATGCGAATGCCGGAGCAGTACCCTAACAAACGGGCCACGGGCCGCGCGCGATCTTTCATTCCCCTTCCTTGTCCTATCCTCTCCCCTTACACACACACTTACTCTAACATGCACTACACTGCCACATTCCGGGAGATCGGTCGGGAGCTTAGAACTTGTCCCGACTGGGGCGGTGTCCCGCTGGTGGGAGAGTCCTGGTTGGGGGAAACCCCACTAGCCGACGGTAGGTCGGCGCCGGATCTCGCCATCCAGCGGGGATGATCAATGCCATCTCCCGAGAAAAGAACATGCACTACACTAACGGGACCAATGACCAAAGCAGTTGACGCGCCCGGAAACACGAAAAAATCTATCAATCAAAAAGTCTGAAAATGCAGATGTCATCGCAGTGTGAAGGAACGAAGGCCCCCGTGTAGCGGGCCCGGCGGTGACTTTCAGAAGCACGTGCTTCCTTGCACTGTCACGTACCTCACGCGGCACCTTCAGAAATCCCACGATACGAGTAGCAGAAACCCAGCAGAATGGCCAGTGACGTGAATGTTTGGACTGTTGTATTTGTTTCCAGGTTTTCCAAGCTTGAAGCTATACAACCTGCTTTTCACTATGTTTGGAATGCTCTGAAGGTCATGTTTACATTTTAATAAGAAGAATAATTTATCATATCCGCACATTCTATTACAAGTCGTTTGAAATTATATATTATATAGTGTCTCTGTCAAAATGTAATGAGTAGACATCGGATGTTTAGGGAAATGCCTATTTTTTTCTAGAGAACTTATTCAAAGGCTGATAATATATGTGCACGAATCATGACAAATGATGACATATGACGAAGTTTTATAATGCTTATTTTTGCTTATTTTAGCATAAATTTTAGCACCTATTTTACAGGAAAATCAAAAACCTGGAGGTTTCTCACTTCCACGCAGCACTTGGACAACTATTAACAGAATACGTACTGGACACGGCCGCTGTGCTGATTTAATGCATAAATGGAAGATAAGCCCTAGCCCGATGTGTGACTGCGCAGATGTCAGGCAAACTATACATCACATTGTCAATGACTGTCCGAGAAGGAAGTTTCCTGGAAACCCCCAAGAATTCATCGCAGTAACTGAAAATGCAGCCCAATGGGCAAATGAACTTGACTTACGGCTTTAGAATCAATATTTTAAGACTGATAAAATCAACTTTTTATTGTAAATTAGACATATAGTTTTTACTTAAATGTGCTGTATTGTTTTTAAATTGTGTAATTGTTCTTTTAATTGTTTTGAATTGCTCTCTTTGTGTGAATTCTTTTTTCCTTTTTCTTATTGTATTGTTTCCTACCATACGAATAAATAAAATAAATTAGCATAAATGCCTATTTTTGCATAAATTCCTTTTTTAGGACTTTTTTGCCATTTATTTATTATATTTATATACACTGCTAAGATATCGGAAAATCGGCGATGGTCCAACGTGACCATTCATTATGAAATCTTCTATTCACGTCTTGAAATTTAAAATTACGAGTGAATTCCCGAAAGTATACCAACTGATTTTTCTCCATTTCCCTATTTCATAAATACCAGCCATGATCTGAGAACATGGACGATACACCGAGAGAACCGAAATTTTAAGTGGAAATAACGATAAATTCCCAGAAGGTTTCAGTGGTGCTAGTGTTGGATTGCTAAAATATATGCCAGTCACATCGTTCAGATATCCTTCTCCGCATTCAAACTGATTTTGTCTCCCAGTCGTCTCAATTTGAAATTGTGATCCTTGAAAAGTTATTGGTAATATGTTAATATTACTGGTTAAGGGAAACTATTAAGAATAAAATGTAGAAGAGTTGTAAATGTGTAAATCTAGTTTTACATTAATATATACGAACTGGTTTTGTGCATTTAAGTTTACAAAATAATATAGACAAAAAATACATTCTTTCCATTTTACTGTGTATGACTCTCATAACAGTGCCTTTTTTCTCCTTATTCTTGACTTTTTCAGCGCCGTTTTAGGCCCCTAAAAAACGATTTTTTAGTGTCTAAACATCCGATGTCTAGTAATGAGCCATTATGTAACTTCTTGCACGTACTAAGATAACAAATAATTATTTTTCTCAATTGTTAGTGACAACATTGTAACTTTAACGCTTTTTTTAATACATTGCTACCTCTCACACATTTTTTACTTTATTTCCCAATCATTATACTATTAACGAAAACTTTTTGTTACCGTAATGATTATGTGAGTGAACTGAAGCACATGTTTACATTTTAATAAAAAGAATAATTTATCATATCCGCACATACAAGTCATTTGAAATTATATATTAGTGTCTCTGTGAGAATGTAATGAACTATTATATAACTCCTTGCACACACTAAGATTAAAAATAATTATTTTTCTCAATAATTAGAGACAATACTACAATTTTAATGCTAATTTTTTTCGTTTTCTGGGCTTCTTCAAATTTATTTTTTTCTCGATTTTTAATGTTTTCCCAGTTTGCAAGGTGCCCTGTACAGATCGGTGAGTAATGGCGCACGCAGTGTAGCTACACACATTCCACACTTTCACATACAACAGATCACACGAGTAAGTGCACGCTTTCAAACATGCGATACACCAAGCACTCGAGCCATTGCTACTTTCTGAAACAGTTATAACATTTTGAAAAGGACCTGTAACGTCTCGAGTTACCCAGCTTTGTAAGCAACTAGTACTTTACCACTTACCCAGCAACTAGTACTAAACGGGGTAAAACACACATGCCCACGCACCAGGCAGGATTACAGTGTAGCAGCGTACGCAATAAACGAGGTTATCTACATTTTACCCAGTCCAAAAAATTCCATACTGGTTTAAAAATTGAAAAACCCATTTAAATGTTTAATGAGTATTTAAATTATTTATAATAAAATAATATTTTTAAAAAAAATATCTGCTGGAATATTAATTAAAAAATAAAATTTAATCACAAAAATATATTAAATCAAGTTCGATAAAAAATACACAAAAAATAAAAATAATATACATATTTCATTTGCTAGTGGCCCCAATGACAACACAAATATAAAATAAACTTTCAGAAAAATGCAAATTTGTTTTGCAACATTGCTGCCTGTCACACATTTGTTACTTTTCCCCCAAACATAATACTATTAATGAATCTTTTTTGTTACAGGTAATAATTATGTGAGTTCGAAATCTTAAAAGTGGGGGAGAGGTAAATCCTTGGATGAACCATATAAAGATCTCCATGTTGACATATTTACCACGTTTCAGCTTTAAACCTTGGATTGTGTCGGAGGTATGTGTAACGCATTCATTCATCCATCAATCAATCTATTCAGACATCCTGCTTTTCGGGTACAAAATTGCAATTATTTCCACTCTTCTTCCAATCGTAACCTTGAAACAGCTATATAGACCTTAATCTTCATGTTTGTGCAGGGTTACAACTCAATAGAACTTTAAATACTAATTTTACGACCACTAATTCGAGGACTTATTACTGACGAGATTCCAATACCCTGTACTAAAGTATAGGGAGAAAAATAAAAATAACAGTCCTCCAATAAATAAAAAAACATATAAACCCCAAAATACCCTGTAGGTCATTTAAAAATATGCTGGATTTTCCCAACTCTGGTAATAACACACACACACACACACACACACATACATACGACACTGGTTTGTGTATACTTGCGTGTAAAAATACCTAGGACTATAAACATAAGGAATGATGAATATCCAGCTTCTTCTACACTTCGCAAACTTTCACGTAGGAGAGTTTTCCGCGTGGCAAATAAACTTCCATTCAAGACGACGAACCTTTCGTTCACCTAGCGTCTGACGGCAAGACGGAGGCTCCTTAGCTACATACCCACACAACACACACATCATTGTCGCAAGTAAGGGGATTTATGACTAGGGCCCGGATTTTAATGACAAGTCATGTATTTTTTCTGAGCCTTCGGGAGAGTTTCAAAACAAGTTATGCACGAATCCAGGTATTGTCGATTAGGAAAACGTACTTTTATTGTGCATATAGAGTCGTATTTACACCATTTTTAGTAAAAGGTCATATTTGGGCCAAATTCTGCCATAATTGCATATATTTGTCATATTTTTCAGGACCGTTTTTAGTAAAAGGTCATATTTTGGACAAATTTTGCCCAAAATGCATACATAAGTCATATTTTTAAGGACACAAGAATAAAAGGCTTGGAAATGTGTCTCGCATGACAATGTATCACGTGATATTGTCACAAATAAACTCAAAAATTATACTACGACGGATTATTTAAAAGAGAAGGATTATTTTAAAAAAGAAGTACGCAGTAGTAAAGCAAGACGTTTGGTTTGATGGGTTTATTGTACTGTACTTGATTTGTTTAACAGACACAAGCAATTTTTTTAAATGCTAGTTAGTTCCAAAGACTGCAAGCCTTATGTACCGTACTCACAATCTCTTGAGTGAATTTTTTGTTTGTTATACCAAAAAATTATTAGTAATTTTTAAAAAATAAACTTGTATAAAGTCATATTTTATTTTTTAAGGTCATATTTATATATGTTTTAGGTCATAAATGCTTGCATACGTCGCTGATTTTTAGGTCATTAAAATCCGGGCCCTATTTATGACCAACGCTCACGCACGTCATTCAAACTAGGAATGTGACTTCAACAAGCAAACATCGATGCACAAAATTAATCATGTTAATGAAACATCGACCGAAAACCATCTAAGTTATTAAATATCGATGTTTTTAAAACTGTATTAGTAACCATTGGAGTTCACGGGGGAGGAAAGGGGACTTAATTTGTGGCATCGTTTATTAATTTCTAGGTTTAACTGACAAAACGAAACCAAAAAATCATCAGGACCATTAACAAAACTTGGTTTGTCTAATTTGATAATGCAAATGTTGTAGAGGTTTCATTACTGACGAAATCTGGAATTTCCTCATTTTTCATCCTCCGTCACTTTAGTCTGGAGAATATTCAATTCGTGGATATCAGAAAATTAGTATAGAACTTTTTTTATAATGGACTTCTTTCATTTAAAATCGACCACGCAAAAAAATCGAAAACACAAACCATCGATGTTAAAAACATCGGTCTCAAAAAATCTATTTTAAATACATCGAACCTTTTATAAAAACATCTATGTTTTGAATATTACATCGATATCGCCGATGCATCCCTAAATCACACACCCACGAGTCAATCTACTTGAATATGTCCCACATCCTGATGCAACGCGGAAACATCGTAAAGACTGGCGAACATAAACACAAGCAAAACTGAAAACAACAGGAAGTATACTAATACATTTGTAGAACACAAGGTGATGCAAGGTCTTTTACGCAAAACCGGGAGCGGTAGCTCAGTGGGGGCATCAACTGATGTCACTGCAGCGCCTCTGACCGGGAGGTCCTAGGTTCGAGTCCTGACGGCGGCAGGATTTTGGACCCTAGCTTTTCAGCTAGGTCGAATTCAGTCGCTGTCTGGAGGAGAATTCTAGCGGCCGGCTGCTCTGATCGGTAGTTTTCCGTGGTTTCTCCGGTCAACACCAGGCGAATGCCGGAGCAGTATCCTACCAAATGGGCCACGGACCGCGCGCGATCTTTCCTTCCTCTTTCTTGTCCTATCCTCTCCCCTTACACACACACTTACACTAACATGCACTACACACCCACATATTCCGGGAGACCGGTCGGGAGCTTAGAGTTTGTCCCGGCTGGGGTGGTGCCCCGCTAGTGGGAGAGTCCTGGTTAGGGGGAAACCCCACTAGCGGACGGTAGGTCGGCGCCGGATCTCTTCATCCAGCGGGGGAAGATCACCGCCATCTCCCGAGAAAAACATGTACTACACTAACGGGACTAATAACCAAAGCAGTTGACGCGCCCGGAAACACGAAAAAAATCAATCAATCTTTTACGCAAAACACACAAATACAAAATGGGGCGGGCTAGAAAACACCTAATGTACGCCGGCAAAACGGTAGCTCACAAACGTAAACCTTCATTCCGCGGAGTTTGATGCATTCATGTAATGAAATTTTAAAGGGGGTCGATGAAGATTAAAGGGTCGATTGCGGACGGCGGGAGGTAAATAGCCGAATATAAACCGCACTGTCAGAAATTTCCGCATTACTTTAATGTAAATTACGTTAAAGTACTTATCATGAACGCATTTTAAATTGAATGTACACGTACATTAGGATGCAAGAGTAAAAGCTTTAAGGTTATATATGGAAAGAATGAATTAAAGATCTCCATTGACTGATGATTATGAATGAGATGAAAAATAATAAGAGACACGGGAAACGGGAGAGCCTCAACATTAAATCTACAATGATTTTAACTTATGCCTTAAATTGAATGTACAAATACATTAAGCCCATTTTAATATACAATGTTACATTGAGTTGCATGTACAATACATTAATCTACATTAAATTGAATGGCATTTTTGACAGTGTGAAAAATGATCGGTATAATCAAGATCAATTTACCAATAATTTCAAATAATGTTAATGAAGATGGTAATAGTTTTCTGATATAAAGATACACAACACCTAAAAATATATTACAGATTTGTCCCTATTATTTTTGTATTTTTGTTTTGCAAACCAAGGAAATAAAAACTAAGTATTTACATTACTTTATCGCCCAAGAAAATATTCTTTGCTAATCGTACTACACAAACGTAATGGCCAGTTCTTAAAAATGCTCAACATAGACTACATTTTGTAACTTTTACGCAAATGAAGATTAGAAACCAAGCTACTTAGTGGCAGAACTGTTTTCGAATATTATTGGAAATTGAGATATTTAGAAAAAAATTGGCATGTGGAATCGTTATGAGTAAGTCGTTAATGAGCAATTCTTTGAGTTATTATGTTGTATGCTATATATTATAGGGAAAATGCTAGGCGGTCGATGAATCAAATAATTATTTCAAAAACCATTTCATTTCATGTGAAAGGAAAAGTTTGGGTATCCTGGATGAAGCAGAATGCGCTGATACATATGGACCATAGGTGTCTGTGCAAGGGGAACCAACCAGGCTGTCTAATTTTGTCTGTGTCTGATTTTGTCTTGATTGTGTCTGATTTTTCCATTTTTACGCCAATTCTTGGTATACAATTCATCAATTGGTAAACCGAAATTGGTAAACAATTTATCAATTATTTTCTGTTTTCTGGCACGTCAACTGCTATGGTCTTTAGTGCCGTCAGTGAAGTACATGTTTTATCGCACGAGATGTCGGAGTTCTTCCCAGCTGGATGGCGAGATCCGGCCCGACCTACATGTCGGATTGCTGGGTTTTCTCCAGTCAGGTATCTCCCTCCAGCGGAACACCGCCCCAGAGCTCTAAACTCCGACCGGTCTCCCGGAATGTGTGGTAGTGCATGTTAGTGTAAGTGTGTGTGTAAGCGGAGAGGATAGGACAAGGAAGAGGAAGAAAAGATCGCGCGCGGTCCGTGGCCCCTTTGGTAGGGTACTGCTCCGGTATTCGCCTGGTGTTGATCGGAGAAACCACGGAAAACTACCGATCAGAGCAGCAGGCCGCTAGAATTCTCCTCCACACAGCGACTGAATTCGACCTAGCTGAGAAGCTAGTGTGGAAAATCCTACCGCCGCGGGGAGTGGGAACCTAGGACCTCGCGGTCAGAGGAACTGCAGTGACATCAGTTGATGCACTGAGCCATCTTTGCCGGTAATATACATCGCACCGTCCTTGTGCTTGACAGTTGGGCCTCGGCGGAGGCAGCGTTGCCGCGCTTCTCTGCCTTTGCCACGTGCGCGCTGCATGCTCTGTCGTGGCCATCACAAGTGGCTACTAGTGATTGATGTTTTCGTGTTTCCGGGCGCGTCAACTGCTTTAGTCACTAGTCCTGTTAGTGTAGTGCATGTTTTTTCTCGGGAGATGGCGATGATCTTCCCCCGCTGGATAGCGAGATCCGGCGCCGACCTACTGTCGGCTAGCGGGGTTTCCCCCTAACGAGGACTCTCCCACCAGCGGTGCACCGCCCCAGCCAGGACAAGCTCTAAGCTCCCCACCGGCCTCCCGGAGTATGTGGTAGTGTGTGTGTGTGTGTGTGTGTGTGTGTGTGTAAGGGAGAGGATAGGACAAGGAAGAGGAAGGAAAGATCGCGCGCAGTCCGTGGCCCGTTTGGTAGAGTACGTGGTAGAGCCGTGGGGAGTGGGAACCTAGGACATCCCGGTGAGAAGCGCTGTAGAGATATCAGTTAATGCACTGAGCTACCGCTCCCAGTTATTTCACTTGATATAGCATACTGCGCCTAGTACACGCCCTTGTCGGAGTCAACATCCCCTTAATGTAAAAATCGGTTACGTTTTGACTGAAGGCTATTTCTTCTAGTAAATTGAAAAATCCAAAATCATACGAATGAGTTTCATTGCGTTATGCATTATGCATGGTAGATGCTGATATCATGCATGGTTTCCCCCCCCCTCCCGGTTCACAGCTGGCGGGCAAACAGCCCAGATCAACAATACGGGGAAGTCAGATGTTGACCGCCCGAGTAATGAAAGTATGGCCCGCAACCATATTAAAAGTTTCAGTTGTGGCCCGTAAGGCCTTGCAAGTCGCACACATCTCGTCTAGAAGGTGCCATACCAAACGCACAAATACATACAACGGAGCTTGTGGGAAAATTATCGCTCGTAGGAATTATCACATTCTACAGACGTGATGGGTCATACCCGAGCGGTTAAACATGTAAGGTGATTACTCGTGCCTTGCAACCAGAGGCAGTACGGGTGCTGCTCAAGGTCACCACTCATACACACAGATGCATGCAGAAACCTACGCGTACATATACAAACACACATGGGCACATTCAGCGGAGAGTGCGGAAATATTCACTAGTGCGGCTCAACACACTCAGATTATGCTGGGAATTGTGCGGCCGGCACAACATACACACACAATGCATTCTTCGATCATGAGCTATTCGTGCAAAACACACACACACACACATATACTGCAGGGAACGTGTGAAGTATTCACTTTGATCCTACAACACAGATTATACTGGTGATTAGAAGGATAGACGAACATGTAAATGGAATCTTAGATCATGAGCTATTCACACACACACACACACACACACACACACACACACACACACACTTCTAGGAGTAGGCAAAGAATTAATTTTCATTGCCGAACACAGATTTTGGTGGAAATCGCGCAGATTTAAGGTATCACACGCACGGACGCGTACGTACATACACACACACACACACACACACACACACACACACACACACACACGAGATGAATCTTTACTGTTGTGCTAATCAGACACATAAAAAAAACGGGGAATGTGAGAAGTACTCACATTTATTGTACAACACAGATTGTGCTGAGAATCTCGCGGTCGAACAAACGCACAACGTAAATCTTGTGCAATTCACTCACACACTCACACACGTACGCACGCACGCACATGGGCCTACTTGCTCGCACGCACACAGCGAGCAGTATGTGAAGAATGAATTTGTATTGTGGAACAGATTTTGGTGAAAATCACGGAGGCGTAGGGCACAACACACACAACCTGAATCATCGATCTCGTGCCGCTCACACACTCTCGCACAAAAACAACGGGGCATGTGTGAAGTACATTTCTCGCATAACACAAATTGTGCTGAGACTTTCGCGCACAGAACAACACACAACGAAATCGTATAACACGAGCTATGCACACACACGAACACAAATATACACACACGTAGGAGCAGGCGAAAAATTAACTTTCATTACAGAATAGATATTTTGCTGGAAATCGCGCGGGTGCAAGCACAAATGGAATCTTTGATGGTGTGCGATTCACGCACATTCAAACATGAACAACGAGGAATGTATGAAGTACTCATTTTGATCGTACGACACAATTATGCTGAGAATTTCGCGGTCAGAACAAGGCACAGCTGTAATCTTAGATCATGAGCTATCCACATACGTTTACAAGCGAATATACCCATGCACGCGCACACGCATACACACACACACACACAGACTGTGGAGAGCAATTGAAGTACACACTTTCATTGCATAACAGAGATTTTGCTGGGAATCGTTCAGGCGCCATAATACACGACTGGAATCTTAGATCCTGAGCCATTAACACACACACACACACACACACGAGGGTTCAAACACACCCAAATAGAATCGTCCATGGTGTGCTATTCATACGCACGGACACAACGTGGAATGTGTGAAGCACTGAACCGGTACTGAACAACACAGATTACTCTGGGAATTTCGTGGACAGAACAACACACATCTAGAATCTTAGATGACGAGCTATTCAAACACACACGCAAATGCACATATACGCACGCGAACACTTACACACACATACACGCCACACGTATTCACACTATGGGGAGCATGTGAAGAATTCACTTTCATTGCATAACACAGAATTTGCAGCGCATCCCACAGGCGACACAATACACATTTGGAATCTTAAATTGAGCTATTCATCCACCAACGTACATACATACATACATAAACACACTCCATGGAGTGCGAGAAGAATTAAATCTTTTAGTATAACATAGATTTGGCTGGAAACCGCCAGTATGGGAGTAAGGGTACAACTCGCACAAATATGATCGTGGATGTTGTCCTATTCATACACATGCTCATGTGTTAAGTACTAACTTCGATCGCACAACACATATTATACAACAAATTACGCGGGTAGAACAACACACAACTGAAATATTAGATCCACAACACATTTTATACTACAAATTACGCGGGTAGAACAACACATAGCTGGAATATGAGATCCGGTGCTATTCACACACAGGGGACTGGGAGCATGTGACGTACTAACTTTCATCGCACGCTCTGAATGGCGCGAGCCACTAAACACACAGCATTTCATCGCTAGTGCACAAGCCACTTCCAATCGCTTGAGCCACTAAACACACACACACACACACACACACACACACACACACACACACACACACACACACACACAAGGCGACTCTCCCGCATTCATCGACAGTCCACAAGCCGCTCCCACACACACACACATACATCCACAGCGGCCGGGCAACGCTACTCGGGAGCAGCTGTGCAGCGGCAATTGCACGCGGCCAGCCAGGCAGCCAGCGAGCGGGCGGGCGGGCGGGTGTTGGGTCGGGGACGCCACGCGCCGTCGCCCCGCCCCGCCCCGCCACCCCACCGCCCACGACCCGCCCCGCTCGGCGTCCCCCGGCATCGATTCCTCCACTGCGCAACGCGGAGCGCGGTAGCGTCTCTCTCTCACCTTCTCACTGCACGTCGGACGGCAGGATTGTTGTGTGGACACAGGATGCTCAACACGCGGCGATCACCACGGGGCGGACACACGGGGCGGCGCGAGGCGGAACGAACCAGCAACCCCCAGCGCGCACCGCCCCCGTCCTCAGTCACAAACACACACACACGCGCACAACCGCGCACTGTTCTACCACGGGACTGCTCCGGCCCGAGACTGCTGGTCGGTCGGGAGGCAGCGCGGAAAGGCGGCGGCGACGGGGGCGGCGCGCGGCGGAGGTGGCGCCGCCTGGAGGGTTATGTAAGCGAGCGAGAGAGCGCGCGCGCGCGCGCGAACGGCGGTGGCGGTGGCGGCGGGCCGGCGGAGCACGCGCCTGCCATCTGGCGGCGCGGGGGGCAAGCACGTGCGCGAGCGCGGGCAGGGGTGGAGAAAATGGAGGGGCGGCCCACGGGTGGCAAGAAAAACGTAAGGTCTTAAAACATCGATATTTTCTGACAGAAACATCGATATATTAACATGTTATGCATGCTTTTTAACACGTTTTCGAAACTGATTGATACATTTTTCCAGAAACATGGATGTTTTAAAAAAAACTTACTGATTGAGTGATTGATGTTTTTCGTGTTTCCGGGCGCGTCAACTACTTTGGTCATTAGTCCCGTAAGTGTAGTGCATGTTTTTTCGCGTTGATCTTCCCCCGCTGAATGGCGAGATCCGGCGTCGACCTACCGTCGGCTAGTGGGGCTTCCCCCTAACCAGGACTCTCCCACCAGCGGAGCACCGCCCCAGCCGGGACAAGCTGTAAGCTCCCGACCGGTCTCCCGGAATATGTGGTAGTGTAGTGCATGTTAGTGTGTGTGTGTGTGTGTGTGTGTGTGTGTGTGTGTGTGTGTGTAAGGGGAGAGGATAGGACAAGGAAGAGGAAGGACAGATCGCGCGCGGTCCGTGGCCCGTTTGTTAGAGTACTACTCCGGTATTCGCCTGGTGTTGATCGAAGAGACCACGGAAAACTACCGATCAGAGCAGCCGGCCGCTAGAATTCTCCTCCAGACAGCGACTGAATTCGACCTAGTTGAAAAGATAGTGTCGAAAATCCTGCCGCCGTCAGGACTCGAACATATGACCTCCCGGTCAGAGGCGCTGCAGTGACATCAGTTGATGCACTGAGCTACCGCTCCCGGTTAAATGTTATATTTTTTGGTGATTTTGTACGTGGTAATATCGTTAAACTGCATTTTGACATTTGTCTGCATAGCATATTGATTAGAAAATTAAGATGACAGAGTGCTTTAAGGCAGAATACACTTTAATATTTACGTATTGTATACATATTATGTACTAACCTTTACGAATACTAGATACAGGACGTTTTAAAGCAATGATTTATGAATGAAAGTGAATAAGTGGAATAATAGCAAAACACAATGGATTTTTTATTTCCTTCTTTACAATCGATAAACATTATTATTAACATGTTACTTATACATGACCAAAGAAAAAAAATATATTGGCATTTCATTTAAGCATTCTAATTAAAAATAGAAACGGGATGGGAAAATTCCATTTCATTTATCATATTTAAAATTTCGATATTTAAACATCGATGTTTAATGTTTTCGTCGACTTCAAACAGTTTGGTGATATCGAAATATCGTGGTATGGAAATATCGATGTACCGATGTATCCATATTTTAATACAATTTTCCTTCACCGGCCCGTGCGCGATCATGAAAGGTTTGGAAATGCTGGGAGAGGGGCGGAATTGGGGAGAATCGTTTGAAGTGTGGATGAAATTACGCTTCGGCGGTATAATGGTTGGTGTATCGGGCTGTTATACCCAAGTTTGCTGTTTCAAACCCGATCAAAGGCGTGGATTTAGAGCGAAAAACCTTCGTGTGCCTTCTTTCGGATGGGGAAGTAAAAACGGCTGTTCCAAGTTGTAGATTTACTGCATGTAGCAGATCCAGAAAACCAGATCCAAAAGATGTCTCTGAAATAAATCTAATCGCATGTTTGGTCGTCCAAGTAATATCTTATTTCACTACTAGATGTTAAAAGGAGCTGAGCGAAATTTGGGTGGTCACACAGAAGACCAGATGATCTGAGTGTCGCCACGTAAAATAAGGCATCATTAAATTGAAACTAGAATGGTGGGTAATGTTTTTAGAACAAGTTTGTTATTCGTAACAACTTATTAAAACAAATTATTGGCAAGTTGTAGGGAACAATCGTGGATCTGTGCAGCCGAACGGACAATCGTTGACTTCGTCAAATGACATTCCAGTGCTCACCTTGTAAAATTAGCACGCTTGGAATGGATAAAGGCGGCTCCACACATACGACATTCCCCGATCAGTGAGCTACTGCTCGCACAATCCCGACGGTAGCTCAGTGCATCAACTGATGTCACTGCAGCGCCTCTGACCCGGAGGACCTAGGTTACACTCCCCACGGCGGCAGGATTTTCGACACTAGCTTTTCAGCTAGGTCGAATTCAGTCGCTGTCTGGAGGAGAATTCTAGCGGCCGGCTGCTCTGATCGGTAGTTTTCCGTGGTTTCTCCGATCAACACCAGGCGAATGCCGGAGCAGTACCCCAACAAACGGGCCACGGACCGCGCGCGATCTGTCCTTACTCTTCCTTGTCCTTTCCTCTCCCCTTACACACACACTTACACTAACATGTACTACAGTACCACATATTCCGGGAGATCGGTCGGGAGCTTAGAGCTTGTCCCGGCTGGGGCTGTCCTTAGCTGGTGGGAGAGTCCTGGTTAGAGGGAAACCCCACTAGCCGACGGTAGGTCGGCGCCGGATCTCGTCATCTAGCGGGGGAAGATCAGCGCCATCTCCCGGAAAAACATACACTACACTTACGGGAATAATGACTAAAAGCTTTGACGCGCCCGGAAACACGAAAAAATCAATCAATCAAAAACCCAATCCCGAACAGCTGATGAGCTCGGCGAATATTCGCTTCCTTTGATGTGAACAAAAGACCGACTTGTGGTGGGTAGGCGAGCACCGAATGTTCGTCACTCGGCAAATAGCAAGCAACTCATCCACACTACTCGGGATTCGGCGAGCGGTTTGCTCGCTACTCGCCGAATAAGGAAAAAGTGGAGCCGCCCGATTATTTCCGGTTTTATGCCATATCTACTGCCTCACGCAGGAAAAGACTCGGACTCGGAGAATTAAGGCAAAGGAGGCGGAAACGCGCCAGTCACATGCCTGAGGCTGGACACGCAATTTCCGTTTTTACTTCCCCGCCCTTACGAATATTCTTCGTAAGAAGAGAATATAATTAGGGGAATTTTCGGCAAAAAAACCTCTTCTTGCCTGATCCTGGTAACGAAAAGTGATTAAAATCCTGTTTCTAAATATGAAAAGAAAAATCCTCTAACACGTGGTGAAATATCCATGTTTTATTCGTCATTCATAGCGAAAAATCGATTGACGGCGAATCGTCTGTACGTGTCTGCCCGTCTGTGATCAACGCTAGCGCCTAAATCGTTCAGCCGATTTTCTTCAAAACTAATATTCCCCAATCGATCTAAAAGATACCGAAGCTTCGAAAATTGCAAATTTAGAAATAACGCGAGAAAGTATGTGCTGTTGTAGCACCATTAGTTCTGTTTTTTTTTGTTCGCGGTCGTCTCCGGTGGAAAAGAAATGCATCCCTGCCCCAATATTTTCAATTACGAAGCTGGGTCGGATTCGAACTGTCTGAAGGTGTCTTCTAGTAGCCAGCAGATCTGAACGGTAGTTGTCTGAGGTTTCTCGTATCAATACTAGACGAATAACAGAGCCGTACCTTAACACACGGGCCACGCACCGCGCGCGATCTTACCTTCCTCATCCTTCTCCCTTAATGAACGTACTTATTGAAGAATGTATCTTAAAATGAGTTTATGGAAGAAAATTAATTAAAATAAATCATAAACATTGTAAAAAAAATATTTCTTCGGAATGGTAGAACGACGTAGGGAGCGGATTGCTAAAATTAATTGATTTAAATCGTAAATAAAACTTTTTTTATCACTTCGCTTTTCAGGATTTTTCAAACTGATTTCGAGAGTTTTATTTTGGAATATGTTTTTCGTTTGCTGTCAGTGGGGAAATTTCGATATAAAGCTTACATACATCCTTCGAATTCATCCGAAATAGCAGTAAGAATGAATCAACCAACTTTCAAAGAGAAATACTTTCAATTTCCTAATGATACTGTTCATAACATGTAACTTTCAAATATTTGTTAGCCTTGTTTACTAGTGTCATCTCAATCAAAGTTGTTTCACTGTCAGTTGATTTAGTTAGGTTAGATGTTAGACAATCGGCCGGTTTCACCAACGCTGATCAGCAGCTTTGACGGACGTCGAACCATTAACGGCGCGTCAAACGCCTTATTTACGTTTCGGCAAAATGCCACAAATTTATCATAACACCAGTGTTTTTGATTATTTTTTCAATATATTAGAATATTTTTAGTCTTTGATTTTAAAGACTGAATATTTTTAATATTAATATTTATTTCATAATACATTCAGTACAACGTTTCGGAAATTAGTTGATTCCATCGTCAGGCTTATGTGAAATAAATAAATGTATTATTTTAACAATTGTCAGATATAAACAGAAGAATATATTACAAGTCACACTAAACCGCATCTTGATAAATACTCTTGAGTATTACTGTATGAAAGGAAGCAGTCAGAGAGAGGTTGAAAGAGACTTTGCAAAATTACGATAAGTTACACAGAAATAAGTTAATAGTACCAGAAATATTCTAATTTTGAGAAAAATGACTCAAAAATCCATCACATAAACTAGTATATTTATTAGATTCCACCTGTGTATACATACGAGAAGATGTTTTGATATATAACGTCTCTAATATTTATCTAGGATATAAGAATTTTTCGCGGGCTAAAATTTCTATATCCTGGAAATTTACGTTATGGAAAGTTGTAACTCTATGGCGTGTTAGAGAATTTAGCGGTTTAGTGTGACTTCTATACAATAATAATATATTCTTCTGTTTATATCTGACCGTTGTTAAAATTATATAGTATATATATATATATATATATATATATATATATATATATATATATATATATATATATATAATTCCGGGGGAAGATCACCGCCATCGCCCGAGAAAAAAGCATGCACTACACTAATAATGACCAAAGCAGTTGACGCGCCCGGAAACATGAAAAATCATTCAATCAATCAGGGGGAAAATTGGAACATGTGATGCATTTTTGGTAAATTTATACATGGAAGTTAATAATGTAATAATATTATTTATTTTTATGTGATTAAATTGCGGCTTTAATCACACTTTTTCCTGTTCCTTAAAATGAGTCTTTTTTTCTCCAGGGATTGAAATGGGATTAAAGTAATCTCGGACTGGGATTAAACTAACCACACCTATATGCAACCCCCATTATCATTAGCATCTGAGAAAGAAAGAGAGTTTGGATTTATGGTAAATCTAAGAGAGAACATTTACTTAAGTTAAAAACTAACCTTCAACAATAAATAGTGATTGCCACAAGCTTTTTTAAGCTTGTAAAATTCAAGCTTTGTAAAAGTCTTAATTGTTTTTTTCTATTATCCTTTTTTATACCTCTTCCAAAATTCAAATCTAATCAATTTATAATATCTAAAAATGTCAGTATGAATTAAAACGTTAAACAAGTATTTTCTCTTAGAGAAATACGTACATACTTAATTACTTACAGATATCAACAATTTTCTTGTTAAGTAACATTGCACTCACCCTTAAACCCGTTTATATATAAATAACTATTATTACATTATGGAATGAGAAAGTGCATGTTTCTTTACCCCCCCCCCCTCCCAATCTGTTCACATTCCAGACAGTTGTAGTAACCCTCTTTACCCTGGAAGCATACTTTTTTTCTGAATAACCGCTGAATGATTAACCCATGAATTGAAATTTAACTTCTGAAATAGACGGAAACCCATTTTTTACTTCTTAATTTCGTATTTAACGTCTCTGTTATAGAAAAGGAACCTGTACCTCTGCTATTTATAATTTTGATGATTAATACTTTTATCGGAATTAATAGTTTTATTGGGACAAATAAAAATATAAGTCATACGGTGAAAAGTCAGAAAACATCCGCAGATTATAATTCTCCTCCATATGTCACAATCATTATTTACAGTTTGTTGACGATAAATAAATAAGTACATACATACATATAGTTCAATTAGTCTTTACATGACGTAAAAGCCATTTTATCAATCGAACCCCTGTTTATGAGTTCATCCTATGTACGGGATATTTTGAATGAATATGACTTTCAATGAATTGCTTCTTCAATTGCTTTCTATGCCAGTTTTCTTTAATGTGTACTAATTAATAACTTCTGAAGTATTACACCTAGGTGCATTCAAAGTCAGCTAGTGTCACTGACAGAATCCAAGAGTAAATAAAATCTCAAAACCCGTAACGACTTTGAGCTATTTCTGCATTTCTCACACTTACTTGCCTATTTGAGGTTCGTCTACCTATGAATGTACACCCAATATTGCATCATATTGCGTTTAAAAAACATTACATAAAAAGTAATTTTTCTTGAGAATGTGTTGCATTTTCCGTGCCGGTGTATCTATTTTGGTAACCCCCATCTTTGGAAGTCTTTCATTTGGCGGGTGAGCCATGCGGCGCTCATCGTTGCCACGTGCGAGGCACGAAGACAACAGGTGCCCGGCGGCACCCCACATTTCCAGGGGGAAGGAAAGGGCTTTCTTTTTTCTTTTGCTGCTCTCGACTATCACCTGGCGGGACGGTAAGCCTGTTTTAAGTGCATCCAGGGGAGAGACTTCGTTTCATCCATCTGAAAGTTTGTCCGACCGTCCGTCCGTCCGTCCGTCCGTCCGTCATCCTTTCAGACGATAGGCACTTCGTCCGTTCCTTCCCTCCTCTGTCCGCCCCAGCATTCCTTCTTCGTTCATTAGTTCGTTCGCCTCTCCGTTCTTCCCATCGTCGGTCCGTCTGTCCGTCTCTTCGTCCGTTCGTCTGTCAGTCCGTCCATCCGTCCGTCTCTTCGTCCGTCCGTCCATCCGTCCGTCCGTCCGTCCGTCCCTTCGTCCGTCCGTCCGTCCCTTCGTCCGTCCGTCCGTCCCTTCGTCCGTCCGTCCGTCCGTCCCTTCGTCCGTCCGTCCGTCCGTCCCTTCGTCCGTCCGTCCCTTCGTCCGTCCGTCCGTCCCTTCGTCCGTCCGTCCGTCCCTTCGTCCGTCCGTCCGTCCCTTCGTCCGTCCGTCCGTCCCTTCGTCCGTCCGTCCGTCCCTTCGTCCGTCCGTCCGTCCCTTCGTCCGTCCGTCCGTCCCTTCGTCCGTCCGTCCCTTCGTCCGTCCGTCCGTCCCTTCGTCCGTCCGTCCGTCCCTTCGTCCGTCCGTCCGTCCCTTCATCCGTCCGTCCGTCCCTTCGTCCGTCCGTCCGTCCCTTCGTCCGTCCGTCCGTCCCTTCGTCCGTCCGTCCGTCCCTTCGTCCGTCCGTCCCTTGGTCCCTTCGTCCGCCTGTCCTTCCGTTCGCCTGCGCGTTTCTTCGTTCATTCCTGCGACCGTCCAGTCGTTCGATCGATCGTTCGTTCGTTCGTGACGATAACTAGCAGAAAATGGAATCCCATTGAATTATTACCAGTGACAGTAGTTTTCATTTTATTTATTCAATGAAAAATCTCAGAACATCAATATCTCCTCAGGGTCCTTGAAGTGCTGTCACCATCCTAAAGGACTTAATAAAAAATTCAAAGGTACGACTTTTTCTCTGTCGTGTGCAACAAGTGTCCGAGATTTTGCGATCAATGAAGAACAGAGCTGTGTCGAACTGTAGCTAGAGATTTAAGGGCGTGTGGCCGACCGTTGAGAGTACCAGCTACTTATAATACCGTAAGTAGGTTCTAGAGGTGATACAAACACACGCTGCTTTTGATTGATTGATTGATTGATTGATTAATTCATTCATTCATTCATTCATTCATGCATTCATTCATTCATTCATTCGTCCCGTAAGTGTAGTGTATGTTTTTTGGGAGATGGTGGTGAGCTTCCCCCCCTGGATGTCGAAATTCGGCGCCGACCTACCGTCGGCTAGTGGGGTTCCCCCTAACCAGGACTCTCCCACCAGCGGGGCACCGCCCCAGCCGGGACAAGCTCTAAGCTCCCGACCGGTCTCCCGGAACATGTGGTAGTGTAGTGCATGTTAGTGTGTGTGTGTGTGTGTGTGTGTGTGTGTAAGGGAAGAGGTTAGGTCAAGGAAAAGGAAGGAAAGATCGCGCGCGGTCCGTGGCCTGTTTCTTAGGGTACTTCTTCGGCATTCGCCTGCTGTTGATCGGAGAAACCACGGAAAACTACCGATCAGAACAGCCGGCCACTAGAATTCTCCTCCAGACAGCGATTGAATTCAACCTAGCTGAAAAGCTAGTGTTGAAAATCCTGCCGCCGTCAGGACTCGAATCTAGGACCTCCCGCTTTTGAAAAATACTGTTTCGCCAGTCAGGTTGCAGAATACACCTAGAAAACGGCATCTAAAACATCGTCTTTTCAAGACACACTTTTCGCAGGGGAATGTTCAGTTACCGACGAGGCCAGTACATACTGTAACGAACGCTCCAGATTAGGTTTACAATCCCCTTTTCCTTATCCACGAAAGCGACTGTCCAAGCTCTTTTTAGAATCCTGGGTGTATTTCACAGAGACATTAGAGAGTTTTAGCGCCAGGCGTAAGGAGGCATCCATAAACTCTATTGATCACGTGACTAACCACTTTATACGCTCATAATGAACAACGTTCAGAAGAGTTAGAAATTGCGACATTGAGTTATGCATTATAACAAAAGAAACATTTTAAACGTTGGACAAAGAAGTTGCATAATATATTAGAGAGTCTAGGCTAGCGGTGATACACTTAAACCACGATACGAGACGAAAGTATAATAAACGTACATTGTGTTTGGAGTTTTGAATTTTGTGGGCCTCTGCGATGAGTAAGCAGTCTGGAATTTTCAATCGACTGTTCTTGAGAACGTAGGAAATATTGTCAAACAGCGTTCATAATGAGAGTAAGACATCCTATCCCAAAGATATAATTTCAACTTCTTTTTCACAAATTTCTTTCCTGTCACTTCTCCAACATTTACCGTTAATTCTTGCCAACGTTGTTGAGTTAGTAAGGAATAGTTGTAACTGACTCACATACGAGAATCGGTGTGTCGGAGATGGAACAATCCCCAAAGTTTCTTGTTTTTACGCGGCCACTTTGTCGCTTGTAAGGTGACCGTAGAGACTCCTGAAGGCGTGCCCTATTTATGAAGGTATAACGTCGTATCTTAGGCCTAAGGTAAAACGTTGTGATTTCAAGGTCCGTCACGTGACTGTTAGTGCATAACGTCGCTACCTTACGCGTGGCGCTAAAACTCCCTAATATCTTTCATCTTGGGTTATTTTCAACGCACACTTTTCATAATAGCGGGTTCTGAATGTATGGTCCCGCGCAGCTGTAATGGTTGCTTCAGAATTTCTTTTTCCTTTGTCAGACATATGTGACGGTTCTTTACTGATATAAGAGTTTTCATTTTAAAAACATTTTACCTTCACAAAAATTTACATAAATGATTACTGCCGTAAGAATTGACACTCTTAAGCCATTGTAACCAAAATTGAAACACGATCTAAACATTGCACATGAAATACAGATCATTTCATAACTCAGTGAGCTGAGTAGATGTCTGCAGAGGCAGCAAGTGGCATTGAGCATCAACCGATGTCACTGCAGTGCCTCTGACCGAGAGGATCTAGGGTTCGACTCCCGACGGTGGCAGGATTTTCGACTCTAGCTATAGAGCTAGGTGGAGTGCAGCCGCGGTCTGAAGGGGAATTCTAGAGGACGGCTGCTCTGATTGGAAAACCCCGCAAGCCGAGATGTAGGTCGACACCGGATCTTGCCGTCCAGCGGGGGAAGAACACCGCCACCTCACGCGACAAAAAGGACTCTTACAGGACCAATGACCTTAGCAGTTGACGCGCCCAGAATCAGGAATCAATCAATACGTAAATTCAGAGGTTGGAGAAAAGCTCGTAAATTTTAAACAGGACTGGTCCTGATTCCGAAGAGCGAGTGGAATTGTAAGAGTGACCGTTCTTTGATTGCAAAAGTAATTTCTTCATTGTTAGTCAGGAGAGAAATTATTAGCACGAGTGAAATAAAAGAATACAACAAATATAGAATAATGAGCGAACACCGGGAGCGGTAGCTCAGTGCATCAACCGATGACACTACAGCGCCTCTGACCGGGATGTCCTAGGTTGCCAGGTTCGAGTCTTGACGGCGGCAGGATTTTCGACCCTAGCTTTTCAGCTAGGTCGAATTCATCCGCAGTCTGGAGGAGAATTCTAGCTGCCAGCTGCTCTGATCGGTAGTTTTCCGTGGTTTCTCCGATCAACACCAGGCGAATGCCGGAGCAGTACCCTAACAAACGGGCCACGGACCGCGCGCGATCTTTCCTTCCTCTTCCTTGTCATATCCTCACACTTACACTAACATGCACTACACTACCACATATTCCGGGAGACCGGTCGGGAGCTTAGAGCTTGTCCCGGCTGGGGCGGTGCCCCGCTGATGGGAGAGTCCTGGTTAGGGGGAAACCCCACTAGCCGACGGTAGGTCGGCGCCGGATCTCGTCATTCAGCGGGGGAAGATCACCGCCTTCTTACAAGAAAATAGCATGCACTACACTTACGGGACTAATGAACACCTCCGTTGACGCGCTCGGAAACACGAAAAAATCAATCAATCAATATTGAACCCGAAGCACTTCACCTATCCTCGTTGAGGGTTTGAGGGCAGTGAAGAACTCTCGTAAGAAATGATTCGGTTCACCACGTGTTTGTGACGGCTTTCTCACATCTCCGATATTTATTTCATCGCCATCCACGTCCAGCAATGAAAGAGAAATGGTACTGGAAGGTACTTCGGGCACCGCGGAGAAGCCAGGAGCTGGAAGTGGGAGTCACAACATCCAGTTTTCATTCGCCTACTTCCATTTCCGTTTGAATCGATGGGCCTCCCCATAATAGATACAAAACTGGGCAGAAATGTGCGTAAAGGAGCTTCCTTACGGATTGGTTGCTGGGGGATAGCTAGCTGGCAGACAGTCGACAGGAAAGTGACTGAGTAATCATCTAGGGTCAGCGAGGAAGACAGTACGTAGGACAGCAGACAGATAGTTTAATAATAATAATAATAATAATAATAATAATAATAATAATAATAATAATAATAATAATAATGGTTTCATTTACAAATAAAACACGGAGAACAAAACATAGATTGAAGGATCTGATATCTATTGCTAGGATCTGATATCACATAATTTATTCAAACCAAAAAATGATAAAAGTTGTGAAAAGATAATCTTTTAGATTTTTTAAATCAATTAAAATAAAACACATGACATCACAGGATCTTCGCAATATTGATTATGGTTGTCCAAGGCACTGAAAAATTATACACTGATGTTAATATTGTATAATATATTATTCTAGGGGATCAGTAATTATTTTGTCCATCATGTTTAAATGTAATATTGTATGTATGTATGTATGTATGCATGTTGTTGGCTTTTGACTAAATATAAGCCAACAACATACATACATAAAAATAAAGACTTTTTGACTAATAAAATTATCAGCTTCAATAAATCGGCGTTAAGAATATCGATTCTTGGAACAACGATCCTTTGAGACTATCAACGATGCGGAATCTAGACCACTAACTCCGCCCCAATCTCAGCCTCCACGGATTGAGAGCAGCAGCAGCGCTGCAAAGAATTCAAACCCCCCCGACCGAGCGCGCATAGTTGGCATGCCGACTGGTGGCGCGGCGCCGACGCAACCTCTGCTTCCTGGCGCGCCCTGGCGGCGCAATCTGTCTTCCGACTGCCATCGAGTACGTAAAGCAACCGCTAGATAGCACTGGTCTCTGACTTGCACTTGGAGTTCCACGAGTGGCGGAGAGAGAGCTCTGCCTCCGTCCGCCATCGTCGGGTAAAGGATGGAGGGAAAACAGTGCTTCAAAATACACGCACAAGGCTCCTTGGTCAAAAATGCAATCTCGCTATTAACATTTATATCTATTAAAGTTAGGTATAAACCATTTGTTTTGTAGCGCTTCGCAGAAAAACAACGCTATTCACACTATCCACGAGTGCATTAATAGTTATTAATGAATCAAATTTAATATGGACATCGAAATGAAACATATTACATCGTATGATTTATCAACGATGTCAAGAATATTATTTAATTTTATAATATAGATATAAACAGCCAGATACTGAATGGGCTCGTTCATACAACAACGACTTATGTTTGTTCCATTGATTTGGTATTAGTATCAAGTTTTGTAAAAATCTAACAGTTATTTTTATAATAAGTTTTTATTACTCGATTTAAAATTATTTTTATATCAAATTTTGCGGAACTTTTTGATGTTTATAGAATAAATGTTTTCAGATATTCTCAGCTTTAACATTTTATTAGTGCATTTTCCCCCCGCTAGATGGTGAGATCTGCCACCGACCTACACGTAGGCGAGTACCACATCCATAGATCTGTCCCCACTGTCCCAACCAGGGCATGCTCTCGACACGTGCGGTATTGTGCTGCGAGGAAGTGTAACTGAAGGGAATAGAACACGGAAAAGGTAAGATCGTGCGTGGTCCGTCGCCCGTTTGTTAGGGTACTGCTCGGGCGTTCGCCTGGTGTTGGTCGGAGAAACCACAAAAAACTACCGATCAGAGAAGCCGGCCGCTACAATTCTCCCGCAGACAGCTGCTGAATTCGACGTAGAAATTTGTCCTAGAAACTCCTGCCACCGTCGGGACTCGAACATTAGAACTTCCCAGTCAGACGCACAGCAATTACATGAATGGATGCCCTGAGCTACCTGATCCAGTTGGGAGGAGGAGGAGACGACGAAGACAGCGAGAAGGGGTCGAGGTAATGGGAAGGAGAGGGGGTTGGAAAAGGAGGACAGTGGGGGAAAGGAAGGAGGGAGCAAGGAAATGGGAAAAAGAGCGGGTGAGAAAGAAAAGTGGAAGGCGTGGAGAGGAGAGGGGAAAGGGCGGGAGAGGGTGGGAAGTCATGGCGAAAAGGAGGGGGAGGAAAAATGAACGACATGGAGAAGGGGAGGGGAGGAAAGAGAGAGAGGAAGGGAGTAGAGTGGGAAGGGATGGAGGGGAGTAGAGGACGACCACAATGGGAGATTTGTCCGTCAGTGATTCCGGGCGAGTCAACAACTTAAGGTCACTAGTCCCGTAAGTGTAGTACATATTTTCCTCGGGCGATGGCGGTGATCTTCCCCCGCTGGATGGCCAGATCAGGCGCCGAACTATCGTCGGCTAGCGGAGTTTTCCCCAACCAGGTATCTTCCATCAGCGGGGCACCTCCCCAGCCGCGACAAGCTCTGAGCTCCCGACCGGTCTCCCGGAATATGTAGTAGTATAGTGTATCTTAGTGTAAGTGTGTGTGTAAGGGGAGAGGATAGGACAAGGAAGAGGAAGGACAGTGGCCCGTTTGTTAGGGTACTGCGCCGGCATTCGCCTGGTGTTGATCGGAGAAACCACGAAAAACTACCGATCAGAGCAGCCGGCCGCTAGTATTCTCCTCCAGACAAGAGTGGAGAGATGGAGTTGTGGGAAGGGGCAGAGTGGCAGAGAAGGCGAGGCCAGCGCGAAGCGGAGAGGGGAGGAGAGAGGCATAGCAGAGCAGCAAAGGATAGCGGGGAGGAGGTGACCAAGACAGCGGGAAAGGGAGAGAGGCAGGGGATGGGAGTGGGTGGTGGTGAGAAGGGCGTGGCGCCTCGCTGATTGTTCCGGGCTGCGCGCGCGCCTCGTTATCACCAGCGGCAGGCGCCGCGCTAAGTGCTGCGTGCGGGGCGGCGCAGCGAGACGGGGGGAGGCCGCTCCTTGGCGTGCGTGTCCAAGGCGCGTGGTGCGGGTTTTCGTAACCGACGCGCGTCTGCCGTGCCCGGGGACGGATGGCACACTACCTGCGACACAAGTATGTTGCGTTTGTGGCTCAACGTCGGGACTCAGTTATAATGTTGGCAATTGCTGTGCCAGTGGACGATTTTTATTTAGATTGTCTAATATGGTGGCTCCTTTAAATTTATTCTCGCAGATGATATTAATTACCGTAAACCCTCGTTAGCACGAACTCGCTTAACACGAAATTCGTCGTCAAACGAACTGAATTTGGGTCCCACCATAGAAACGTATTTACGAGGATATGTGAAACAATGAGCACCAAGATCATATGAGGATATATAAAAATCCCATAACACGAATTTTTGTAACAAAAACACCGATTATATCATTTCCTTCGAATTCGTGTTATACTTAGGTTTGTCGAACGTGGCAGCTGACGTAAATCAGCTGTTGATAGTTTCGTCCAATCGGGAGCTCAAACGTCACCATAGTGACGTCACTACGTGACGACGTTCTAGCTCTCGATTGGGTGACACCGTAACAGCTGATTTACGTCAACTGCCATGTTAGAAAAACCTATAGATTACATGAATTTCAAATGAAACCCATGTATAGAGCGATTTTCCTAAGGATGAGCCAAAGTGACAGCTAATGCTGGCAATATAACTGAAGGTTCTGTGGTCGTCGTGCCCTTGAGCCCATTAGATTCCCTTCCCGCATTTGTTCGTTTGCAGTTGGCTAACTTGTAAATGGCTTCGACTCTTCCTATTGTGATGGCCTCGTCCGACAAAAATATAGTGCACTGCGAGAAATAATTGGAATTAGGAAGTGCAGTGTTATGTGCTCTTCTGTAAAAATTCTTTTTTTCTATTAACATTACATTGACTTTCCTTTTTGTGTGACAAATATTATGTTTATTTTAAAACCGAGATTTGAATGCGAGATGCGTACCGGTGCACGTGTTTCCGGCTTAAAATAATTTTTCTTTCTTTTTACATTCCTGGCAGTTTTCTTTTACTGATTGTGAGAGCATGTTAAGAGATTTTCCACATATGTAATTAAATTTAAATATTTCCCGGACTCACGTACGTGCATATACCTCAGCGAAACTCTTAGACTTCTGCATAGGGATGTTTTCACAGGAGCCATTAGCACTTTACAAAGGGGCCTGACTGAATAGCTGTCGCGGTGAAGGGATACTTCTCTGAAATAATGTGATGTTCACAAGTTTTCGCGAACTGTCACTTTGGCTCATCCATAGGAAAATCGCTCTATACATACGGAAAAACACGCAACCTAAATATCGATGCGTTTGCGGACTGGGAGTTAAGCCACACAAATGTGGATTCAGAAAAATAAAGGAAATAAAAATTGAAGATTTGAAATAAAGAAAGAATGTATGTGCCATTTCTGTTGAATTTACGTTGATACAGAATAATTATAAATAAATCACATACAGAAATCTATACAGAAAGTCGCACAGGAAAAATCTGGATAGAATACAGAGGAAAGCGAATACGTTTACCTATAGAACTAACGCAATAAAAAGTCACGGGAACCTCTAGAAACGAGAAGAACACGGGCGAGGCTTTGCACTCTTTATAAATTGTACGTACGTCAACCAGCTTGGAAGGAAATTCAGGTTAGACTACAAAAACCAAATTATTTCGGCCGAGGCGATCACACTCACAAAATTCCAACAAGGATACAAAAATCAGCTCTTGAGAAATTTTCCTTTTGTACCAAAACAATTAGAAATTGGAACAGTTTACCCGCAGCAATTTTCAAAGCTTTTCCTCTAAGTGTCCGAAGTTTTAGAAATAAGTTAGAACAAGATGTGAGTAATAGATATTAAAAGAGTAAGTGCTGTGAAGTGCGGTGAAGTGCTGGGAAGTGCTGGTCAGTATAATTTAAAGGAAAACAGTGTAGTGTAGTACAGTGCAGTGAGAGTGTAGTGAACGCGATCAATGAATTTAAACAAGAATCTAATACAGCCAATATTTATGTAGCTTGTATTAAATTTTAGCATCACCAACATATAATTATTGGATATCATGACAATTGAAATAATGGTTAAAATAATATTAGTGATAGTATGATTATTGCATTCTCGGCTTGTACTGTACTCCTATTATTATTATTATTATTATTATTATTATTATTATTATTATTATTATTATTATTATTATTATTATTATTATTATTATTATTATTAGTATTATAGTTATTTAACTGCCAACGGATCATACCCAATTGCAGTTCAAATAAAATGTATGAATCAAGCCCTACAACATAAATAGGAACCCCATTCCAGACCTTCGTTGTGTTACGGGGTAATTATGAATGTTAGGAGTTGTATGTGAGAACAGATTAAAGGTATATATAAACTCATTTTTCTCGAAAGTATGAAAATGACACTTACATCCTTTTTATTTCAAGTCTTTAATTGTAAAATATATACTGCAGAATATTTCGAAAATTTGTTTCGATCGGGCAAATCAACTATCAAGCTATGTGCATTAATCCCGTTATTATAATACACTGGGTGGAGAGTTCTGGCGCCGATCTACACGTCGTGTTTTTTCTCTCGGCGTATCTCCCTAGCGGGCCACCGCCCCCACCAGGGCAAGGTCTAAGCTTCCGACCGGTCTCCCGATGGGTGAGGTAGTGTAGTGCATCAAAGTGTAAGTGTGTGTAAGAGGAAAGGACAAGGAAGCGGAAGGATACATCGCGCGCGGTCCGTGGTCCGTTTGTTCGGGAACTGCTCCGGCATTCGCCTGGTGTTGATCGGAGTAACCACGTAAAACTGCCGATCAGAACAGCCGGCCGCTAGAATTCTCCTCCAGACAGCGACTGAATTCGACCTAGTTGAAAAGATAGTGTCGAAAATCCTGCCGGCGTCAGGTCTCGAACCTAGGACCTCCCGGTGAGACACACAGCAGAGACATCAATTGACGCCCTCAGCTACCTAAGTACATATATTTCAAACAGTTCTCCCAAACTAGTACATCACATCATGCAAATTTCTTGTAAAATTCTTTTCAAGCCACCATCTCCCCTTCACCGACACATCGGCCAACGTTGTTGTAACCGTCGCTGCAGCTACCCATGTCGTTACGATTAAACCATTCACACAGAATCAACAAACAAACTTCGTTGTCGTTTAGAAATTGCGCAACATTCAACAGACTGCACTCCATTATCGTATTAGTTAATCAGAGAGAAAGTACACTTCATTTTCAATTCAGTTCCTTCGCCATCGGGTAACATTCACCTCATTAAGACGGAAAACTAACAAGTTGCAGAGCATCACTGTCCTAGAAAGCGCAACGAGGGACGGTGGAAGAGCCAGACGGCGAACCAAGTACCATCGGTCGTCTAGAAATTGTAATCGTAGACAATATAGTCATTAGCACTTCTTAATTGATGTCTTAACAGTAGAATCACTTCAGAAACGTTTGTCGGTCTTGCATCGGCGAACGAAGTTCGAAACGAGTCATTTTAGGAGTTACTCAACCGTTTGAACACGCAATGCGTTATGCTGAGCCCAAGAAATACCTTGCAGAAAACCTTTAGAGAATCAATCTTTTCACTCATTGGTGGTGAAAGCACAATGGTGTAAAATGAATGCGAAAGAATGCAATATTACACAGAATTTACGATAATTATTATGGAAACGCAGTGTGAAAGTTACATCAAAGACAATTATATCGCTAAATGCCTGATGGCTGATTTACTTTCCAAATGACTGAAAACAAAAACTGAACGATGAACCAGAAGATCTTTTGTGTCTTTCTGACAAACGCTTCGTGACTGCGTAGGAGTTTGACGGCAATTTCTGTTCCATAATGTGCACAAGCGGCTTCGTATGATGAGATTGAAACGGTAAGCAGAATACTTAGGATCATCAACAAGAAAATCTACATGATTCGGAAACAAACCAAGAAAACCTCGCAAATTTGTAAATTGATGACCTAAAGAGCTAAGATGACCTAAGGACCTAACCTAAAATGACCTAAAGATCATAAGGGAGCAAGGGGAGAAGGGGTTAGCATGCTTGAAAAGAAAACTGTTAATTCCGACCAGCTAACGCATATTTCATTATAGTTTTATGGTCAATTTACGTTTAAACTGAATTCTTACATTTTTCAATAGTTATAGAACCATCTTTTTAATCCTTTAAGAAACACCCAAATCCTTACCTCCGTCAAGGTGGCACCCCCACTTCAAGGAAATTCAAAAACAACTAGCCTATAATTTTGTACTAATTATTTACTAATTTTGTACCAAAATTAAAAATTTTGTACTAAACTATAAACCACTAAAAAACCGCGTTCAAAAGTGGGGGTGCCAGCTTGACGTCAAGCTGGGACCCCCACTTTTCACAAATGAAAAATCAATTAGCCCATAATTATCTACTAATTATGTACTAATTCTGTATCACAATAAATAATTTTGTACTCGATTATAAACAATTAAATAACCGGTTTCAAAAACCTTCTTTGTGCGTGCATTTCAGATTTTTTTAAAACACATTTGAATCAGATCTCAAAGTTCAAATTTCTACTGTCGTTTGGTACTATAGTAGTCTTCCCCGTGTAAAAGTTTCAAACTTTTTTCTGGTCCCCTAACAGAGATATTAAAGGCAGAAAGCGGGAAACATTGCGTGCAGCTTAAAACAAAAGTGTCGACAGTAACACTTTCCCTTATCACAAACTCAATATCAACTATCGCACACATATCAAAAAATTAAGTTCTAATTCTTTATCACAATAAATAATATTGTACTCGATTATAAACAATTAAAAAACGGGTTTCAAAAACCTTCTTTGTGCGTGCATTTCAGATTTTTTTAAAACACATTTGAAATCTGATCTCAAAGTTCAAATTTCTACTGTCGTTTGGTACTATAGTAGTCTTCACCGTGTAAACGTTTCAAACTTTTTTCTGGTCCCTCAACAGAGATATTAAAGGCAGAAAAAGGTAAATATTGCGTGGAGCTTAAAAGAAAAGTGTCGATCATGACACTTTCCTTTATCACAAGCTCAATATCAACTATCTCATACATATCTACAAGTTATGTTCTAATTCTGTATCACAATAAATAATTTTGTACTCGATTATAAACAATTAAATAACCGGTTTCAAAAACCTTCTTTGTGCGTGGATTTCAGATTTTTTTAAACACATTTGAAATCTGATCTCAAAGTTCAAATTTCTACTGTCGTTTGGTACTATAGTAGTCTTCCCGTGTAAAAGTTTCAAACTTTTATCTGGTCCCCTAACAGAGATATTAAAGGCAGAAAAAGGGAAATATTGCGTGCAGCTTAAAAGAAAAGTGTCGATCATGACACTTTCCTTTATCACAAGCTCAATATCAACTATCTCATACATATCTACAAGTTATGTTCTAATTCTGTATCACAATAAATAATTTTGTACTCGATTATAAACAATTAAATAACCGGTTTCAAAAACCTTCTTTGTGCGTGGATTTCAGATTTTTTTCAAACACATTTGAAATCTGATCTCAAAGTTCAAATTTCTACTGTCGTTTGGTACTATAGTAGTCTTCACCGTGTCAAAGTTTCAAACTTTTATGTGGTCCTTCAACAAAGATATTAAAGGCAGGAAACGGGAAATATTGCGTGCAGCTTAAAAAAAGTGCCGGTCATGACACTTTCCTTTATCACATTGTAGATCATTGAACATTGAACATTGTAGACATTACTGACCGTAAATAAATTTAATTATACCAAAATCCATTGCCGAATTGAAAGCAAACGTCAAATTAGAAGTAATTTTTAGTCATTTAATTCATTATTACGTAGCATTACTGCAAATTCGAATCTGAAAGGGAAATCTTAACGCTCGGCCTTTCGAAACGGAAGTCATTTACAAAGCTTTAGCGACACCTGCCCTGGCGAATATAGACAAGGCTTGCCCTAGATTAACTCACTGGCGGATGGAAGGCTCGAAAAAACCCACAAGAAGAATGTCATAGTGGGAGAGGGTGGGCTGACGCCCCCATGTTTTGGAATTTCCTGGAAGCTCTTAATATATTTTACATTCCTTAATTGCCATTTGCTAAGCACGAGCGTCTCCATTATTTGAAAGTCTATTCTTCTCTATAGGAACGTCCAGTCCTCTTTCGTTACTTAGAATTCAATGCCAGGAACATTTGTCAAGTTTGTGCCCGCACTTCTCTGAAATTCAAACTCAAATATTCTATAATATTTTTACCAATTACTGTAAGTACTAATTTCCTACCGCAATAAAAAATTGTACTACATTATAAACAATGAAAAAACCTCGTGAAAAAGTAGGGGTAGGCAACTTCACGTAAACCTGACACTGCGATTGCTAAAAATTTTAAATTGTAATAATGCCATATTAATGTACTTATTTTGTACCGTGATGGAAATTACTACATTATGAAATATTAAAAACAAGTGCAAAAGTAGAAGATATTTCACTTACACCTAGTGACCCCACTTGGAAATGTTAACAAAATCTCTACAATAGTGCACTAATTACGTATTAATTTCCTACCGAAATATTTTTTACTTAATTCTAAGCAAATAAAAAAGGAGTAATGCCAGATAAAGGTACAGTAGCAAAAAAACTCATGTCATGCAACCACAAATACGATAAAGGTACAGTGTCAAAAAAACTCATGTCATGCAACCACAAATACGATACAGTGCGAACGAAATTATTCATTAACTTTTTATCAAACTAAAATGCTTTGTAAACTGATGCATACAATTTTTATTTTCTCGCTACTGCATACGCAGTATAAAGGAAGTATATTCTAGGAATGGTTCATGGTTGTTGGTCATTTCATTAAAAAAGTTTCTTAGTTCGCCAACGTTTCGGAACTTTATTGTTCCCTCATCAGGGCTTGCTAAGGATGAATATTTAAGAAATTATTAAGTGAAAAAGAGATATTTGCTATGATTATTAGAAAAAGAGAAAATATAGCCATCTAAAACTAGTAGCGCCTAGAAACCAATCTCACCCAAACTATATTCTAACTAATTTTAGGTAAATTACTCTTTAAAATGCTCTATTCCTGAATTTAGGCTCAGTGAATTTCCCAAAAATTGCCGATTTCCAAATCTGGAAAATACAAATTCGCAAACTAGGAAGACAGCAAAGAACTTAGTTTTAAACTCTAAGAAACAATATTCCGGCATCTATATTCCAAAAATTAGGGCTCTACGAATAGAAACAGTTAACATGCGTTCTTATGGAAGGAAAAGATGGTTTGATTAACAGTAAGTAAATATGTATATAAGAAGATTTTGAAATAAGTACTTCTGTTTCATTGAATAAAAGGTAAGTACTGGATTTTAGTTGATTGTTTATCCACTTTGATTGTCTAAAGTGAAACGAAAGACGAATCATCTCTGATTTTAAGAGTATTTTATTTATGTATAGTATTATAGTATTATATTTTATTTATTTATATATTAGTTTTCTGTACTATATTTTATATTTATTTTTATACAATATTTACATGTACTAGCAGCCCCACCTTATAAAGATATTTATATATAAATAATAATAGTAATAATACATTTGAATTTCATTATCAATTCATTTATTCAATGAACATTTCTAATAGAATTGTGAGTAAGTGAAAATTCAGATTCTTGTGTTTCATGGCATACCTTTTTGTCATCACAATAAACATTTAACAGTAGAATAGCAAAAATGATATTATTTTATGAAATCTACAAACAAAATTGTAAAGAAAAGAGGAGTGAAGATTGGGAATTTTGGATGACGGAAAAGCTGTCCTTGTAAGAAGGAAGTAAGAAAGGACTTTTCATTGAGCTTTCTACCTGCAGCATCCTGCAACCCTTTTAATCCGGCAATGCTATCTGTCGCGCACGAAGCGATCCCTCTCCCCCCCCCCCCCGCCCTCACGGCTGAGCGAATGAACACAGGTGACGTCAAGTACTGTGCTCTGGAAAAACCTCGTGTTGTTCATTGAGGCAGCGGATCCCATGGACAAAAGGCGGCGTTTCTCCACCCCATCGTGTACTGCATTTTTACGTTCTCGCATCTTGAAAGTAGAGAAACACGCGTGTATTAATATGTAATGATACTTAATAACATGACAAACGCAGCCCTTATATACGTTTGATTTTGGTTAATAAAGCCTGATTTCGAAAGATTATAGCAATCTATGCTATTTCTGGTAATCAGTTTACATTATGTTGATGAACAAAAGATGTTGAACAATTTGATGGCAAGGTAAAATTAGAAAATACTAACATGGCGTTCCTTAATATTCCCAAACTATGAGGAAATGTAGGCAATAATTTCAGAATATATTCATTTATACAATAGATCGTTTATGTTGGATTTTTTCAGTCAAATTCACATTTTAAATACTGAATTTGACATAAATTCACATATTTTTCACGTTTTCTTAATGTTTCACATCCATAACGAATCAAAAAGTTATGTAAACTAAAGTATGTATTGTAAAGTCTGGAGCGACAAAAAAGCGAGAAATTCCTATGGTGTTATTTTTTATTTGTCTGTAATTTGTTGGTTTTCTTGCGTTTGCGATGCTAACTTGACACGACTTTCGCCACGTGTTTGCGAAAAAATTGCATTTTCGCTAATATTTGTAAAGTGACAAAATTTTTATTTTGTAAAGTCTGGAGCGACAAAAAAGCGACAAATTCCTATGGTGTTATTTTTTATTTGTGTCTGTAATTCGTTGGTTTTCTTAAGTTTGCGATGCTAACAGTAGAATTGGCCATCAAGTTGGCCGATTCTTAATACCCGGGACAAATGAAGAGCGACAAATTTATTTTTTTTGCGTAACAAATTAGCGACAAAAAAGCGACAAATTTTGATTTTAGTTTCAATAATTTTTAAAAACTTTGCGATTCTAACTTTATGGAGGTGTGGGTGATTGCCCGGCGAGTCCGAGGGATGTAAGTGTGACGTACAGGGAAATAATAACACAGACGACTGATTCTAAATAAAAAATGTACATATATTTATACAATAATTTACAAGTTAAATTTACTAAACGAAAAAATCTCTTGCAACCTTTCTATTCCCTTAGCCGCGAAACCCCGCGACAACTTCCAGGCCTAGCCCAGGACCACTGCTCTTGCATAACTTGTAGATATGTATAAGATAGTTGATATTGAGCTTGTGATAAAGGAAAGTTTCATGATCGACACTTTTCTTTTAAGCTGCACGCAATGTTTCCCGCTTTCTGCCTTTAATATCTCTGTTAGGGGACCAGATAAAAGTTTGAAACTTTTACACGGGGAAGACTACTATAGTACCAAACGACAGTAGAAATTTGAACTTTGAGATCTGATTTGAAATGGGTTCTAAAAAATCTGAATTGTATGTGCAAAGATGGTTTTTGAAACCCGTTTTTTAATTGTTTATAATCGAGTACAAAATTATTTATTGTGGTACAAAATTAGTACATAATTAGTAGATAATTATGGGCTAGTTGATTTTTCATTTGTGAAAAGTGGGGGTGCCAGCTTGACGTCAAGCTGGCACCCCCACTTTTGAACGCCGTTTGTTAGTGGTTTATAGTTTAGTACAAAATTTTTAATTTTGGTACAAAATTAGTACATAATTAGTACAAAATTATAGGCTAGTTGTTTTTGACTTTCCGTAAAGTGGGGGTGCCACCTTGACGGAGGTCAAATCCTTACGTCTTTTGTGACGGGTTGAATGCTACCAGTTAAATCGTGGGAACGTTAAAGAGCAAACTCAAGTACACGCAACAGAGGATTGTAGAGTCCCAGTACAACACGTAGGGTTCATTGACGGAGAGAACTGAGCCAACCCGCCACACTTGTTCTTTTTTAACACCTGCTTAATTTTGTGAACGATCAACATTTTAAAAGTCACGATATCTCATTGCATTATAGACCTATTTAATACTTAAGTTGATTAGAGTCGGAGTTCCTTTAACCCTCGTCGTATTCCAATTAAATTTGGCACGGTAGTCCCAGGCCTAGTGGTATATATACTGAAGAGTGGCCATAAACAAAACCTACACAAAGAAAATAGCCTCAGAATTAGAAGGCGCGGATTGATTGATTGATTGATTGATTCGTGTTTCCGGGCGCGTGAAGAGAGGTAGCTCAGAGCATCAACTGACGTCACTGCAGTGCCTCTGATCGGGAGGTCCTAGGTTCGAGTTCCGACGGCAGCAGGATTTTCAACCCTGGCTTTTCAGTTAGATCAAATTCGGTCGTTGTCAGGAAGAGAATTCTAGCGGCCGGCTGCTCTGATCGGTACTGTTCCGTGGTTTCTCCGATCAACATCATGGTTCGTTAGGGTATTGCTTCGGTATTCGTCTTGTGTTGATCGGACAAACCACGGAAAATTACGTAACAGCATCTGGCTGCTAGAATTCTCCTCCAGACAGCGACTGAAATGTACCTAGCTATGTAGCTAGTGTCGAAAAACCAGCAACTGTCTTTGCAGTGCCTCTGACCGCTCCCGGTCAGAGTCACTGCAGTGTCATCAGTTGATGCCCTGAGCCACCTCAACAACCGCTAGAATTCTCCTCCAAACAGCAGCTGAATTTGACCTTGCTGCCTGGCTAGTGTCGCATAATCCTGCCACCACCAGAAGGCATGCACATAGCTCAGGAAATTCGTTATAGAAGCATGGCAGTCGGGTATAAATGATGGCTTTAACGTTTTGCGAATACGAGATTACTGTGTCTTAAGAAAGGGAGAGGTTCTGGCCCTTTGTATTCCATAAGATGTTTTAGGAACAGACCAGAAATGACATTCCTTCGTACGCCATCACACGTGCAAAACATTTCAGGTAGATTGAAGTGTCGTTGCACGACTATCCGTGGCAGCTCGTTCCCCAACAGACTGAAGGTTACGCCTCCATCAAATGACGGAAATGTAATTTCCAAAATTCAAAATACGAATATATAATGAAAATGTACGCAATTCAAATCAATTAAAACTAAGTTAAATAAAAGTCTGTATTGAAACACTACTTACATAATTTTATGCGTCGGTCTCCGCGTAAGGTATATACACCTCCCGCGCACGTGGTTCTGGTTTGATTTTCACTGGGCACTTACAATTCGACTCCAGCACATGGCAACAAGCCCTATTGCTTCGACACGATTCACAAAAATAAAACTGTTTTATTTCAAAAACTTAACTACCCTGCTATATTTGGCAATAATGAAAGATCTTCGACACACATTCGTATTCACAAGAACGTTCGCAAACCGCTGGCCAGCTGCAGCCACACAGGCTTCCGCGAGACACTCAGGGACTTCCATCCAGAACGGCCACCTTTACACACAGAACTCATCAAATGTAACCTTTGAATCAAAAAACCTAATATCAATTGAAAACAAAGTCTCCAAATATCAGAAACAATGCACTGAATATCGTCAATAATTGACTGAACGTGTGTACTTTCAATAACAAGCGAAAATAATAAAACTACGTTGCAGTGAGTCAAACGAAGAGACCGGGAGCGGAAGCTCAGTGCATCAACTGATGTCACTGCAGCGCCTCTCACCGGGAGGTCCTAGGTTCGAGTCCTGACGGCGGCAGGATTTTCGACACTAGCTTTTCAGCTAGGTCGAATTCAGTCGCTGTCTGGAGGAGAATTCTAGCGGCCGGCTGCTCTGATCGGTAGTTTTCCGTGGTTCTTCCGATCAACACCAGGCGAATGCCGGAGCAGTATCCTACCAAACGGGCCACGAACCGCGCGCTATCTATCCTTCCTCTTCCTTGTCCTATCTTCTCCCCTTACACATACTTACACTAACATGCACTACACTATCACATATTCCGGGAGACCGGTCGGGAGCTGAGTGCTTGTCCCGGCTGGGGCGGTGCCCCGCTGGTGGGAGTGTCCTGGTTAGGGGGAAACCCCACTAGCCGACGGTAGATCGGCGCCGGAACTCGCCATCCAGCGGGGGAAGATCACTACCATCTCCGGAGAAAAAAAACATGCACTACACGAACGGGACTAATGACCGAAGCAGTTGACGCGCCCGGAAACACGAAAAAATCAATCAATCAAACGAAGACAGAATATGGGTAATCCCCTGGGATTTCCACCTTCGCCACGCAACACTAGACAGCACCACTAGTGTGGTTGCTGCACCAAGAGGCCGTATGTTCCCAGTGTTAAATCGAAAGGCCAAAGAATAAAGCAGTAAACCCATTAATACAGCCAAGAGCGTGGTGAAAATCCTGGCAAGGCACCAGACACCGGAGAGAGCGCCAGTTGGACGCTCCTTGGTTTCAAAATGATTTCATATACATCGGTATTGCTGCAATATTTTGAATATTGAGTGTTTAAAAAGGAAAATGTATATTTCTAAGATATGAGATCTTTTCCATTTTCTGGGGGTGGTACAACCGTGCAACCTAAGCACGAGCCGCCACCGACATCTATATGTAACGTGAAATGTCAGTTAGCATTATTTACGCTAGAATGCTTCAATTGTAATTATGTAATTATAAATTCATTAAAGTGGTTAGGCGAAAGAGACGTCCATATGGCCTTAGTAACAAAGTAAATTTATTATTATTAATATAATTATTATTATTAATATTACAAATATGTTCCCGATACTGTACTTGAAAATTTAAACTATAAGTTGTACTATGACAGAAATTATTACAGATAAAACTATTCATCATAACAGATCAGACATAACTTTTGTAGACAAACGGCAAAAGATTGGCTTCCTGATTGACATAACTGTTCCACAAACAGCTAATCTTCAAACAGCACATGCAGAAAAAATAACAAAGTATACAGAACTAGCAGCTGAAGTCTAGGCACTATGGCATCTCCAAAGAGTTCATATTGTTCCTCTGGTCATTCCGTGCACAGGAGTTATACCAAATAACATCCATAAAAATCTGGCACTTATTCAAATACCAAAATATACCTATAAAATTATGCAAAAATCGATCTTAAACACATGCAGGATTGTTCGAAAATTGTTCCTAAATTGCGACGAAAAACGAATTGATTTGTGTCTTGGTTATGAAAACGACACGAAGTCAAATAAAAATCCGGTGAATACCGAGCAAAACAATGTATAACAATAATAATAATAATAATAATAATAATAATAATAATAATAATAATAATAATAATAATGATAATAAAGAGCGGACTTCAACCCCAGCTGATAACAAGACGGTAACACGCCTTCTTACCACAACGGCTGCGCCAAAGCCAACGTCGAAGAAAGAGATTAGAGAGTAAAGTGCTTCTCCTCACACACCCTCCACTAAATGAAGCCTCCACTTACCTGCAACAGCGAAATCAGAACACAAAACTTAGACAAATTTATTACTGTTTTTAAAAAAATACACTTCTTCTCTAAAGGGTTACCTAGGACCAAGCGCTACGGTTCGATAAAGGTACTCATGCAGGAATATTACACTTTTCATGCTTTAGGGCCGAATTCATAGTCGACACTTAAACTGCAGTATCGACACTTAGACTTAAGTGAACGAATCATATTCATAAACAGCCCTTGAGTGAAGTCTTAAGTGCGCACTCATTCGTATAAGCGAGGCAGCTTGCTCCCTTAAGTGGCCCTTATGGTTGTCTCGTCTCGTCAGTTGTTACCAGTTTAGATTATATTTTTACGTAGCGTTCACCTACTGTTGAATTCGTTTTGTTGGTTTTATAGTTAAAAATTTGTGTTATTAGTAGTCAATTAAAACGATCCATTTGTAAAGCGTGTCATGGATAACGACTTCGCCGAATATTTTGAGGGGGCGGGGAGGGGGCGGGAAGGGAGGGAAGAGGGCGAGGTGGGGTGGGACTGCACAGAAAGGAACTACAACAATCTTCATTTTAATGAAACACACAATAATGAACACATGAAATAATTTCACAATAGAAAGGGATAATTTTACAATCCCTCCTCATGTTGTACGACGACAAGAATTTGAACACTTCAGAATGGGAGATGACTTTGATAATTTCTGGTCACGCACCGTTTAGAAGCAAACACTGTAAACTAAATTTAACAAATTCTCCGATCTCTGATTGCGGAGAGGATGGTTCTGCCATTCATATAGCGTCCTGGACGATCTACGCTAACGCAAGGGGGCATTTGGCCACAAGGGATCATTTCCTACGCTAACGCAATGTATGAAAACCGGAACGGTATAAGAGACATTTTATAAATTCTGAGAAAAACGTGATTATATTAGGCTGTTTTTGAGTGCCAATGCAATTTCGTGATTTTATGAACAATTAAAATGCTATGATTTAATGATAAAACTAATCATCACGACTTTACATTATAATTAAAATAAATAGAAATATTATACATATTTATAAAAATAATATAACACTATACATATAATACTAAAAATAAATAAACAGTTTTAAAACAAATAGTTTTCTCAGAATTTATAAAATGTCACATACATAGTTCTTGTTTTGAGTCATTCATTTGTAACTTGACATTGCTGAGGTTAACTGAATTCGAGAGCGGCGCCGTAGGCAGGTCTTGTGGCCGCAGTAAGTACTACACTTGGGTTTTTCTAATCTGACCGATGACAGTTTATCAGGTTTTACTGTGTCATCGAAAAGTCATCACGGTGAAGTCACTGTGGTGACGTTTAAGCTCCCGATTGGACGAAAGCGCAACCGCTGATGAACTGTCATCCGCTAGCTTACAGAAACCCAAGTGTACGTCTCGTGCGTCCGGAGCGGCCTGCCTCTCTCCTCCGTCGGGTGGGTGGCGGAGGGGGGAAGGGAGGGGGAGGGGGAGGGGAGAGAAGGCGCTGTGCTCCGAGTGACCCGATCGCTCGCTCTCTGCGCATTCCACTCCGTTACGGCTAACGGCGACCGCCCCGCCTCACCCCGCCCCGCTCCGCACGGCCCGGCCCGGCCCACCTCGCCACGCCCCGCCCCGCCCCGCCCCGCCACGCCCCGCTCCGCCTCAGCCCGCCCCGCTCCGCACGGCCCGGCCCGGCCCACCTCGCCCCATCACGCCACGCCACGCCCCGCCACGCCACGCCACGCCCCGCCACGCCACGCCACGCCACGCACCGCAAGGCCACGCACCGCCACGCCACGCCACGCCACGCCCCGCCACGCCCCGCCCCGCCACGCCCCGCCACTCCCCGCCACGCCCCGCCACCCGCCACCCCGCCCCGCCTCACCCTGCCCCCGCTCCGCTCGCCCGACCAGCCCACCTCGCCCCGTCATGCCCCGCCACGCCACGCCACCCCACGCCACACCCGCCACGCCCCGCCACACCACCCCGCCACGCCACGCACCGCCTCGCACCGCCACGCTCCGCCACGCCACGCCACGTCCCGCACCGCCACCCACGCCACGCCACGCATCGCTCCGCCACGCCACGCCACGCCACGCCACCCCCCGCTACGCCCCACCAGGCCCCGCCCCGTCTCGCTCCGCCCCGGCCCGCCATGCCACACCGCGCCTCGCTCCGCCCCAATCCGTTCCGCCTCGGCCCGCTCCGTCCCCCCAGCCCCGCGCCCACCTCACCCCACCCCAACCCTATCCCCTATGACCTCACACCCTACATTGAATGGCTCCTCAGATCATGACGATGACATCCCGCTGACAAGGGATGCATGCTCCCTCAGCAACATCCGAACTTGTGTTTTCTATTGGCACGGACTCATTGATATACAGTGATATGCAAGGGAGACAGTGCCCGACTTACGTGCGCCCTAGGCTGTCAAATGTTTCAGCGCACTTTAAATTTGCTTTTTTTAAATATTAAAGCTATTTATAATATTTGGAATGAACGAAACTGTTGTACGATATTTGTAATCGTCGAAAATATCGTGTACGTATGAATAATGAACTATACGTATAAATAATTCTCACCATGATATTGATTTAATAAATATACGATACGATATTTTTAATTCATTTTTTCTGTATACATGAATGTCTTTCTCTCTCTCTCTCTCTCTCTCTCTCTCTCTCTCTCTCTCTCTCTCTCTTTCTCTCTCTCTCTATATATATATATATATATATATATATATATATATATATATATATATATATATATATTGAAAAGTTCGCCTTATGGAATTTTAAATCCGCTGAAATTCGTTTGCCACCAAAAATTGTGCGGCCTACTCAGCCTGTTGGGTAATCTGTCATTGCAGGGAGAGGTGACTCAGGGCATCAACATGACAGGTGTCAGCGCAGTTCTTTTGACTTGAAGGTCCTACGAATCCAGTTCCGACTTCGGCAGGATTTTCGACACTAGCTACGGAGGTAGATCACATTCAGTTCGCTCTCTGGAGGAGAATTCTAGCAGCTCTGATCGGTAGTTTTCCGTGCTTTCGCCAATCCGCGCGCTAACTTTCCACCCTCTCCTTACCCAATCCTCTCCTCTTACACACACACACACACACACACACACACACACACACACTTACATGAACTATGTACTATACATATCGGGAGACCGTCGGGAGCTTAGAGCTTGTCCCGGTTGGGGCGATACCCAGCTGGTGGGAGAGTCCTAGTTAGGGGAAACCCCACTAGCCGACGGTAGGTCTGCGCCGGATCTCGCCATCCAGCGGAACAAGATAACCGCGACGTCCCGAGCAAACATCCATTCCCTACATTTCCGGCACTATGTTGGACTTCCGTTGACTTAAGCAGTTGACGCGCCCGGAATTACTAGTAATCAATCATCCTACAGTGATATTTCCGGGCACGTCAGCTTCTGAGTCCGTTTAGTGTTGTGACTGTTTAGTGTCCCACTCGCTGGACAGCGAGCGATTCGGCGATTCGGCGATTCAGCGATTCGGCGATTCGGCGATTCAGCGATTCGGCGATTCGGCGATTCGGCGATTCGGCGATTCGGCGATTAGGCGATTAGGCGATTAGGCGATTCAGCGATTCAGCGATTCGGCGATTCAGCGATTCGGCGATTCAGCGATTCAGCGATTCGGCGATTCGGCGCCGACCCACACGTGAGGTAACGGAAGATTTCCCCCTCCAGGTATCTCCCTTTGCGGGGCAGCATCGCAGCTGGGGCAAGTACCAACATTCCGACTAGTCTCCCAACATGTGTGGTGGTGCATTGGGTGTAAGTGTCGATGCCTGTAAGTAAGGGAAGAGAATACGAGAAGAAAGAGGAAGAAATGATTACGCGCGGTCCGCATTCGCCAGCAATGGATCGTAGTAACCACGGATAACCACCATTCACATCAAACGACCGCTAGAATTCTCCTAGCTAGTGTCGAATATCTGCGACGGTCGGGTGTCTAACACTAGGGACCTTCCGGTCAGAGGTTCAGCAGACAGCAGCAGCTCTTTTTTTTATTTTTTATTTTTTGCTTGTAATATGAAATTTATCGCATAGATTATCAATTTTTTGATGGCCAGAATGGAAAATATACTTCGATATTTCTGTACTGACCGATGCCATTAGGTCATTGTTACGCCTCCCGCCTTATAAAATCAATTGGTTCAATTAATTCGAGAACGTCCTTCTCAACGGGACTAGTGGCCCCAGACATGTGATTGATTGATTGATTTTTTTCGTGTTTCCGGGCGCGTACACTGCTTTGGTCATTAGTGTAGTTAGTGTAGAGCATGTTTTTTCTCGGGAGATGGCGGTGATCTTCCCCCGCTGGATGGCGAGATCCGGCGCCGACCTACCGTCGGCTAGTGGGGTTTCCCCCTAACCAGGACTCTCCCACCAGCGGGGCACCGCCCCAGCCGGGACAAGCTCTAAGGTCCCGACCGGTCTCCCGGAATATGTGTTAGTGTAGTGCATGTTAGTGTAAATGTGTGTGTAAGGAGACAGGATAGGTCAAGGAAGAGGAAGGATAGATCGCGCGCGGTCCGTGGCCCGTTTGTTAGGGTACTGCTCCGGCATTCGCCTGGTGTTGATCGGAGAAACCACGGAAAACTACCGATCAGAGCAGCCGGCCGCTAGAATTCTCCTCCAGACAGCGACTGAATTCGACTTAGCTGAAAAGCTAGTGTCGAAAATATTGCCTCCGCCGGGAGTAAAACCCTAGGACTTCCTGGTCAGAGGCGCTGCAGTTACATCAGTTGACGCACTGAGCTACCGCTCCCGGTCCCAGAAATGTGCATACCACTATCAGAGACATTCATGTTCAACGTCAGAAGGTGTAACAATGACCTAGTGCGACAACGGCCACCGTAGATGGATAGACGACGTGAACTGTCTGGAGGCGCTGTGTGGCTGTGTGGTAGTCCGCGCGGTGTCGGCGCCTGACCCACAATCCGGGAGGTCCCGTTGGTCGCCTCCGTGCGCCCGACCGCACCCACGAAAGCGCGCGTCTTCTCCGATCGCGGCTGCGGGACACGCAACGCCGACTCCACCCACCCACCCACCCTCCGCCAACCCACTCACACCCCACGCGCGCACCTTGTTGGTTATTTCTTATAGAAGGATTTTCCTAAGGATGAGCCAAAGAGACAGCCACTGCTGGCAACATCACTGAAGGTTCTGTAGTCGTTGTGCCCTTGAACCCTTAAGACTCCATTCCGGCATTTGTTCGTTTGCAGTTGGCTGACTTGTAAATGGCTTCGACGCTTCCTTTTGTGATGTCCTCGTCCGACGAAAATATAGTGCGCCGCGAGAAATAATTGAAATTAGGAAGTGCAGTGTTATGTGCTCTTCTGAAAAAAAAATTTTTTTTCTATAAACACTACGTTGAATTTACTTTTTGTTTGATAAATATTATGTTTATTTTAAAACCGAGACTTGAAAGCGAGATGCGTACCGGCGTACGTGTTTCCGGCTGAAAATAATTTTTCATTCTTTTTACATTCCTGGCAGTTTTCTTTTACTGATTGTGAGAGCATGTAATGAGATTTTCCACATTCGTAATTAAATTTAAATATTTCCCGGACTCGCGTACGGGCGTATACCTTATAGAAACTCTTAGACTTCTGCATAGGGATGTTTTCACAGGGGCCGTTAGCACTTTACGAAGGAGCGTGGCTGAACAGCTGTCTTAAAGAAAATATTAACGCTACTCCTACAATAATTGGTCAGTTCTCTTATTCCCCTGCTACCATGTACAAATTAACAATATGTCCTCAACAAATAAAAACTGAGCTTAATCCAATGTTCTATTAACATCTATAAAAAATAATATAATTTTATAACGATCTCCAATTTTTTTCTTGTTTTTTAATGATTCTTCTACAAATAACCTAACTTTTTCCTGACTTTTCCAGAGCAATGAACTTCCTTGAGTTTTTCCTCTACTTTCCGAGCAATGAAATTCCTTGAGTTTTTCCTTGACTCTGCGAGCAATGAAATTCCCTGATTTTCCTCGGTTTTCCCGAAAATGTCCACCCTGTTCTACATTTCTAGGTCAGTTATTAGCAGTCCTGTTACGAGGCGGCACCACATGTGGAGATCTTGCGTGTGGATTTACCCTTCTGCTGGATGTTGGTCGCCCGATGGATGGCGCATCCGGTCGACCGCCGCCGCGACTTCCGGTGGACTGGACCGACCAGTCAGCGTCTCTTCCCGCTCGCCCCGCCGCTCGCCTTGCGGGTCCCAGGGGCGTTGCGACGGCAGTCACCAGCGGAAGCGGACGAGAAACAAGACGAGGGTTCTCGATTTGGTTCAGATGATTATTGGTAGTTTAAATTTTTTTCGCATCTTCTTTGTCACCTTGGCAATGGAACTAGAAGTAGAAGAAAAAGAAGTAGTGCAAGGAGAGGTAAACATAATAATAAGGTGAGGAGGAAGAAGAAGAGGAGGAGGAGGAGGAAGAGGAGGAGAAAATTAAAAGCCAGAGGATGAGAAGGAGAAGGAAGAGGAGGAACACAAAGGGGAGGAGGACAAAATGAAAAGGGGGAAGGGGAGGAGGAGGAGGAGAAGAAGATCAAAATGAGGCGGAGATAAAGAGGGAGAGGAGAACGAGAATATGGAAGAAGGAGAGGAAGAACGAGAATAAGAAGAGAAGAACGAGAATAATAATTTCGCATCTTCTTTGTCACCTACCATAGAGTAAAGAATGATATTTCGTTAGTCTATGCTGCTACTCTTGTTCGTTTTTTTCATCTGATTTGATTTTATTCTTTTTTTCGCCTTCTTTTCTTCTTGTTTAACTGCTCCACCTCCTCGTTTTCTTTATTTTGTCCACCTTCTTCTCTTCTTCTTCCATAACTTTTCCTTTCCTCTATTTTGGTGTTATTCCCCTTTCTTATTTCATCATATTCTCTTTCTCCTCTCTCTATCTCCGCCTTGCTTGATCTTCTTCTTCTCCTCCTCCCCTTCCACCTTTTCATTTTGTCCTCCTCCCCTTTGTGTTCCTCTTGTTCCTTTTCTTTCTCCTTCTCTTCCTTTTCATTTTCTCCTCTTCTTCCTCCTCTCCTCCCTCCTCACCTACCTATTATGTTTTCTTCTCCTTCCACTACTCCTTTTTCTTCTACTTCTAGTTCCGTCTCCAACGGAACATCGAGCATCAAAAAAAATAGCTGATACTTAGAGTTACTGCGCAATATTGATTGAAATGACATATAATAAAATGATATAATATACTCGTAGACACTACCCTCAGACAAATAACAAAAAATACGAGCATAATGTTTTGTGAAAGCATATAATTCAAAGTGAATAGACAATACATTTTCTGTTTGTCATTCAAAAACCTACGAGCTGCAAAAGTTATTTGTTTCATTTTCCAAATTTCCCCAACTTCATGCTCATTTGACAGATCTAAAACACACCAAAAGAAAATAATCGTACGTCAAATACAGCCACATCATTTCACTTCTAGTACCAAATCAAACTTGAGTTTCCATCACACCTTCATTTTTAATGCAGAAAAATTCATCGCAGCGTAAAACTTCGTAACTTTCATCCAAAGAATTCACGCAAGGTATTCTGATGACTTATTTAACGCGAAGAAAACGACGCTAATTCGCCGACAAAATTCTCATTTGTTACGTCAAGGGGAAAACGCGGCCTTGGTGGCGAACGTCTCGTGAATACGCGGCCGGCGGAAAAGTAGGTGGCGCAACTCACGATGCGATCGCCAGCGCACAGCACAGCACAGCACAGCACAGCACAGCACAGCACAGCACAGCACAGCAAGCGACGGCAACAGGCGGACGCGACGCAACGCATGCCGACTCCGTGGAATGCCTCCGCCAGGGGACAAACATTTTAGTTCACTTTATCCGAGGGTGTCAAAATTAAAGAGAACAGCAGCGGTAGCTCGGTGCGTCAGCTGATATCACTGCAGCGCCTCTGACCGGGAGGTCCTAGGTTCCCACTCCCCACGGCGGCAGGATTTTGGCACTAGCTTGTCAGCTAGGTCGAATTCAGTCGCTGTCTGGAGGAGAATTCTAGCGGCCGGCTGCTCTGATCGGTAGTTTTCCGTGGTTTCTCCAATCAATACCAGGCGAATGGCGGAGCAGTACCCTACCAAACGGACCACGCGCGATCTGTCCTTCCTCTTCCTTGTCCTATCCTCTCCCCTTACACACACACTTACACTAACATGCACTACACTACCACATATTCCGGGAGACCGGTCGGGAGCTTAGAGCTTGTCCCGGCTGGGGCGTTGCCCCGCTGGTGGGAGAGTCATGGTGAGGGGGAAACCCCACTAGCCGACGGTAGGTCGGCCCCGGATCTCGTCATCCAGCGGGGGAAGATCACCGCCATCTCCTGAGAGAAAAACATGCACTAAACTTACGGGACTAATGAAAAAGCCGTTGACGTGCCCGGAAACACGAAAAAAAACAATCAAAATTAAACAGAATTCTACATAAACATTAATTTTATTTAAACAGAGATCGAGAAAAACACATTATCAGTACGAACTGAAAATTACAATATCTTTATTCATTCTTTAAAAAATTCACCAAGGTTGAAACTGAAGCAAGCAATCGCTCGTTGCCGGTTGTAGCCCAGATCACGACCTTTGTTTCCACAGTGAAACTAAGTGGCGGAAGGTACCCATGACGGGTCCGCTGCATTCACCTCAAGGGACTCCTCAATCAATTTCTTTTCAATTGTTGCTTCGTGATGCAACGCAACGCATGCCGACTCCGTGGAATGCCTACGCGCCAGGGGACAAACATTTTAGTTCACTTTATCCGAGGGTGTCAAAATTAAACAGAATTTCTCCATGAACATTAATTTGATTTAAACAGAGATCGAGAAAAACACATCAGTACGAACTGAAAATTAGAATATCTTAATTTGTTCTTTAAATAATTCACCAAGGTTGAAACTGAAGCAAGCAATCGCTCGTTGCCGGTTGTAGCCCAGATCACGACCTTTGTTTCCACAGTGAAACTAAGTGGCGGAAGGTACCCATGACGGGTCCGCTGCATTCACCTCAAGGGACTCCTCAATCAATTTCTTTTCAATTGTTGCTTCGTGATGCAACGCAACGCATGCCGACTCCGTGGAATGCCTACGCGCCAGGGGACAAACATTTTAGTTCACTTTATCCGAGGGTGTCAAAATTAAACAGAATTTCTCCATGAACATTAATTTGATTTAAACAGAGATCGAGAAAAACACATCAGTACGAACTGAAAATTAGAATATCTTTATTTGTTCTTTAAATAATTCACCAAGGTTGAAACTGAAGCAAGCAATCGCTCGTTGCCGGTTGTAGCCCAGATCACGACCTTTGTTTCCACAGTGAAACTAAGTGGCGGAAGGTACCCATGACGGGTCCGCTGCATTCACCTCAAGGGACTCCTCAATCAATTTCTTTTCAATTGTTGCTTCGTGACGCAACGCAACGCATGCCGACTCCGTGGAATGCCTACGCGCCAGGGGACAAACATTTTAGTTCACTTTATCCGAGGGTGTCAAAATTAAACAGAATTTCTCCATGAACATTAATTTGATTTAAACAGAGATCGAGAAAAACACATCAGTACGAACTGAAAATTAGAATATCTTAATTTGTTCTTTAAATAATTCACCAAGGTTGAAACTGAAGCAAGCAATCGCTCGTTGCCGGTTGTAGCCCAGATCACGACCTTTGTTTCCACAGTGAAACTAAGTGGCGGAAGGTACCCATGACGGGTCCGCTGCATTCACCTCAAGGGACTCCTCAATCAATTTCTTTTCAATTGTTGCTTCGTGACGCAACGCAACGCATGCCGACTCCGTGGAATGCCTACGCGCCAGGGGACAAACATTTTAGTTCACTAAATCCGAGGGTGTCAAAATTAAACAGAATTTCTCCATGAACATTAATTTGATTAAAACAGAGATCGAGAAAAACACATCAGTACGAACTGAAAATTAGAATATCTTTATTTGTTCTTTAAATAATTCACCAAGGTTGAAACTGAAGCAAGCAATCGCTCGTTGCCGGTTGTAGCCCAGATCACGACCTTTGTTTCCACAGTGAAACTAAGTGGCGGAAGGTACCCATGACGGGTCCGCTGCATTCACCTCAAGGGACTCCTCAATCAATTTCTTTTCAATTGTTGCTTCGTGACGCAACGCAACGCATGCCGACTCCGTGGAATGCCTCCGCGCCAGGGGACGAACATTTTAGTTCACTTTATCCGAGGGTGTCAAAATTAAAGAGAACGGGAGCGGTAGCTCGGTGCATCAGCTGATGTCACTGAAGCGCCTCTGACCGGGAGGTCCTAGGTACGAGTCCTGACGGCGGCAGGATTTTCGACACTAGCTTTTCAGCTAGGTCAAATTCAGTCGCTGTCTGGAGGAGAATTCTAGCGGCCAGCTGCTCTGATCGGTAGTTTTCCGGGGTTTCTCCGATCAACACCAGGCGAATGCCGGAGTAGTACCCTACCAAACGGGCCACGGACCGCGCACGACCTTTCCTTCCTATCCTCTCCCCTTATACACACACATTTACACTAACATGCACTACACAACCACATATTCCGGGAGACCGGTCGGGAACTTAGAGCTTGTCCCGGCTGGGGCGGTGCCCCGCTGGTGGGAGAGTCCTGGTTAGGGGGAAACCCCACTAGCCGACGGTAGGTCGGCGCCGGATCTCGCCATCCAGCGGGGGAATATCACCGCCATCTCCCGAGAAAAAAACATGCACTACACTTACGGGACTAATGACTTAAGCCGTTGACGTGCCCGGAAACACGAAAAAAATCAATCAAAATTAAACAGAATTCTACATAAACATTAATTTTATTTAAATAGAGATAGAGAAAAACACATTAACAGTACGAACTGAAAATTACAATATCTTAATTTGTTCTTTAAATAATTCACCAAGGTTGAAACTGAAGCAAGCAATCGCTCGTTGCCGGTTGTAGCCCATGCAGATCACGACCTTTGTTTCCACAGTGAAACTAAGTGGCGGAAGGTACCCATGACGGGTCCGCTGCATGTACCTCAAAGGACTCCTCAATCAATTTCTTTTCAATTGTTGTTTCGTGCTTTTTCATTAGTAATTTCTCTAGATTCTTCTCCAGAATTCGTGTTCTTTCCATAATTGATTCTACATTGAGCTCTGTGTGTAAGTATCGTAATGCAGTCTTGACACTCTTCAATACCTCTTGCACTGTTGGAATTCAAGCTGCCTAGTATCGGAATTTGTGGCACAGGAGTGATATATTCTTTTCCAGGATGGAATTATTTTCAAGACGTTGTATTTCCTAGGTTTACTATACCCGAGGTTCAGGTTCACTATAACCGAATATTCTTACGCTTATATGTAATGTAAGCGAAACGGGACGAGTGATTTAAGTTCACTAAAACCGAGGGTTCACTATATCAGAGTTCACTATAGTCGGAGCCGACTGTACTGCGGTTTTTACATTGCTGCCTGTGAAGTAAATCAGCTGTTACGGTGCCATCCAATGGGACGGTTGAACGCCACCGTAGTGATGTCACTGTAGGAACGTGTAAGGTCCCGATAGAATAGCACGGTAACAGGTGATGAAATGAACAGCAGCTGATGAAATTTAACACAGGCAGCGATGTAAAAATCGCAGTATAGGCTGCCAATCGGCCATTTTCTCCAGGGGAATCGGGGGCGGGTCGAATTGATGACTTCCTATTCACTCTAAGTCACGTTACAGTTTTTGATTGTTTGATTGGTGTGTCAACTGCCAAAAGCCGGGAGAGGTGACTCAGTGCATCAACTGATGTCACTACAGTACCGCTGACCGGGAGGTCATAGGTTCGAGTCCTGAGGGCGGCAGGATTTTCGACACTAGCTTTTCAGCTAGGCCGATTTCAGCCGGCTGCAATTCTCCTTCAGACAGCGACTGAATTCGACCTAGGTATGTAGCTAGTGTTTTAATTTTCGCAACACCGTCTTAATAAATTCAACGCATGTTCTTGAGAACGGTTTATGTTCCAATTTCGTGATTTTGATGCGCTGATTTGAACTTTTCAAAACTTGGTAATCATAAATGAAGCTCGCAATGTGTAGAGGGGAGAAGAGGATGTGTGCTGTGGAAATCGGAAGCAAGAAAAATGCAATCATATCATATTGTGACGTCGTGGGAATACACAATAATCACAGACACGAGCTTCAATGATAAATATGTACAGGTTTATTCACAATATGTACAGTAATACTTTAAGTTACTCAGCTCTGGTAGATCTTTACTTTCCTGATCGCAGGAGCGATCCTTAAAAATGAATAACTGACTCGTGGCCCGCGCCACTCCTCAGCGAGCCTCCCGCACACAGCAGACAGCTCCGGCGACCTCTTGTCACCCGTGGATATAGTCCACAACGGCGTCCCAACACATGGTTTGCCGCACGAGCCTAGCTCGGCTCCGCACCGCCCTGGGCGCAAGTTTTGTGCGTTCGCACGAGGGTTCCCTCTCAGCTCAACAAACCCCACCCCCGCGCTCTGCGTTTGTTCTTATATAGCCCCCACCCACGTGACCTGAAACGTCACTGGGTTTTGCACACGGCCCACACTGACCGCTTTGCCAGGCCTTTTTGGACATCCATTTCCCTGGATTCCAAGAATTTGACACGCGGCACGCGGCACAAATGCGCTGTCCCGTACTTTGGGCATCCCTTTCCCTAGCTCTTAGGATTTCCCAGAATACCTCGGCGTGTCACATCCTGCCTGGCCCCTGGCGTCTAATCCTCTGCCGCCGCCCTTTGTGGCGGTTGCTAACTGTAGTCCTACAATACGTTACATGCTTCTCCATACCCTATTTTGAATTTTTTATGCAGGATATAACCACAATAAAAAATTCGTCCCGCAACTAGATTTGTGGATCTGGATATGATTATACCATTTACCTGGCCATTGGGCTCTCACTCTATTGATCTCTCTAACCTACTCTATATTTACAACATATTTTTTTTTATCAAAATCTAGCTAATATAAATAACTAACCTACTTCACGTACCTCCTTTGATTCTAATATATACAATTTTCTACAATCTTAAATTACATACAGTCTGCTGCAATTACCTCCGTAGTATTCACAATCAAATGATGTGATACTTTCCCTGATACCCCCAGAACCAACAATGTCTTCAGAGCTTCACTTTGTACCCATAATTGCACATACATAAGACACACATGAAACAAACCGAATACACAAACAATACACTTTCAACAATTTGTTACATATATACAGTGATTCTTCTCTTGTCTTGATTTTATACAATGCAATCAAGTGATTCGGTTCAGTGTAGCCCTCCGCATTCCCAGTTCAGTTCAGGTTCCATGTATCAGTAAACATACGGCTTAAGGCATCAGCATTTACGTGATCCTTACCCCTTTTATGAATAATTTCTAAATTGTATGCTTGGATCATTAATGACCAACGCATCAATCTCGGGTTCTTACTTGAACAATTATTTAGCCATACTAATGGGTTGTGGTCTGTTTCCACTTTAATTTTTGCATTTCCATCCAAATAGTACTTTAATTTCTGCAATGCCCATATTATGGCTGTGCCCTCCTGTTCTGTTGTACATCGTAATAATTCCGAATCTGTGAATTTACGACTTAAGTATAACACCGGTTTTTCTTCTCCTCTATCATTATACTGTGCCAAAATGATGCCAATACCTCTTTTTGACGAATCACACTGCACTATAAAATCCTTATTAAAATCTGGCGCGTGAAGGACGGGTTCGTGACAGAGAGCGTTCCTCAGTTTCTCGAATGCCATCTCGCATGCTGGCGTCCACGTTACCCTGCCTTGCCGTTCGCGACCTCGCAATAAGTCCGTTAATGGCGCTGATGTACCCGCATAATCGGGAATAAATTTCCTGTAGTAACCCGTTAATCCGAGAAAAGCACGCACTTGCTTTTTCGTTTGAGGTACGGGGTGCTCTTTAATAGTTTTTACTTTGGCCTCTACCGGCCGCATCATGCCACTACCAACCATGCAGCCTAGGTATTGCACATTCTTACGCGCGTATTTACACTTGCTTGGCTGCACATGCAACTTCGCTTTCTCTAATATTAGAAACACCTGCTCTAAATGTCTAAGGTGTTCTTGCCATATGTCGCTATAAATGGCGATGTCATCCAAGTATGGGACTGCAAATTCTGCACATCCTGCTAATAAAGCTGCCATCATCCTACTACACTGAAAAGGTGCATTTTTGAGCCCGAAGGGCAATCTTAATGGCCTATACGTGCCAAAGCTTGTACAGAAAGCCGCATATCTTTGCGCTCTCGGAGTGAGCGGTATCTGATGATAAAATTTTGCTAAATCCAATGTAGTAATAATCTTGGCTGCCGCTACTGCTTCTATCCTCTCCTCCATGTTCGGCAACGGAAAATATTCTGATTTTATAATTTGGTTTAGCTTGCGATAATCTACGCACGGTCTTGGTTTTCGTCCCGGCGCCTCTACAGGAATCATAGGGGAAGCATAATCAGAGTCGCCTATTTCGATTATGTTATCCCGTAACATCTTCGCGATTTCTTCCTGCAAAATTTTTGATTGACGCGGCGACATTCGATAAGGCGCGCTTCTTATCTTTTTCGACTCGTCCGTCAATTCAATGTCCATGGTGACGACATCCGTCAACCCTGGTCTGTCTGAAAATATATGCTTGTACTTTACAATTAATTTGAGCAGTTTGTCGCGGAACTCGTCTTCGACTTCTGTTCCTTCGAGCATAGCTTCTGCATCGAAGTCGACACTATCAAGGTTAATAGCGTACTTATCCAGCTCGTCTTCCTCAACTTCAAAGTTTGAGCTGCGATCTGCTACATAATTCAGATATTCAGTACGTTGCACGTACGCTTTCAACATGTTAATGTGGTAGATACGCTCTTCCTTTTTCCCAGGCATTCGGACAGAGTAGTTCGTGTCCGATTTTTTCTCTACTACTTCTCCCGGTCCTATCCATTGAACAGATCACTTTTTTGTGCGATTCGGGGCCAACACCAGCACCCGGTCGCCCGGCGCGAATTCTCTGTGTACGGCTCGCCGATCGTACCACGTTTTTCTTTTCTCCTGCTCGTTAACAAGCTTCTCGTGAGCTAATTCGCGAGATTTCTGAAGCCTATTTCTTAGCTTGAACACATATTCGACGACGGAATTTTCTTCCTCATCGTCCTCGCCTGCAAGGTGTTCATATAATAAGGTTATGGGAGTTCTGAGGTTCCTCCCATACACTAATTCAGCTGGAGTGAATCCGAGGCTCTCGTGCACCGTGGTTCTCAAAGCAAATAAAATCGCGGGCATTGGGTCCTCCCACTCCGTTCCTG
>BLKR01001720.1:58638-256171 GCA_011170035.1 Teleogryllus occipitalis | reverse complement strand
AAAGCAGGACATGGAGATGCTTCGCTGCACTACAGAGTTGCTGGACAGTCGTTTCAATGAAGAAAGTAAATTATAACACCAGGAGCAAAGATCAATAACAACTGTTATCTATAAACAGCTACATACAATATTTCACTGCTTCACTTAATTAATTCTGTTTTCGAATATTAAATTGAAATTCATTTAACTGAAGGCAAAACAAAAACAGTGTTGCTAAGAAAACTTTGCAAGTTATTAAAGTTAAATTAAAAATATGCCCATAATATAACAGAAAATACCAAACAATGAATTTTTAGTTCCTAAAGCCCATTATGTGGTTCTGACTTTATTATTATCATTTTTGAATTAGGCAGTAAACCTGTTTCAAAGTGTTTTGACGATATGCTCGTTAGCCAATTAATTGATTTCGTTCATGTATTGCGTTGAACCACGTATATTTAAAGGTGAATATTAAAAAAAAATTGTTTGTAATATTAATGCATTATCTTTTACCCACAAATATACAATTTTGTCTCCGAAACTAAATGCTAAAAATAGCAGGATAATGATAGGAACCTCATTGTGATGACTTTATTTTCATTTGTTATTAGATGGCGTTTGCATCGCAAACATATAAATGAATTGAGTAATGATTTTCTTTATATCCAAAATTCACGTAAGTTCCGATTTACAAATTCCGTAAACGGTTGCAGACTGTTCGCGAACGCGCACATGACGGACCCCCACCCCCACTCCACCACTACCACTACCACCAAAAGAAGAAGCCAACCGGCGGATGCGCCAGGTCGCTAAAACTCCAAAATCATTCGCCACAAAGAGTGAAAACTGTTCGCAAAGCATTTCGACATCATTTTACCACAAAAATCTGAGAAAAATGTAATTATTAGGAACGGATTTTCATGTAATTTCATGTTTTTGCAGGAAAAAGATACCTTCATTCAATAATAATAGTAATAATAATAATATTAATAATAATATACTAGACATTTTGAATGAAGTAAAGCCATTTTTATTTTATGTATTTTCGTATAATTACTAATTTTACCTATTGACACATATTTTGTTACATTTTAATATATTTATATGTTGAAACTGTACATTTCAGATGATATGTAGTATGTTACTGGTATTTGCAATGTAGTATGTTACTGGTATTCACAATGTAGTATGTTGCTGGGATCTTTTATTTTTATTTTTTTATTTTTCCCCCCCAAAGCAATGTAATGCTTCTGCGCTTGTGTGACCACCGGACCTTCGCAATGAATTGTGAAACATTCATACCCTGCTTCTTATAAACCGCGCACTCGGAATCAAGGTTGAGGGGATGTTTGTAAAACAGAAGTAATTTTAACCACGTGCTTGCCAACGTTTCATAGGGCCCGTGCAAATCATTGTTTTATCGTTATTTGGGAGGAGGGAGGCTATGTTCCCCCTCTCTCCGGGATCCACCAATGGCTACACGGCACTGCTATTCACTTGAGTGCCGGCTCCTCGTAAACCACACTGTTTAGACTACGAATGTATTTTTAACTTCGGATAAAACTGTGTGTGGCAAAGACCAGTGTACATTTACTTCTGAAGAAGTAGAATTTTTTTTCAGACCCTCCGAATCCATTTCAGCGACGTTCGGTGCTCGGAAAATGCTTGTATAGTTATTTGAAACAATATAGTGAATTTATATTTTACATACCTTTTTGTTTTTCTAATATATTTTGAAAAAATAAATATGTCAACAATTTCATTTTAAATCGAATGACATTTTAGGCACACATTTTGCATTTCTCATTAAACTCATTAAAGTTTTATTTCGCTGCGGATATTACTAAATAATTTATGCAAATATATAGATAAGTAATATGGCGTAACTACAGTTTCAGTTTTCCAGCTGAGACTCGAATTGTCAATGCTTGCTCTCTTTCTCATCTGCGCAGAAAATTCATTTCCTATGTTCAGGCGCTCATTCGCTTGGTCTCGTTTCCATTGGAAAAGCAATTGAGAGCGCGTTTCAATGGCACTAGCTTTAGATTAAAGCAACTTTTATACTCCTCACATTCCTATACAGCTCTACCAGAAGAAACGCTACAAAAAGAGGAAAAGCTACTGTGAGGGGAATACAAAAGCTGTCTATGAAAATAAAAGTTTGAAGTAAGCTTCTCCAAACCTACATTTAAACTTAATGGCGGTAACAGATAAGCGGTTACAAAATAATACTGGATTTTTTAAGGATGGCATCTACGTCCCAGGAAAATTATTTCTAAAGAAAAGCGAAAAAAACACCAAATATATAATTGTCATTGTATCCATCTTGCTGCATGTAGCGTAGCATTTTGTATTTGTATTGTAGACATAAAGAAAAATCAATTTCTTGGCTTCTAACACATATACTATTATAAGATTATTCACAGTCAAATGTGATGTCAAATGACAGTCAAATACGAGTAATGAATACAGCTGTAGAACAAAATGAATAAAGTTTTTTAAAAGAAAAATACATGAATTAACTAAATGCTTTTAATATATATTTGAGAATTAAATCGATTACAATATTCCAATGATCGATTGCACTGATCGGTAGAAGATATACTTCTTATTTATATTTCATTATGAGATTCAGATACTACTCCAATATCTTAAGCGTAAACTTTTCTATAATATACTATGTGAAACATTGAGAGTCCCTGTTATTTCAGGTTCCCCACAGATATCCCAAACTATACCTATACCTATCCCAAACTATTTCCTGCATTGTTTACCGTAATACTACAACTAAATACACTAACCTAGAAAAGTACTTTGATGCTTACTCCCTCGCCTTAAAATCACAGTAGAAAATTACCTCAAGTCATGCTCTGAACATAGACGGGTAGAAGAGAGATAAGATGTGCAAGCTAAGGCCACAGTTGGAGAGGACGTTTTTATTCTGGAGATGATGCTCGCAGACACTAACTGAAAAATCAGATAAATCATTAGCGATATTTGGGGAATCAATCATTATATCGAATTTCAAACAATCATGTGTAATCTGTAAAGTGCATTTGATATGAGAAGATAGAAGAGCTCAGATGTAAGGAGATGGGACGCCACTGAACGTCTATGAAATGTGACACTGCTGAATGGCTGAAACATTGAAAGCACTGGAGGCGGCGGATTAGGCAGAGCCCTAAGACACATTCACTGGAAAACGATGCTACCATGAGCGATTGGTTACATCGCATGGTTCTGAATATTCCTGTATTATACTTGAATCTTAGACAATGCTTTTAAGACGGCGTTAGACCAATCCTTTTTACGCGGGATGGGGAAGTTAAGACATGCGGAGGAAGTGTACACAACAAGTAGGGGCAGCACCGAGCGGCGCGAACGTCTTACTCGGCAGCATACGAAAAAGCATGAAGAGGAACCAACTGCAAGAAGAAGCAACGCAACTGATTAGATTCCTTGGCACTGAAAACACAGTACCCTTCTCCAAACCCCGGGGAACGCCTGTCCGAATAGTTCTGTTAGCAAAGGGGGATAGAAAACTTGAGACGAGCGAGGTACAGGGTAAACTACGTGGTAGGCATGGTGGCGAGCGCCGGGGACCCGTTTAATCGCGCGGTGGCGACGGAGAAGGCGGCGGCGGGAGCCGCGGCAGCCGCGGCGTCTCCGGCGTCGCCGTCGCTCTGACGCGGGGGTAATCCCAGCGGCGCCCCGACAGCTTAATTATGCGTTCTTTCAATTTCGCGCAGCGCGCAGGGCCGGAGCGGGGCGGGGTGGGGGCGGGGCGGGGCGGCGGAGGCGAGGACGCGCCGACGCCGGTGGCGGCGGTGCCGAGGACACCGCGTCAGAAAAACCTGCCCGAAGATAAATGACGGGAGACGCCTGTAATGAAGGCGAGATCTCGCAACACGGCGGCGGCCAGGCCGGCCGGGGCGGGGCGGGGCGGGGATGAAACGACGGGCTGGGAAGACGTGGCGAGACGCGGCGCAGGTAGCGACTGCGGAGGGCGTGGCTGCGGGTGGGGGAGGCCGCGCAGAAGAGGTGGAGAAGGAGGAGGAGTGCGAGAGAGAGTGGAGGAGAACGGAAAAGGAGAACCCGTCTATCCACGCGAGTAGAGGTTAGTGATCTACCGAGTAGATGTTGGAGCAGGAGAGGTCGAAGGGAACAACAAGGAGAAGGAAGAGAACAATCGCTGGATTGATGAATGAAATGTGTGAAAGGAATAGTTAAAGGTAAGGTAAGCTGTCATCCACAATGAGGTATAAGAGGAGGAAGAATGGAGATAGGCTCAACGTTGGCGAGAAGCAGAGGAATCAATGTGGTCGAATGGATTGCGTTTGGGGGTTTGTAGGCCTGGCGAACGGATGGTAACGGGGTGAGAACGGCACAGGGAGGCAAAAGCGGGGCAAGCCGAGTCGTGAGAGAGAATGCCGGGAGCAGGTGACAGCGGGGGCGGCTGCCGGAAGCGTGGATTGCACGGCCAGTGGTGATGAGCCCGGGCTGGGGTGGAGCGGGGTCGCACCGTCGGGTGACAGCGGGGACGTCAGCAGATGGGGGCGGCGAGGGGAGCGCGGGGGCGGGCGAGGGCGAGGAAGCCCGCGGGCTGAGTAATGGGCCGGGGGCAGGCCGCCTTCGCGCCATCCATCACGCCCCCGCCTTCGCCCCTCCCCCAATTCCCTGCGCGCGCCGGCGGCGACGCGGACGACTCGCTCTGCCCCAGGTGTCCCGCGCAGATTCTCCGGCCTCGGCCCCTCCGCCGCGCCGGAAGCGGACCCTTTCACGGCCGCCGCGGGCGGCGACGCAGGAATGGAGACGGCCTGGCGGCGACGGCTGGGGATGCGCAGATGACTGGTGGTTGCGGTGGGGCGGCAGGGGTGGGACGGGGGTTGGGGCGGGGACGATGAAGGTGGCGGTGGAGGTGGCGGGGGCGGTGAGTGCGAGAACGGAGGTGGGGACGGGAGCGAGGGCGGAGGAGGAGTTTGGTGTTGGTGGAGGTTGGCGTTGGTGGAGGTTGGCGTTGTTGGAGGTTGGCGGTGGCGGTAGTGCTGTCGTTGACGGTGGCGGTGGCGGGGGCGGGGATGGGGGCGGGAGTATTGGCGTGGCGGTGGTAGTGACGGTGCGGTGCTCGGTGGCGCTCGGGGATATGGGTTGAGTTGGCAGTGTCGTATCGGCTGTGGGAGAAACGGGAGGCAGCAGATGAAGGCAGCGGGGACGCACAAGTGGTAGTACAGGCTGAAGGAGGCGTGGTCGAATGGCGCGGGGGGGGGGGGCTTCACAGATGCAGAAGTGAAGGAGGAGAATGCGCTAGGAGCAGCGAGGCACGTAGCCAGTAGGCTGTTGTGGGTGGCGGGGCGGCGTCGGTGATGTTGGTAGAGGAGTGGATCAGCGTGAATAGGGTGGATAGTGGCGATAATGACGATGGTGGTTATGGTTGTCGTTGCTATGGTTGTAGTGGTGGTGGTGGTGGTAGTGGGGATAGTTGTGGTGTGATGGTATAAGTGGATTGATTAATTATTGAGGTCATTAGTCCCACAAGTGTAGTGCAAGTTTTCTTCACGGAAGGTGGCAGTTTTGTGACAATGGGGGATTTTCCCCAACCAAGTATATCCCAGACATTGCCCCAGTTGGAAGAAGCTCTAAGGTCCCGACTGGTCTCCCTACATGTGTAGTACTGTAGTGCATGTGAGTGTAATTGTGTGTACGTAAGGTGTGAAGATAAGACAAGGAAGAGGAAGGAAAGATCGCGCGCAGTCTGTGGCTTATTTGTTAGGGCACTGGTCCGGCATTCGGCTTGTGTTGATCGGAGAAACCATAGAAAATCTACCGATCAGAGCTGATGGTGACGGAGATGAGGCGGTGGTTCGTGTAGTGGTAGAGGTGATGGGGATGAGATGTAGCGTAAGCGGCATGGGGCGCCATGGGCGGCGGTGGCAGTGGCGACGGCTGTGGCGCAGATGGATGGCGATGCCAGTTGGCGCGGTGAGGGATTGCTCCGCGAAAGCGCGAGAGTCGAAATGGAGCGCAATTTACGACCTCCTGGGGGAAAATGAGACGGCGAGTGGGGGCGAAAGAACGTCCCAGCGCAGGATTGGTTCTGATTATGAACGCGTGCATGGTATCAGTGCAGAGTGAATTGTGTGCCAAATTGTGTGAATCAGTGCCAAAATACGAAGTTTTAGAAATGAAATAATGTCAGGTTCTGAAGTAATATAACGAAAATAAATAAAATATACATCAATTATGATGGAATAGAAGAAAACTAAATGTAGGAGTAACAGTTTTGGGTAAAGCTTTTGAATTCGGAACAATAGGACTTTCGATTTGCAAGCCAGTGTTTACAAAATTTAGCATTATCATGATTTAGGATACAACAAAAGAATTGCTTCCCAAACATTAATTAATGTGGAATTAGTTGTGCATATGTAGGCGAAACGTCGTGAGTTGAGCATTAGAAATCAATTGCCTAGAAGTCAATACAGACGAAGACACTGCTATCGCAATGCAATTGTAACGAAAGTGCGAACATCGCAGACCCAACTTGTAGAATACGGTGTCGAAGCATTTATGAGGAAAGAATTTGCAGACATTCTTCACGTTTCTGATACTTTTGCAATTTTGTTACTACCTTGTAGCATTTAATTGTATTTCGCATCTGTTTCTCCCTTTACTCCTTCCGAAGTTTTGAGGAACCCCCGCCTGTGTGGTTCTGGCCTAGTCTTCTCATCCATTTCGAATTTCTTGCCAGTTAGGAGGCCTGAGTGCAGGTGCGGCCACGATTCACCCCCACTCGATCACCAAAGTTCCACTAGGGCTCGAATTTTAGGTGTGGGCATATTAATTCGCGCTGGAGAGCTAGATTCCCGCTGGAGGGCCAAGCAACGCTTGAGGCGCCTAAGTAACACTCCGTTGGTTTCCGTACGGATTGCTTTTAATTGATTGATTGATTGATCAGTGATTCCGGGCGCGTCAACTGCTAATGTCATTAGTTCCTTAAGTGGAGTGCATATTTTTCCTCGGGACGTGGTAGTGATCTTTCCCCACTGGATGGAGAGTTCTGGCGTCGATCTGGCGTAGGCTAGCAGGGTTTCCCTCAATCAGGTATCTCCCATCACGAGTGGCACCGCCCCTGCCCGGGACAAGCTCTAAGCTCCAGACCGGCCCCCGGAATGTGTGGAAATGTAAGTGTATGTGTGTGTGTGTGTGTAATTAAGGGATGAGGATAGAACAAGGAAGAGGAAGGAAACATCGCGCGCGGTCCGTGGCCCGTTTGTTAAGGTATTCGCCAGGAGTTGATCGGAGAAACCACGCATAAGTACTAGTGAAGGAAGCAGCTGGCCGCTAGAATTCTCCTTTAGATAGCGACAGAACTCGACCAAGGTATCTAAGTAATCCTGCCACCGTCAGGACTCGAACCTAAGACCTCCGGCTCAGAGGCACTGCAGTGACATCAGTTGATATTCTGAGCCACCTCTCCCGGTATTACGGATTTCCACTGGGCCGCCAGCTCCACACTGTTGCCGGCGGATGGGTAGGGACTGACATCGTCCAAGTGTAAGGAGAAAAAGCGTCTAACGCATTCTCCTACGCCACCGTAACGGGCCAGAAACAAAGATCTGTTACAGGAAGGGTAATGCATGGTAGGGGTCGAAACCGCAGCCCACTCATCTGAGCTCGTGGCTGCTCCCCTGCCTTAGCAACTCGGTCACCGCTCCGGCCAGCCAGTAATAATAAAAATCTTGAAAAAGTCAAAGGTAAACATATTCTACGCAACGCACGTGAAGCACCTCTGCATTCACATTCTCTGTGCATCAATTAAGAGTACGTGTGTATCTAGCAGCATGCGTAATCACCATGAGAGTGAGGAAGCTGCAAAGTGCGAGCTCACCCTGAGTCCGTCGCAGAGTGTGGATGGGGGACGAGAGGGGGGGAGTGGGCGACGAACGGGTGCTCGAGCGAGCGAGCGAGCGAGCGAGCGAGCGAGCGGGCGGGCGGACGTGCGGGCGGGCGCATAGGTGAGTGAGTGAGCGAGCGAGCGGGTGGGCGAGCGGGCGGGCGGACGGGCGGGCGCTCGGGTGGGCGAACGGGCGGCGAACGGGCGCTGGAGCAAGCGGGCGCTCGGGCGAGCGGGCGGGCGCTGGAATGAGCGAGAGCGGCGCCCACGGCCGAGCGGGCGGGCGCGGGCGGGCGAGCGGGCGAGTGGGCGGGCGAGCGGGCGGGCGAGCGGGCGGGCGAGCCGGGCGGGCGAAGCGGGCGGGCGAGCGGGCGGGCGAGCGGGCGGGCGAGCGGGCTGAGCGGGCGGGCGAGCGGGCGGGCGAGCAGGCGGGCGAGCGGGCGGGCCGAAGCAGGCGGGCGAGCGGGCGGGCGAGCGGGCTGGCGAGCGGGCGGGCGAGCGGGCGGGCGAGCGGGCGGGCGAGCGGTCGGGCGGGCGAGCGGGCGGGCGAGCGGGCGGGCGAGCGGGCGGGCGAGCGGGCGGGCGAGCGGGCGGGCGAGCGGGCGGGCGAGCGGGCGGGCGAGCGGGCGGGCGAGCGGGCGGGCGAGCGGGCGGGCGAGCGGGCGGGCGAGCGGGCGGGCGAGCGGGCGGGCGCGCGGGCGGGCGAGCGGGCGGGCGAGCGGGCGGGCGAGCGGGCGGGCGAGCGGGCGGGCGAGCGGGCGGGCGAGCGGGCGGGCGAGCGGGCGGGCGAGCGGGCGGGCGAGCGGGCGGGCGAGCGGGCGGGCGAGCGGGCGGGCGAGCGGGCGGGCGAGCGGGCGGGCGAGAGGGCGGGCGAGCGGGCGGGCGGGCGGGCGGGCGAGCGAGCGGGCGGTCGGTCAGAGAAGAACAGAGCAAAGCAAAGGGGAGTTTTTTTGCGTGGACGGTGGCTGCGAAGCGGCGCGAGCAAAAACTACTCGGTCTTTCCCCGGCCGCTCGTCCACCCCTCTGGAGTACACACAGTGCGTTGCCCTGCTGCACGCAAAATGTCGGAATCGGAAACCGGTGGGCAAAACTAGGAACTTAGACGAACCACCAACGCACAATTAAAGCTCACCTAAAACTGTTTATTTGCGCCGTACCAATGTCTTCACTTATGTAGCGTATGAAGAAATTTTCACCGTTTTATTGAGGAACATGCTCTAAGAGTAGACTGGAATGACCAGACATGCGTGACCTCCGACTATACATTTGCTTTCGAACCGCGAACTTTCTGGTTACAAGAAAATACAATTTCTCTTCTAGCGTCTACATTTGAATGTGTTGGAGTGAAAGTACGGAAAATGAATACCAGTCTTTCACGGAGTCTTATGAAATAATGTATTGATATTTTGTTAATTGGAATGTTATGTATTAATTAGGATTTTCAGTGACTAATATATATATATATATATATATATATATATATATATATATATATATATATATATATAGCGTTTTTCTTAGGTATCTTACCCTAACCTCTATACCTTTGAGTTTACATCATTTTGACGTTTTACTTCACCTGCCGTGTCATTGACTCCATTAGACCTCATTGCAATGTCAAAAGTGAGATATCTAGTGCCCATATGTTTACTACAGTATGGAAATACAGTTACGATGTTGCTTATCTGCGAAACTGCAAAGTATGATGTTTTATAAGATCACCTACCAAGCTCTTTGAAAGAAAATATCTGAGAACACAGATTCTTCCTCTTTACTCTAATTCACTTGAGTTCCAATATTGCTAGGACATTTTTAAAAAATACATGTTGCTTTGAATATACTGCAGAGTATCACGTCACTCGTTGCAGACCGTGAGACCATTTGGACCTAAAAGAAAATTTAATAGCCCAAAAAAACAGTTTCGCATGAAACGTAACATTCGAAATTTCCCCTGCGTAACTTCAAATTCCGGCCCACTGCACACCGCCACGCAATCTGGCGGACCGTCCGGCAAACTGCGGCGAATGGACGACACGGGCGACAAGCCAAACGTCCGAGTGCTTTCATGCGATCCCCCTGCCCCCCTTCCCCCGTCAACCCGGTTCCCTTCTCATCACACTCATCCGCCATGCCCCCCCCCCCCGGCTGAGCAAGAGAGCGCCCGGCAGGGAACGTTGATTGTTTTGTTAACGCGATTATTTAACGAGAGTCTACCGCGTGAAATCGCATTAAGAGAAATAGAATCCCAACGCTTAGCGCGCGTTAAAACGGGCCCCGGAGTCTGCCACGCGGAGGATGGAATTGAAAAAAATACGCGCAGTGTAATAAATGAAGAGAAACTAACTTTCACCACCTGTCATGCACAGTGACACGGCCTGTAATTTCAAACAGAGATTTTGTAGTGGGCTATGGTTAATTTACTTTGCCGCAGTTTGCGAATACAGACGAGTGCAAATTTTGTAAATAGGTAAAATTCGAACTGTTGCTGGGATGTTGCTTTGTTTTGACTGGTTACGTCCATGGACGTTTATCTCAGAAATCCTGTTTCGAATGTAGTTGAAATAACATGTAATAGCTGAATGATCACCGAGTTTTCGACGGGATGTTTGAGTTATCTGCGGATAATTCTACATCTCTTTCCAACATAACATATTTGTCTTTGAGACATTTATCCCTTCATGGTTGTTCAAAGTTAAGATGTAATTAGCAGGAACTCTAGCTTTAACTACTTTGTCTGTCGTGTTCTCTGCAGGAATACTTCTTACACTACTCTGAAATATTCCGGGAGGTAAAAATATTATAACTCAGTCTATCTTAATTTTTTCTGATATTTCATTAACAAAGTCCCTAACGTGGACAATTGCGACAATTCTCGACAAGTCAATTTTCACGATATACAATGGAATTCTATGAAATAAAAAATTAAAGAGCTGAATAAAACTTTCGAAGTCAAATATTATGATTTCAAAATTTCTAAAAAATGCACCCTTAAAATGTTTTACAATGAACAGAACTTACGCTACAGAAGTATGTTAGGAACTACCTGGATCAAAATAAAGGTAAATACACGAATAATTATTCCATAGATAGACTCGCTGCTTCTAAAAAGCAGAAAGAGGAGGAAATTTGAGTATCTTTATCAGCTGTTCCATAGAACGAGGATCGCTTAGATAATTTTAGAGGGCAAGAGGGGAAGGAAGAAGAGAAGTAGATCGGAGACATGCTTTAGGAACATTAGACTGAGGAGTAAGTTGAATCGTAAAGATTTTGGTCATATTGCTGCAAGGGACAATTTCCAGCAAGTTATCTCTAAATTTCCAGCAAGTTATCTCTTATCTCTAAATTCCGAAGCAGTACGGAAAGAGGCAGAAATTAAACTTACCGAATGTGGAGTCTGTGCTACTCAGTGCTTCCTTCCTCGTTGAGTCCGGTGGTCTGAAACAAAAGAGCAAATGTTATAAAACGATCCTGCTTTTGAAAAAGTCGAAAGGGTAGAAATGACACTTTGCAAGCAGAGATTGCAGGAATTTTATTTTTATTCACTTATAAGTAGTAAATACTTCATAATTTAAACTTATTAAAAGATATTCAGAACTATTTATGGTTTTGGTTGGATACAAACGTACAATATAGTGACATTTTCCTTTAAAGGCGGGTGCTTCCGATTTGGGTAAAGTCTCTCTTTCCACCCACATAAACTCTCCCACTCGAACAATGGGTTGCCTAACCTGTCAGGCACTGGAAGAGTGCTATAATAACTTTCTAGGGATGTACAGATCGCAGTACGTGCAGTTCAGTGAACGCTGTTGGAGGTTAGAGATGGTTTCCACATCATCACTAAACATCTCTTAAACAAAAAGAGTAACCCATGAAAGTAATATTTCTTTCAATAGGAGATTTGAGTTGTAAATTTCCAAAATTCTAGCTATATAAATACATTGATTTTATGTGAACATCCTCCAGTTGACTGAAGGACAATAATAATAATAATAATAATAATAATAATAATAATAATAATAATAATAATAATAATAGGAAGTACCACAGCTTTAGGACAAATTAGACACTGTTACAAATCGTTTCTGACTCATCGACAAGACTACCTCATATGATATAAAAAAAAATGAGAATCATAATAATCGCGCACGATGATTTAACATTCAGACAATTGTAGGTGTATTTTGTACCTATTTAAAGTGTTTTGCAGGACTTAGATGTTCTTTCAAGTGATTAGTCCACGTGATTCATAATAAAGATTTTTCGTTCTTCTTTGGTGTAGGTTTTATAAGTCTCTCAGAAGAATAAAATATTATGAAACAATTCCCTTAAAAAGAAAAAAAACTCAAGAGTGATTCAGAGAATGCATACCAATATTCAGCGTTACTAACCAAATACAAATAATGACAATGTTTAAAGACATACTTCAATTCTGTACCTCCACATTCTACTCTTATTCCATCGTAATATCTCTTGTGACACTCAGTATGTTCATTGCCCACTGCATCATTTTCACGAAACTTCAATTGTGAGCTATAAACCATTTCTCAGTTCTTGTTGTATCATTGAAGCAAACAACCGTTTATTCAACAGACGCACTTAAAAACTCATCAGTGCATGAACATTTAGCAGTAACTGACAGATCACAGAGCGCATTCATATAACAACGGCCCCATCCCATCTCAAACACGCAATACCGTTACCTACGTATACATTTCGAGCACAGTTTCCCACTACAATTAACGACCGTTTCAACGAACAGACCTTCCTTAACGCCCTGACGCATGGGGACGACAGTCTATAAACGTCCGCGCGAAATTATGGCGCCATTTTCGTCCCCGTCCGACCGCGGTCCCGCGGGGCCGTTCGAGCGACCGGCCGGCCGGCCGGCCGGCCGGCCGGCCGGCGCCCCCGATTCCAATCCCGTTACGCGCCGTGCACATTCCCGGCTCAAATATTTGAACGATCCGAACGCAAGACCAAATATTTATCGACCTATTCATCGCAAAGCTTTGTTAAAAATGCAAAATTATCAGCGCCCGGCGGCCACGCAATGGACACGCGCGTGCGCGTGCGGACGTTCACGCATAGAGCACGCGTGCGTGCGTGCGTGCGCGTGGGAGGGAAGGGGGCCGCCCAGCGCGACCCGGCGCCGCTCGGGTCACCCCCACTTATTATTTTAATTTTCTATTTGTCGTTGCTAATTCATTTTTAAACAGTCACTAATAATGCGAATTCGAATGCACGGTAAACACATTCATTATTAATGAACAGATTCGGCGAAACGACGTCGAGCGCGCGCACAGAGCGGGAAGGAGGGGGGAGGGGATGGAAAGAGAAAGGGACTGTAGAGAGGGAGAACGTGTACGAGATGGAGAATGGAATGAGAATGAAGGGGTAGTAGAGAAAGGGAGTGACAAAGCGAAAGTGAAGGTAAAATTAAAGCAATTGGAGAACGGAGATGGATAGATATAGATAGATAAAGATAGACATATATATATATATAACATATATATATATATATATATATATATATATATATATATATATATATATGGAGAGAGAGAGAGAGAGAGAGAATGGGGAGATATTGGATTTTGTAAAGAAAGTGAAGAAAAAGTAACAGGAAAGGAGTGAAGGGGCTAGGATGAGGAAGGGAACAGGGTAAATGAGAAGGTAAACGGGGAAACAGGAGAGATGAGGGAAAGAAAAGGAAAATGTTTGGTAGAAGAAGAGAAAACTAGGAAATGGAAGAAGGAAGGACAACATTATTGCAAAGAGAGTGGGAAAGAGAATTCTCAGGAAAGGAGAGGGTAGGAAGGGAATGGGAGTGAGGGCAAGAAGAAGGAGGAGGGGAATAAGAAATCAGAGACAAAGGGGAAGGGGTGGGGAGGGGAGGGGAGGGGCGGAGTGAGTGACGAGGGAGAGTGGTGTGGGGTGACGGGTGGTGTCGGGGTGGGTGTCTGTCACGCTCGGGTCGGAGTTTTGCGTCAGGCGCTGTGGCTGCCAACGCTACCGGCGACCGGCTCGTTCAATATTCATGCCTCCGACGCGGGCAGGGCAGCGGGGCAGGTCGGAGGTCGGCAGAGAGACAGGACGGGCGGGGGCGGGGGCGGGGGAGATCGGACGGGGCGGCAGCTGCGGCGCCGCTGAGAGGACAGCCGAGGCGAGGCACGGGCTGCACAAGAATTCAATTTGGAAGCGGAGTTACCTTCGTTTTAAGCGGAGAGACTTGCAGCATTGGACTTCATCGCAGGGCTCATCTCATGTCAAACTCTCGGCTGGTGAACTTTCATGAAATTCTTCATCATATACGTATGATGCATTTGACTTATTTGAGCACTATAGACGGTGTCACGTTCGCCTTTGACCGATCGACATTGTGTAATCTTACACGTCTGTTTAATGAGAGCGAAGATCGAAATCTCTATAATTATCATAACATGGAAAGTTCAATTAACATTTGCAATTTGAAAATATTTTATACCTGACGTTTAATATTATTCCAACTAGGTTCAGTGTAAGAGCAAAATAGAAAACAGAAAGAGAAGAATAGAAAAATGAAATGTTTATTTCAGATAATCATTTCACTATTTTATGCAGGGATCTGTTATTTTAGAGAAAGCACAATTTTAAACCGACGGTTACAGTCTCCTTTTTTAGCGACCCACTTTTGAACGACGTGAGATCCTCAAACAGTCTCTTTTGAGTAGCAACCTGGCTTCAAAACCCAAAGGTACAAAACAAATGTCATGGGAAAATCATACAAGCACCGTGGTTTATACCCAATACTCAGATCCATAGGGAACTACGTATGGATTTAATCAAAAATCACATCGCTTCAGTTTCGAAAAATTTCTATACTACACTTAACATTTCTCACTTAACAAATAAATTCAACCTAGGACGAAACCTTTCCGAATTCAATCCAAATTCCCAAAAGACAAGTTTCGCCCCCCCATAAGATTAAATATATATAAGTCAAATAAATAACCTAATATTAAACCAAGTAAATTTTAAATTTTAAATAAACTCCTAACCAAGTCCATCCAAAATCAAACACCTAACAAATGGAGCAGCGATGTAAAGCTCAAAACGTCAAGGATGTCCATTCCTAATCATGATAATATTCATATATTCAAGCCCTTGAAAGGCCTCACGGCCGAACAAGAAGTAAATAAATGAAAAAAACCCAAAGGATGCCCTTGAAACTACCCAGAACAACTCAGTGGTCTCCACGGACAACAGAGAAGAACATCGATTGCCATTATCCAAGAATACTCTAATTGAATTCAATTCCATTCAGTTTTATATTCATACATATTTTAAAACATTCACCAGCTAATCGGGCGTTGAATAAGTGAAAAACGGAATTTTACATTGCACTGATACGCGCGGTTGTGAAACATCTCTAGAATCTGAAAGGACTGCGCTATTTAAGCAGCAGCACTCTACAAACGAGTTCGATACAGAAATTTCCAGAGCCGCGGAAATCACTTTTTCGGACGACATTAAACACGTGACTTCTAGATTCAGAAAGTTTCACCAGAACCTCAACAAACAAAGATGAAAATCAAAAGAAGAGAAAGAATAAAGTAAGAAAACTCATTTACAATGGGGAAAGGAAAAATATGGACCAGTGGCGCTAAGCAATTCCGAGACTTGCTACAAAATGCTAATAGGATGCTAATAGAAAAGTCTGGAAAATACTTTGTACTTAAAAACAAAGTTCTGGATTTGCATTGCGAATAATTCTTATTGCTATAATTTCTCCTACAACACGAAGTAGTATAATTTTCTGAAGTAAACAAGTCAGAAAGTTAAAGATTCAAAAAAAAAACGTAGAATTATTAAATAGGCAACGGAAACACATGAATGTGGGGTAGGCTAGTTTCGAAGTAGAATTGTCATCGTATTTTTCTGGAGTCACGCACTTTTTCAACATGCTTTATGGCATCACAAGGTTCTCTTCACCCTAGATATGTTGTCGCACCAAATAATCAAAATAACACAACGTGCGCGGTTCCATTGAAAACCAAAATTCATGCCAGAGAGGTTTTTTCCTTTAAAGACCCTATAACATCATAAGACTTTTATTTCATAATTGTGTTTTATGATCGATATTCCAATATTTCGATGCCAGAGTTATTTGTAGATATCAGTGAACTCCAGCTAATACACTTGTTTTTTTTAACGTGGCATAAAGGTTGTTCTGCAAAATTCGCGGTAGTGTTCACCCCACAAAACATACCTGTATTTGGATTTCTTTAATGTGGCATCTCAAGGTCACGCGCGAAAGAGGGAGAGGGGAGGCAAACTCCAAAAGGGAACCATAACAGTAGGAGCTGTAGTGACGTAGCAGCTCCCCATTGGAGTCTGTCTTCCCTCTCCCTCTTTCGCGCGTGACCTTGAAATGCCACGTTAAAGAAATCCAAATACAGGTATGTTTTGTGGGGTGAGTACTACCGTGAATTTTGGAGAACAATCGTTATTCAGTTTACGTAACGTAACGCGTCTAGCAGTATCGTGCGAGAGCAGAGATCAAATAGGTCGCAGAGTGTGTTCTTATTTTCCTTTTAAAGGACTTTATATGTCTCTCTAACTTCCCCCGTAGTTATCCTTTTACTGCGAAAATGTTCTAACAAGCCGATTCGTTTATTTGTTTATAATTGGTCTACACCATCTTTAATACATTTTGAGCACAGAAGTGATGATAACAATACATACGAAAAGGAAGTGTACTCATTTCATTCTTGGGAGAGTGATTTCATTCTACAAACAAATAAATAATTTTCTAATATGCATAACACATTTGTTGTAATGTTAAAAAATATATAAAACCATTTAAAATATTACCCAGAAGTACAATTGCAGATAAAGAAATATTTTATTAGACATTCTGTAAACGAGTTTACATACAAATTAAATTTAAAATTGTTCATTGCTCCAAAATGTTATTAAGATCTATGTTTTATTTTCGAACTGTAATGCCAACAAGTGCAAGTAAATAACGTTAGCTAATGTTGCTGTTCTAAATTCCGTCAGTCATAACAATGAAAAATTCACGACCAGAATTAACGCAAGGTGATAATCATTGTTCTTCTTAAAGACTAAACTACGTCTTCAATAATTTACACATCGATCATCACGAAAGCGAGCCATAACCCCCGCACAAAGCACCTCATCAACTTTTCGCTCGCAACATCCTCTCCGTCACTCTGTAATCAAGGAGGCGCTCTTAATGGACAAACAAGACGCAACTTTTTCTTCTCTGCGCGACCTCGTGTCTCTTAGCGACTACATTAATTTAATTTCTAGTCGGTCCGTAATTTTTTCATGGGTCGTAATTAAATCGCACTTCATCGCGCGCCACCGTAAAGGCGTTGAAGAGAGCGTTGCTGCTGCCGCGTGCAGCGCGATGGGGCGTGGTGGGGTAGGGAGGCAGGGAGGGAGGGAGTGAGGGAGAGAGGCAGGGAGGGAGGGAGAGAATGAGGGAGGGAGGGAGGCAGGGAGGGAGGGAGAGAGGGAGGCAGGCAGGGAGGGGGGGAGGGAGAGAGGGAGGGAGGAGGGTGAGCGTCGTTACGACTCAGGACGACGGTCATAAAGGGCAGCGTGCGGAAGGAAGCGATCACGTTCGCAAAGGCAATTACACGGCACGTTCCCACCCAACGCCCACCTGGACGCGCGGCCACGCTCCACCACGCTCCACCACGCTCCACCACGCTCCACCACGCTCCGCCACGCTCCGCCACGCGCGCGGCGATCGCCTTGAATAACGCCCCGCAGCAGTCTCCTCCCCGCCTCGACAGCCAGCGCGCGCTCTCGCGGCAGACGCGAGAAGCGGCGATTGTACAGAGCGCCGTTTCTCCGCTTTCACATTCATTCATTGATTAATTATGCAGGACGGGACACTTTGATAGATCATTGGCCCTGTAAGTGTAGTGCTTGTTTTTTGTTGGAGATGGCCGTGATCTTCCCCCGCTGAATGGCGAGATCCGCCGTCGACTTACACGTTGACCCGTCCGGTTTTCTCCAACCAGGTAGCTTCCACCAGCGGGGCAGTGCCCCAGCCGTAACACGCTCCAAGCTCCTGACAGGTGTGGTGCATGTTAGTGTTAAGTGTGTATAAGTAAGAGGTGAAGATAGAACAAGGAAGAGGGAGGAAAGATCGAACGCAGTACGTGGTCCGTTTGTTAGGGTACTGCTCCGGCGTTCAACTGGTGTTCTTCGGAGAAAATACGGAACACTACCGAACAGAGCAGCTGGCCACTAGAATTCTCCTCTAGATAGCGGCTAGCGTTGAAAAACCTGTCACCGTCGGCAGACAAACCCTAGGACCTTCCAGAGGCACTGTAGTGACAACAAATAATGCTCTGAGCCACCTAAGCTTCTCCCCGCTTTCAGCATGATTGGTGAGCGTGTGGATAACCGCGTGATATCGGAACATCAAGCACAGAATTAATTATCGCTATCGTATTAAAATAGAGGCGATCTGTAAATTTGTAGTCGAAGCTGTCTCCTTACACCTCTGGGTACTGGGATTCGTGGCAGATTTTTTTCAAGGGTTTTCCTTTATCCTGCTTCTCAATCTACCATTCATTCATAAACAATCAAATAATAACATATCTCTCACTCATCATCTTCCCATCAGGCAATTCACCTGTTTGCTCAGATAATGGGAATCGCAGTATTAAAGCTATTCTGGGTTTAAATTCACATTCAGTAACTGATATTATACAGCTAAGTATTAATGACGTGTTTGGCAAATATGGAGATTTCGGAATATGAGATATGCTTATGATCGTCAAAATGTTTTAACTAAAAAAATATACGTTTTTGTTTCAAATTCTTGGAATGTATTATGTGTTCGATAACAAAAACAATAGCGTAACTCCAGCTTCTTGTTGAATAACAATAGCCTAAATGACGAGTTTAAAAAATGACACCCTTTTATGACACACTTTTATGACTGTGCTCTTCATTATAAACGAAATAATTATTTAAAAAAATAATTATAAAGCTTTTACTTGACAGTTTTTTGATATACACAATATATCAAATAAACACATCCAAATGAGATAAATAATTCAGATTTGAAAAAATTGAAGAGTCAAATAGAGATAATCTGGGCAATTATTGCATCTCTCTTTCAGAAGATAAGATACTCATTATATTTTCAATGAGATGAAGTCCCGAAACTAGTAGAATTGATAAGTTATCTTAATTGAATTCCTTTTTAAACAGTGAACCTCCACTTTTGAAATTGTTAAGTTGCAAAGTTTAGACCCTATTTCTACAATATAATAATTTTATATTACTGAGAATTTTCTGGCAGTATTGAGGATTGTTAATATAATACAAATTCCTTGAAAATATCTAACAGTAGCAGAAATGTACAACTTATATTTCAGGAAAAGGAGTACCCAAAAAGAAAATTTCATTAGGTAGCAAAACAATTTCCATTCCAAATATATTCTCCAAAAGAAGAGTTTCTATGCGACTGCAAAAGCAGCTACCTTTACAATATCAAACACTACGGCGTTTCAAGTTACACCGCAAATATAAAACAGAATAAACTCCAACAAAAAGGTCGGAAGCTGAAACCTTTGAACGAGAAATCGAATTTTACAAAAAATGTATATATGCTATTGCCTGGAAGCGTTGTAGCAGTATCTCACCAGGAAGTTCAACGAGGCGCCGATGCAAATGTAGAGAATCCAGGGCAGATGTTAACACGGAGCGCAAGAAATTCCTACGGGGGGAGCGCGTCACCGGAGAGCTTCGTGATGCGAGGGGGTGGGGGGGAGGGGGAGGAGTGGGGAGGGAGCAAAAACCAGCGTCGGGAAGCCGAGAGGAGAAACGCAAATTGTCGGCGAAGACCGGGAAGAGCGTCAATAAGTTGTGGCGCTGCGTCAGGCAGCTAGGACGGGGTGCCGGGGTGGGGGAAGATAGGGTGGCAATGGCCGAGGTGGAGGAGGTAGAGGTAGATGTAGGTAGAGGAAGTGGAGGAAGAGAAAAGGAAGTCATCTAGATGCTGGTCTGTAGGGACAATCGCGATACCCATGTTGGCACGAATGGAGAGAGATGGAGATATTGGGGATGCAGACGTACAGACTAAGATTCGTGCGATACGGTATCGAAGTGGTGATAAATGTGACTGAGGAGGGTGACAGGGGTTGTGGAATATGGTCTGTAGAAAATGAATGTAGACGGAAGTAACTGTGGTAGCAGAGGCGATGGCGGACGTGGTGAAGTAGACTACTGAAGTGATGACTACCGAGTGGTGGAAACCGCAAGTTGCAGCTGCGTACATGGGAATGTCATAAAAGAGGTCAGAAATCTATAGGAACGTGGGGGACGGCGACTAAGAAGTGCGATAAGGTATCAAAGTGATGGTAAATATGGAGTAAAAAGGTGATAATGCAGTCATAGGTAGATTGCAGAAAGATGATCTAGAAATTACAGCGGTGGCTATTGGGAAGTTTTAAGTATTAAGGAAGGGGGATTAAGAGAAGTCTACTGATAGTTATGCAGATCTTTGCAGGGAAAAGTGGTAACATTTAAAGGTTGGAATGGTGGATGAAACGAGGATTTAGACGAGCTGAAGAGACAGCGAATAATTAGTGCGCTTAGGTATCAAAATAATGGTAAAAATGGTTTAGGAGTATGATAAAATGTGTTTCGTGGGGAATGTAGAAAGTAGATGTGTGTATATATATATATATATATATATATATATATTGGTAGAGGAGATTAGGACAGAGGTGGAAAAAAGTATTGTGGCGATGAGGGTGATTACAGAATAACAGTCGGTTAACGTTGATGATTATGGCAGAGAGGAAGTGCAATGTTATGGAAGGCTGCAGTTACGAAATGGAATCGGATGATGAAATTTGGTAAAAGGAATAAGGGAGAAGGTGGATGAAGCGGCGAAGCAGTGATGCTGAGCAGACACGCACCTGCTAAGGCGAAAGTCGAAGTAGACGAGATGTGGAAGCGGAGATGTGGCTCCTCCCAAGAGACGCAGACAGTGAAGCAGTAGTGTAGCGCTGGTTGTCGGAATCTCGGAGCTGGTTCAGCGACTTAGATGTGGAGTAGGAGAATGGTAGAAACAGTGGTCGATATTCAATATCTACAATGCTCGTGAAAGTATAAGGGAAGGAGAGAGACGGTATGCTGGGAGGATGTGGATGGAGGTGACGGTAATAAAAATGGCGATGTGGGAGGTAAGATTTTCAGTGATGTTGGAAATCTGCAGTAGCACTCTGGGTAACGCATGAAGTGGAGTTGGTAGAGCGGGGTGGAAATAGAAGGGGTGGCAGACCCTGTGACAGAGAGGAAGGATGAGGCAAGGAAGAGAAAACGGCTGTGAGGAGAGATATTGTCAGTAAAGTGAAGTAGGAACAAAAGAGTTATCGTCGTGGCGGCGTACGAGGTGAAATACAATAAGTGTTGTAGAAAAATAGGCGGATGTCGGTAATAGCAGTAGGGATTGGGATGAAAATGCGAATAATATGGCGTGTATGACATATACGCACAAGCGGAAGGTTTTACGTGAATATGCTGGGAAATGCAGATTTATTTGTGATTCCGGGCGCGTCAACTGCTAAGGTCATTAGTCTCACAAGTGTGGTGCATTTATTCCCGATGGATGGGTAGGTGGAAGTCCGTGATCTTCCCCTAATGAATTGTGAGATCTGACGCCTATCTACCGTCAGCTAGGGTTTTTTTCCCACAACCAGGTATTTTCCACCAGCGAGGCACCGCCCCAGTCGGGACAAGGTCTAAGCTCCGGACCGGTCTCCCGGCATATGTGGTAGTGTAGTGCATATAAATGTATAAGTGGATAAGAGGAAATGCAAATGTATGTGTAAGTGCATATAAGTGTAAGGGGTGAGGATAGGGCAAGGAAGTGGAAGGAAAGATCGCGGCCCGTTCGTTAGTAGGGTATTGAATCGGTATTCACCTAGTAGTGATCGGAAAAACCACGGAAAACTACCGATAACAGCAGCCGACCGAAATGTCCTTCAGACAGCGACTAAATTCGACCTAGCTCTCTACCTAGTATCGAAAATCTTGCAACCTAACCTAGGACCTCCCGATCAGGAGGACCTCCCGATCGGGGAAATAACAGAAAAATAATTAGGGGATTGTGATTGTTGTGATGGTTGCCACTCTGAATGTGCAGAAGGAAGAACTGTGGAGAACGACAACACAGGCATTTAAGTTTGGGATCAAGTACGTAGCTGACGCTGAATTCAACGGTGTCGGAAGACTAAAAATGGAGTTGAAGTGATTTACGAAGGCTGAACAAATGTTGACACTTGTGGAAGTAGTAAAACCACGGTACATACTGTCATATTGGACGTTGAATATTTTATAGACCTAGGCCGACGAGGTAATTGAGTTAGGACGTGGAGATGTGGGGACAGATTTTAAAAACTGGTAGATGAAATTTAAAAAAAATTGAAGCCAACAACGGTACTAGGATCTCTTGGCCAGAGTTGCTGAAAAGGCGTCGCTAATGGTGGTTCAAAGCTAACTCACCAGTGTGCCGGAGGTGTTGATAGTGATATCAACGGTGACGTTGAGAGAGTCGGCGCGGGCGTTGGCCGTGACGTTCTGGATGGAGTTAACGGAGGAGGGAACGGCAGCGCAAAGTCGTGCTGCCGGCGGGAGCTTTCGAGAGCGGCACCGCTCGAGTGCTGGCAAAACAGCGCGCTCTCTGGCGGCGTCTTAGCGCAGCTGTTTGCTCATAAATTAAGGCGGCGGCGGCGATAACTGGGACGGCGGCGGCGGCGGCGCGTGAGTTCCGTGGCGGAGTTGCGGGCAACCGGAGAAGAGGCGGCTCCCAGCGCCAGGGGGTGGGGGATGGTGGGGGTGGACGCATTGGGAGGGGTGGCGTTGGTGAGGAAGGGGCGGGGCAGCGACAGTGTGGGACATGGTGGGGCGGAGAGGCGGTGGCAGCGGGGAAGAGGCGGGAAGAGGGAGAAGCGAAGTAGTGGGAGAAATGGAGGGGAAGGGAGAGAGCGGTGTTGGGGAAGGGGCGGGGCAGAGGCGGCGTGGGGTGTGTTGGCGCCAGGGAAGAAGCAAGACGGGTGAGGAGCATGCGAGGCGGTGGGGAATGCGGAGGAAGTGCGGATGGTGAGGAAGGGGCGGGGCAGCGAGGGTGTGGGGTGAGGGGAGGAGGAGATGCGTTGGCGGCTGGGAAGAAGCAAGAGGGGTAGGGATCGAGATGGCGGAGAAAAGGGGAGGAAGGGAGGGAGCGGGGATAGTGAGGAAGGGGCGAGGCAACGGCGACGTGGGGCATGGACGGGCGGGGTGCGGGCACTGGTGGGATGCGAGAGGAAGGGGAAGCGAGGCGACGTGGAAAATACGGGGAAAGGTTGGAGCGTGGATGGTGGAGAATGGGCGGAGATGGGCTCTGGATGACGATGGCGATGTTGGAAGAGTCAGGGTTTGCGTCGGAAGAGATGGGGCGGGCCGGGGCCCGGCGGGGCAGGGTGGGGAGGGGAGGGGCGGGGCGGGGCGGGGCGGGGCGGGGCGGGGCGGAGCGGAGCGGGTGGTAGTGGAGACCACAGACTTGGCGGCGCGGAGGTTGACTGGAGAGAGAAGAAGTAATGAGCGTCGGGGGAAGTTGCTTGAGTTGTTGGGGAGGAGTAAGAGCTGCGCTGTATCTTAAGGTGTGGCAAGATATTAGAGTTGTGGCTCGGGGAGAATGTGGGATGAACGAGTTCTGTAATATGTTGCTAATCGCAAATAAACAGCATGCGTTTGTCGTGAACTATTTGAGAGAAAATTAAAAATTCGCCATGAGTTAAAATAATGTAGAATTGTTCACTTTAAACGATTCTTGACAAATATTTGCTACAAAATTCATGAAAGTTGTTACAAAGGAGATTCATCGAAAAGGGGAAATCAAGAAATAAGGTCCTAGTGGAAAGCAAATTTACTTTCAATAAAAGACGAAAAGATATGATTTTCACTTAATTGTCCATAAAGAATATTATTAAAAATGTACTTTTGCTACTTACAGGATTCCAGCACGAGCGATCGCTATATAATTGCTTGAGAACCTTACTGCTTGAACCTTTTAATTCTGAACTTCATATCATTAAATTGTGTAGTGTACCTGAGTTAATAAAGACAACATAATAGGTGTGAAATATTATAGAGTGGTGTGAATACGGAGTAAGATAAAACGAACAGTGATATATGGAAGCCAAGCGCTACATGATATCAGTAAACGTGTATTCATGTCATGGGAAGGTAACTAGAAACCACGATTAAATTCCGTGGCCGTCTCCCGAATAGCGTGTTGCGCTGGTTCAGCGCCAAGAGACCAGCGCGCGGGATGGCGATGGTGTGGCCCTGGGACGAGGCTCGTAAATTTGGGCGCCCCGCGTCGCCCACGGGCGATGAGGAGCAGCGCCTCGGCCGCAAGGGAAGTGGCGGAGCACTGGGAAACCGAAGCGGCGGTGGTTTCCGGAGACGTTGGTTGTGGAGGAGACGCATCTTCTGGGTGAATGCGGCTTTCGAAGCTCCACGCACGGAGTGCGCTTCTTAAGATGGCTTTCACATCCTTTGTGAGATATGACGGAGTAGCAGTACTTGAAGCGTAGCTCGAAGAAAGCAAACGAATCTACAAAAAGCTATACTGACCCACGTGAAATGTAGTGCACTTTCTAAAGTGGGAACTTGCCCAAAAATGTTCATTTAATTGTTTTATTTTATCTGACGTTTTATGACAGAATAATATAACAAAATGAAACGAAGAAAATATCATTAGATGTAATAAATTAGGCATTATTTACACACCAGTAATTCTGAGAAAAGATATTTATGTCTTGTTAATTGCATAACTAGGTGTTTAAATAATAAAAATTAAAACAAAAAATATATCAATACAACTGCAAGAATATAAACTGTTCTGAATTTTTTATTCATAATTCATTTCATTCATAATGTTACGTATGTTAAGACAAATTGGACGTCACATAATTAAAATGCAAAATAAAAAAATAACTGCGCCCCCAAGTCAATATGGCAATTAACAATAATTGAAACGTTGTCAACTATTTTCAACGACCTAAAGGGGAGAGATCTAATAATATTGCCCTAATAAATCTAATAAAATTTTACGACACAAAATGGACGACCGAAGAGTACTCTTGAACGCTGCGGCCATGAGTTTCGAAGCACAAGAAGACGGAGCCCCGCCCCCTGCTGTGACGGAGCTCGTCGCTCTCTTCAGAGCAGGAGCCACCGCCCCGCCCCGCCCCGCCCCGCCCCGCCCCGCCCCGCCTCACGCTCTACGTCAAAACTTCCGATAACAAGAGCCGTAAAACCCCAAACCGCCTGTAACCCGCTACATAGCGCGATAAACCAAACGAGACTGCTCCTCAATGCACAGCCTTCATTTGACTGCGCTGAATGACGCGAGAGTTCGAGTGACGTCCGATTCAGGGATGTTGGTTCAAATCCGGCGGAAGGCAACGCTGTTTCCACCTTGGATTCATGACGTTGAGGATCTCATCACTGAAACTATTGAAGAGATCTTTTGTTACAATATTTTGCGATTTTACATGAAGTTGGGCAGAAGTAAAATAGAGAAAAATGCATCCATAAATTAAGTTGAACAAGAGGTGAAGAGAACGATGTTTAAATCTGTCGGCAAATATTACTGATAATTAAGTATAGTTTGGTCTCAGTACATTGTATATGAAATACCAGTTCAGAAGACGTAGGATACGCCAAATTACTTTATAACATAATATTGAAGTCATTGTTTAGAGAACACAAAAATATTTCAGATTTCCAATAGGACAATAATTCAATGCATTGCAGAACGAATAAATAGTAATAATTCCAGGTTTGATATTTGGCATATAATATATACGTTGTATAACATTGTCCTCTCAGATTAGAAAAAAATAATATTAAAAACATATTTTAAATCCAGTTTATAATTTTTGAGGGTAATATTTGTATTCATGGCGAAGGAACCTTAATTCTGTTACCATTTCTCAAGACGTATCCCGTGTTTGGCCACACCACGAACTCGCTTCTTTTCTCGTCATTCGTAGAACTCAGAAGATAATTACGACTTTCCATCTTGTTCTGAAACAGACTCTGACAGATACGTGTCCAAAATACGAAAGTCTTGAGAAGGAGCTATTTTCCTCCCTCTCGTTTCAAAGACTAAATTACGCCTTTCCAATGTTGTAAGAGTTCATCCCAAGGCACAGATCTCTTTTCTGTTTAGGAAACTTGTTAGGGGAGCATCCAAGGCAGGAAAAAGGCTTCATGCATTGAGTTCAAGCGGTGGGCGGAGTGTGAACGAGGCCGATGGAGTTACACGAAGGAGTTGGCGAAGAGAATAGAGGTGGAGAGTGGTGGCAGCGGCGATGAAATGGGTAGAGAGGAGGGGGCGACGAGGCCGGAAAAGGAAACGCGGACCGGTGGCGGGGGCAGCTGGTGGCGAGGGGTAGGTGGGGGCGATGGGGCGGTGGGGGCGGCGGGGGCGGAGGCGGCAGGGCCGCAGGGGCAGCTGGGGTGCCGGGCGGCTGCTGGGGTGCCGGGCGGCTGGGGTGCTGCTGGGCGGCGGGGCCGCGGTGGCGGCAGGGAGTGGCGACGCGGCGGGGGCGTGGGCGGCGTGGGCGGCGTGGGCGGCGTGGGCGGCGTGGGCGGCGTGGGCGGCGGGGGCGGCGGGGGGCGGCGGGGGCGGCGGGGGCGGCGGGGCGGCGGAGCGGCGGGGCGGCGGGGCGGCGGGGCGGCGGGGGCGGCGGGGGCGGCGGGGGCGGCGGGGGCGGCGGGGGCGGCGGGGGCGGCGGGGGCGGCGGGGGCGGCGGGGGCGGCGGGGCGGCGGGGGCGGCGGGGGCGGCGGGGCGGCGGGGCGGCGCGGGCGGCGCGGGCGGCGGGGGCGGCGCGGGCGGCGGGGCGGCGGGGCAGCGGGGGCGGCGGGGGCGGCGGGGGCGGCGGGGGCGGCGGGGGCGGCGGGGGCAGCGGGGGCGGCGGGGGCGGCGGGGGCGGCGGGGGCGGCGGGGGCGGCGGGGGCGGCGGGGGCGGCGGGGGCGGCGGGGGCGGCGGGGGCGGCGCGGGCGGCGCGGGCGGCAGGGGGCAGCGGAGGCGGCGAGGGTAGCGTGGGGCACGAGTGCCGAATTAAGAACAACGGCGCTAAGTCCCGATAAGTAGGGGCGATACGGCGCCTGTCTGTGAGGGCTGCTGGGTGCAGGGGAGGATTCCTTTGAAGGAGAGCTGCAGCGAAGTGATGGCTGTGGTCATGGCAACGCTGGCATCCATATTTACGAGTAGTGTCTTATACAGTCAAATCTGCAGAATCAAATAACATAAACTCGTGGTGTTGATTGACAACATCTGAATGAAAATATAAAGAACATCAAAATGTTATGATAGTGACGTTTACATCACGAAAAGATAAAATATACAAACATTAAATTGAGACATCCGCATTAACGAAAAGGTAACATTAAATATATGGAATGGAGTGAGACAACAATTGAGAAAAAACAAGATTACGAGAGATGAAATGAAGCAGGCAAGTACAATGATGAGTACGAATTTCTCACAGATGAGAATACATCCGTATACTCTAACCGTTCACCTACAATCATTGTGAAATTGTCTACTTCGACGAACGGAGTTATTAACTTAATCACGTAGTAACATGGAATAACTGTGTGTGCTGCAAATACGAACCATATCTGAATCGATACATCGGTCACTATGCGAAGTAGATCGATTGTCGCTCTGATGGAACGCGGAGTGTTGAGCATTCTGCTTGTTAAAACGTGAGCGAACTGTCGTGTCAAGGGGTGGATCATGTGATTCAAATATTCTGTTCTTGCCCAAGTTTTAGCTACTTCTTTATTCTCTATTCGTTTATTGAAGAAGTGTAAAGTTTCATACACTGAGGTAAATATTCGTTTTATCACATTTTGTTCATAGAAGATTTTTACGTAGGTAGAACTTTTTTTTGAAATTTACTGCGTGTTAGACCACAGCAAGTATCTCGTGGTCGTAATTCCATGTTATCTCTCTTCTTTCCAAACTTGGCTTGTACTTTGCCCTGTACTCGCATTTGTATTTGTAATTCCGATTCTTTTGGATCTTACTTACGCATATTACGTTCACATTGACTTGAGAGAAATCTTAGAGAAATAAATACGTTGTGGAAGAACATTCTCGTGATTCTGATCACGCACAGCAATGAAGGCTTCCAAGAGTAGACTATTGTTAGGTCAATCAGCATATATTAAACTTGAATTTTAGAAGAGTTATAAGAGATAGAATGGTTTGGCTGGAAACGAAAAAAACATTTATATTCCGACAAGATGTTCGAATTAAACAAAGAATTTAGGCCGATCCGATAACGTTATCTAAATTTTTGAAAGTTATTATCTACTACATTAAAAGATGGAAAACATCAATCCAAATTGGTAAGAGAATTAGTATTTTGGCTCAGATCAAACATCAACATGAAAAAATGTGTGACGTATGTATGGAGCAATTTATGGTCCTTGGAGCAGAAAGAATTAAAACGGTGGCAGGGATGGGTGGGCAAACGAAGTTGTTAGAGGGCAAACACAAGAGCTGCAGGGCCACAAGGATATGACGGGGAGATGGGGACTCACAACGGAGCGGTGAGTTGGTAGAGGCGACGGCAGCTTCAGCGGTCGCCTCCCCAAAGCGCCGCTTCACGCGGGCCCAGCCCGCAACTCGCCGTTCTACCCCGCGCCGCCCTACGAACGATCCCGTCCCGCTCCGCCCCGCACAGCTCCACGTCTCACCCCGCCCCGCGCCGCCCCGCCCCTCGCCCCGCCCCTCACCCCGCCCCTCGCCCCGCCCCTCGCCCCGCCCCTCGCCCCGCCCCTCACCCCGCCCCTCACCCCGCCCCTCACCCCGCCCCTCACCCCGCTCCGCGCCGCCCCTCGTCTCGCCCCGCGTCTCGCCGCGTCTCGCCCGCCCCTCGCCCCGCCCCTCGCCCCGCCCCTCGCCCCGCCCCTCGCCCCGCCCCTCGCCCCGCCCCTCGCCCCGCCCCTCGCCCCACCCCTCGCCCCACCCCTCACCCCGCCCCTCACCCCGCCCCTCACCCCGCCCCTCACCCCGCCCCTCACCCCGCCCCTCACCCCGCCCCTCACCCCGCCCCGCGCCGCCCCACGCCATCGAGGTGACGCGGCCCGGAAGCTGCGTGACGTGCCTTGCAAACAGGAGACGGGCGCCGCGCGGGAACAAATGAGCAGCGGCGTGCGGCGGGTTGGCGGGACGAGTGGGGCCGAGCGGGGAGGGCTGGCAGCACAGGGCAGATGGTCCGGGCGGGGCGTGGAGACAAGGGCTGCGGAGCGAAGGTTGACCCGGCGGAGGGAAGTTGCGGTGGGCGTAGTCGAGGGCGAAAGAACCTCAAGCCAAGGGCAAAGAGCGAGTGGAGAGGAATCAGGAAGAAAATCGATCGGCATTTTACCGTAAAGAATCGGATTTGGGAAGCAGTCAAATCGCTGTAAACTTGATTCCATCGTCACAGAAAGTCTCACATGTGGGTATGGCAGATGTGTCTGGAAAACGTCAACAACTAACGACTTCGATCGTGACCCTTTCGAGAGACGCTATCACAACTACAACTACGTAGTGCATTACCAGACTATGTAGGTACGAGTAGGTAACTGAACTTTCGAACACCGTGTGTCCTACGTTCCAGTCTCAATGCATCACAAGGACAGAGAATGCGCATAAACCAATGAGGCACTAGCGTTGAACAATGCCACTTTCTGAACAGTAAAGGCCAGCCCAAATGATCGGCGGTTGTTACAGGAATTTCGTCTGCACATTTCTGGGCGAAGTCACTGTGGTTTCTTAAACAACTTGCAACGAATTATGCTCGACCAATGCTTCCAAGTCGTGTTTACATTTCCAATCTTGACCATTCTTTTGTTAATCTGAAAACATCGACTATTGCCAGCTCACAACATATCTGTTGTGTGTTGTGATAGAATGAAACATTAACGTTGCAAACATCGAGTAGCTGCATGCGAATGCACTTAATACCGAAAGAAAATCTACTTAAATGGACATCGATCATACAAGTATTTGACATCAGCTGTAAAAGTGAGAAGTTAGCATTGAGATGCGTTGTCAGAGTATCAATAATATAAGGAAACTTCAAGAAATCGATATAGTAGAAAGCATAAGACCGAAAAGTCGAAAGTAAATCAGGATGTCTTGGGCGTTTGTGGACAAAGAACACCGGCGAAGGCGGCCGAGGGAGCAAGAGATGTGGGGAACGAAGGCGTCGGGGTTGGCTGAGTATGCGAGTCACGTGCGCCGAGGAAATGACGCAGAAGGGCTGCAAGTGACGCTGATAACTGCAGAATCACGTGGAAGTATTTACGAGAGGACATGATAATCATCCAAGCTAGCAGCAGAAATGGGCATACTTGAGATCTGTGACAGAACAAGTTTTATTTACAATATTTTCATTATTGGATACAGAAAATAAATTTTTCAACTATATTACGTTTTGTTGTATTGATGTTATTTTTTAGTGTATTGTCTTTTTTGGGAGGCACATTAGTTTGTTAAGATATTTCGTGTGAAAAGTAGGTAACAAGTTAACAAGAATGTAGTATTTTGAAAAGTCAATGAAATAGTATATGTAGTATACAACATGAATGTAGGATTTTGAAATGTCAATGAAATAGTTATTTAGGACAAGTTAATAGCTCAGTACAACACCATTCAAAGATTTTATCAATTTCAAATTCAGCTTTTCTGGAGAAATCTATACGAAGCCAAAATTATTCTTGAATCTACGAATAACCCAATTATATTGTTTCCTTCAACAAAATAATTTACAAAATTTAAAAATATAACATTTTTGTATTATGAAACAGCAATTTATAATGTACATGCTATCAAAAGAAAATTATTCAACTGAAAATCACCGACATAATGTTGACAAAATCGATAAATGTGGAGTGTTACTAATAACGAGACTCGTCAGTGGCTTGAGAACTAAAGAGTGCATTTACTTTAAACATCGACTTTTACCTACTCGAGCTGCTTCTAATGTCTTTGAGCTTTAAACCATCGACATTAAAAATGTTCAAGTATAAAAACTTAAAATATTTCCCAAAATTTATTCAATAGATACATCGACCATCTTATTTTGCCCTCGCAGATAACTCATTGGTCAACGTGGTCAATGCGACCCCGGGTTCGATTCCCGGTCGGGCAAGATTATAGTGTGCGTTTTCCTTGGAATGTCCCAGTATACGTTGCTGTGTGACGATGAAAAAGTTCACTTCTCAGTTTGAGAAGACCAGAACACGGCGTAGGGATGCCTCCATGCTAACCACACGTACGCCTTAACCTTGGCCGCAAGGCTGGGACGCCGATTGTAGGCTCAGACTTGGTCAGAAGCTATTGCGCCAAGTACATTCATCTTGTGTTTTGTCTCGTAGAAGCATAGAAATTGCATATCTCCACCGTGTCACTAGTCCTCCGTAGCCGGTCACGTGCACGGGTGGGTCTAGAATGCGCTGGGGGAGGCATGGGCTGGAATGGCATCGAGCCGTCCGCCCTGCACGCTTCCGCCACGCCGCACATCTGGGGCGCAGGCGGCGACGGCGGCGACGGCGGCGGTGGCGGTGGCGGCGGTGCTGGCGGCGGTGGTGGCGGCGATGGCGGCGACGGCGGCGACGGCGGCGACGGCGGCGGTGGCGGCGGTGGCGGCGGTGGCGACGATGCTGGCGACGGTGCTGGCGGCGGTGGCGGCGGTGGGGGCGGTGGCGGCGGTAGTGGCCGTGGCGGCGGTGGCGGCGGTGGCGGTGGCGGCGGTGAGGCGGTGGGGGCGGTAGCGGCAGTGGGGGTGGTAGCGACGGTGGGGCGGGCGGTGGGGGCGGCGGTGGGGGCCGTGGCGGCGGTGGTGGCGGTGGCGGCGGTGAGGGCGGTGGCGGCGGTGAGGGCGGTGGCGGCGGTGAGGGCGGTGAGGGCGGTGGCGGCGGTGGCGGCGGTGGCGGCGGTGGCGGTGGCGGCGGTGAGGCGGTGGGGGCGGTAGCGGCAGTGGGGGTGGTAGCGACGGTGGGAGCGGGGGCGGTGGGGGCGGCGGTGGGGGCCGTGGCGGCGGCGGTGGCGGTGGCGGCGGTGAGGGCGGTGGCGGCGGTCAGGGCGGTGGCGGTGGTGGCGGCGGTGGCGGCGGTGGCGGCGGTGGCGGCGGTGGCGGCGATGGCGGCGGTGGCGGCCACTGTTGGTGCGGCGGGGGCGGTGGAGGCGGTGGAGGCGGTGGAGGAGGCGCACACTGGGGCCAAAACCCGAAAAGCTCGTCTAATGAAATCGTAAATGGATGTGTATACAGCGGTTTTCGAAGTTGCTACTAATGATCCCGATGTTGATATTTCAAAAAACAAATTGGCGAATCAAGACGGTGGACTAAATATTTAAAAAGCCTCTTCAATAAAATATAAAATGCGGAAGATAGGTATTACATGAAGAACTGAAGGAATGGTTAAACCAGTTTTGTATGGATGCAAATATACGAATTTACGAGCTGCTTCTAAGCACTATTATGTACAATTTTATTAAAAGAATGAAACTAATTATGAAATTTGTGAAGGCCGCAATGATCCGAAAGACACATCTCTAATCATCGGTACAAAAACCAGCAGTTACATTGTAGATTAGCACTATTTGGCAGCTGTTTCGAAAAAGAATCTTGAGACAATATTACTGGGTTCAACCCCTTGGAGAACTCTGCGGAACCTATAACTTTTCTATGTTTAAAGACAAAAAATTATAACTATGAAATATTCTACATACCATCGTTATAAGAATCAAATATGAAAAATCTTACAAACTACACACTTTACAATGATTTTGAAGGAACCATTAGTTTTTCTCTAGACCAATTCTCATTCACATGCGTGGCATTATGGAACTGTCGCATAAGGGTAAGTATAAGGAAAGGCCTTTTTGTAACAGTGGAGGGAGACACTTTGAACATTAGTCTAACCAATGTAGTTCCAAAAATCCATAAACAATTTCTTTAAACATTTTGCCCTGCTTTAGAGATTTAGGACCCAATGTGTGGGGGTGGAGGGGGGAGACGTCAGGCACATATAGGAGGAATGTAACCTATTAATACACGCGTTTGTCACTGTCTTGCTGCCCGCGCGGCTGCAGACCTCAGCCGCTGCCTCAGAAGCTCCTTCTCTCCTCTGCCCCAACTTATTAGGGAGACTGTGCGGGTGTTGTGACATGTGCAGTCAACTGATTAGCCGCTTCTGTCATACAAAGCATATGAAGATGTTTCTCTCCGAAAAGTCCACCGGCTGTGATCTTGTCACATTCCTTCAACGAAAAAATATTTACGAAAAATACAAGTTATATTTGTGAATTATTTGACAAAATATGTCAAACTGTGAAATTTATTTATCTTTTGAATGTGATTTTAAGTAATAAGAGATCTGGATTGACGTTCACAAAAGAAATATATCAAAGTTTCTTTTTAACGAGTATGTCGAAACTTTATTAAAATTATAACAAAAGTATGGGATCTAATTTGTACATCTTAAAGAGCTTACTTAATTACTCGTATTGCTAATGCATGAAAAAATTTTCATGCTTTTGTAGCAAGTCAAATAACTAAATTATTAATTACTCAAAATATTAAAATATTTTCTAGAATTATCAGAGTAGGTGAGTAATCAAATAAATAAATAAAATAAATAATGGTGTTACATGGATGAAACAAATAAAAGTATAAGACAAAATGATACGCGACTGTCCGATCCTAGTTTCGTCTTCCCATTTATTTTCCTCTGACTATTTTCTTCTTAGTCACCAAGGGTAATTTACAGTCGAAAAGAAAATATTTCCTGGAAGTATTTTGTTCCTTCGCTTCCCTCAACAAAACACTTCTTCGGAATTTCTTCGCTACATGTGAAGGGTTTTAGTTCGCTTCGGTGACGGGCGAAACTCCCTTCCAGTTTAATATAAATTACCATTTTAATGGAGCAAGTCGCTGAAACAGGCGCCCTATTTCCATCAACACAGCCGGCTATAATTCCATCTCTCTCAAGCCTCGGCGTCCTTATATAGACATCCAACGTCTTTAAAGCAACAGTGGCAAGCATGTGTAACAGATCCGAACGAATCCTCCATCTCGTTGGTGTCACCGAGTGGTAAAAATAATCTCAGTAATGATCGCCCTTAAGTGACGAACACGACAAGCTCCGCCTGCGGCGCTTCTTGTGAAGGTTTTTTCGAGGGCCGTCGAGTGTCGGGTGGCAGCCGACAAGACGACGGCGGGAAAGCGAACCGAGGGCAAAGGGCAACGAGATGGCGGTGGCGGTGGAAAAAGCGATGTTTGAAAATGGAGAGGTTGGTGACAGTGGCGGCAGTAGCTGTGAATCAAAGAGTTTGAGGACCACTCGTTTAATTAACTGTACACTATAAATCTTAAGAGACCTCGCTATACAAATGTCCCCCAAACTGATTGTGAGAAATACGTTTGTCCATATATAGAAAAGTACGATAATCATTGTTTTAATACTTTTTGTTGAGAAATCGTTGAAAATAAAACAAGAAACCATGCACAAGTTTTACAATAGCAAACTTTGGTACGGTATAAATTAAAAACTAAGCTTTTGCACACTACCGCATAAATATTAAAAAAGGAGAATTGAGGCTTCCAGGACCACATTACATGCAAACGAAAGTCATAAATTTCGGGATCTCAAGACCGCTACACCATCGACTATCATATTAAAAACTTGAATCGTTGTTCGAGGCTCAGGATTGAACGGTGTAGTAGGAAAACGGCGAAAAGCGGTGGGCTCCGGTCAGCGAGCGGCGGCCGCGGCCGGCGACACAAAACTCAGCCTGGAGGAGACGAAGGCGTCATCTGCCGGCGGGAAAAACCAATTAGCGCCGCGAGGACTGGGGTCGAGTCCCAAACAGGCACTTTCTCCCTCCACGCACTCTAATTGGCCAATGTGTCTCGGCTTCTTTAACGATGTATCAAAATGTCTAAATTGGCAATGAACGAAACTGAGAAATAACACGTTTAATTAGAAAAGTATTCTTTCTCTTAAGTAGAATATCTTTTGCAAATAATGAATTATTCAAATTCTTTTTCATTTAGCAATGAATCAAAGTCAGTTACGAAATGTTGTCAGTGTCTTAAGTAAAAAATTGCATTTCACAAAATGACAATGAAATCGTCTTTATTCTCTTTATTATCAATTTTTACGTTTCACAGACACCTATTTTATCACATTTCATCTGTTAATTTTCTGTTTACGTAGCATATCCATTAGGTTTCTCATATCAGGGATTTCTGACTTCATCTTGAATCAGGTGTAAGAGAAGATTTGTATTTTACAATTTCATTATTGAGTACGCTTGACAAATTCATCTCTTATGCCTTTCTTTTACGACCTTCGTGCGTTTGAGTGGAGATTTTGATTCTCATTTCAGCTTTTCTTTGATAAACTTCAATGTTGAAGTTACAATTGAAACTGGCACGAATAATAACAATGAAATGTATAATATCTTCCTATCACCTTCAACCACCTTCCTTGCATACTATGAGTTGTCAAAGTCTTCTGCAAACCTAAATGATTCCCCATCCCATAACCAAGAGCATGTCACGCAAGATCTCTCTGCATTTCCCTCCCAACTCCCCAGTGACCGGATGGCTTTCCTCAGGAAGTTCGACACAGCTTACCCCCGGACTCTCTTGTAACCACATCGCCCCTAGACACCGCGCTACCCGGAAGAGAATGCTGCGGTTATGAGGGTGACGCGCCCCGCCGCCCGCCGCCCACCGCCCGCCGCCCGCCCCTCCGCACTCATTGCCCACCGGCCACCTCTTCCCGCCTACAAGCAGCCTCTCCCCCAAAACTTTACAATCCAACTGACTCTCCCTCCAGCTCACCGCTACCTCTCCCTTCATCCGCAACTCTCTCACCGCACCGCGTCACCAGCTTGTCACCCGCCGCCCTCATCAGGGCCGTCTCGCCCCAGCACTGTCCTCTCCCTCAACTTATCCCCGCTCCCTATTCCACATCGCATCCACTGCCATCCCCCCCCCCGCCTCAGTCGGCTGCGTCTTCGTATATTAACGGCCGTCGAGGAGGGGGGGCGGTAGGACGCGGGATATCTTTTTTTAGGAACACGGCTCGTTCTGCTCCACGGGCAAATGAACAGCTACAGATAAGCTCGATGAGCTCACGTCGCCCCCCTCTCAGAAGACGAAGGGGCGTGGGGGGAAGTAGGGGGAGGGGGAGGATACAAGGATGAAGTCCCTTAAGAAGCAGGACTCGTTTCGGAGAAGTCCTCTCTCGAGATGCCGACCAACTTTTTTCTTCGGAGAACCGTTGCCATAACCATTAGCCTTACTTACTACCTCCGGACTTAGAAAGGTTGCTTAAATCACGCAAATCTCTTCTCCAGCAGACGCACTTAGCGTCGCAGAGGAGTCTCTTGAGAAACAAAATGAGTCGGGGGTGAATCAGCTACTACAGCATGTAGATGGATGGTTGGAAACAATCTTGTATTATTTCTACGGAAATAACACAATATTATGAAAGAGAAAACATTCTCCCTAATAATTAATTCGTGTATACTGAATTTATTTGAATTGTTTATTTGTAAGTGCTTCGAACGTCTTACAATAATTTTTATAGGTGTTTTTAACAAATAATAAAACGAATTATACTGTTTTCCAAAAAATTAACTATTTATTCATTGCTTCGTTTCCTACACGATCAGTTCATCAGTTATCCACTGTGCGCAGTCTGGTAGTCTCACAGCAGGAGGTACGATAATTTCTTTTTAAACTTTGCTCCATAAAATTCCAAACTTTAGATAGAGGATCAGCATAAGGGTATCTCCTACAACAGTGCTTCAATTTAAGTATAGGAATCTGGAGGAAAATATGTCTTTGTCACTTGAGTTTCAAAAGCAGAATATTTTATAAACTTATTTTACACGTGTGCTTTTTGATAATGATAGACTCACAAAGGGAATGGACTTCGTTGATACCCCTCAGCGAATCACAAGCAGCAGTAGAGAAAATTCAGTCGAGGGAAACTGAAGATTCCGAGATTTAAGACTGAGATATTTGCTAAGAGGAAGAAGTTTAAGGATGTTCAATGGACAAAGAAACTGGAATAAGAAGGTATGCTGATAGAAGAGTGCAACAGTGGTTACAAAGTATAACTGTAAGAATTTAATCATTAAAAAAAGCTGGCACTAATGCATTTAAAATGTCTTTCAAGATAGCTCTAGAGTTCTGGCTACCAACTTTTGCTGCGTTTTTGGAAATTCGTCAAGGTTTGTACAAGGCGAAATTTTTAAGAAAACAAATTGGGAAAGTCAAGTAAAGACCAATTTTGGTTAGACACCGCTCCAATATAGTAATATGATAATGGGGCAAAAGGATCCTTTGAATTAAAACACCTTCAGTGACATACATGTTGGTTGACAAAATCAAAAATCAGAAAAGATCACAAAATTATACAAAAATTACAAATAAAAATTTCACAACATAAACAGAAAAATAAAACATAACATTCAGAAAAACGAACTAGGATACAAAGCTTCACATACAGCAGAAAGAAGTAAAGCAACTTTTTGGAAACCGATTTTTGATAAGAATAAAAATAGTGATAACAATAATGAAATGAGAAAGATAAATGAAATAACACGAGAACATGAGACGAGGAAACAAGTTTATCCACAAAATGTTGGGCACATTGTGGATGCAAGGAATTTGAGAGTGTGCAGAGCGAGGCAAATCGACGTTTGAGGAAACGAGAACGGGGGTCGTCAACGGGGGTGGTGTCGAGAGAAGCGACTGTGAGGAAAACGGCCTGGGGGACGGGGGGTGGGGGAGCGGGGGCGGGGGCGGCGGTGGCGACGCGCTCCGCATCTGATAGGTGTCTGCGGAGGCGCGCGCCGAGCGGCGCGTTGGGGGCGGGGGCGGGGGGCGGGGCGGGGCGGGGCGAGCACGTCAGCGGGCGTTAATCCCCCGAGATGAGGCTTCGCGCGCCCGAACGGGAAGCGGCGGCGGGGGCGGGGGGGGGGGCGGGGGCGGCGAGGCCGGCGGGAGCGGGCGCGGCGGAGGAGGGGATTTCTGACGGGCGACGTCCAAACAGCCGCTGCGAGCTGTGTACACAACATCTCACCCGGCATCGCCGCCGCCCCGATTCCGCTCATACCCCCCTAGCCCTTCGCCCCCGCAGTCTCCGGCGCCTCTTCCACCCACGCTTTGGCCGCTATAGACAATCAGGGCCCCGGTCTCATCACAGACTACCAACGGGGCTACCACTGCCACCCCTCCTCCCCGACCACACGAACATCCACACGCCCCATCCAACTCATACTCACGTGTTCATCAGCGACATATAAACCATGAGACACATTTCAGAATTCGGGATGCTGAAGTCGTATAGATAATTTATTACGGTTTGTTCTGTTTGAGAGAAAGAAAAAAGCGGCAGAACACAATTTATAATTCATTTGGTCTGTTTTAAGAAAACAATAATGCATCTTTCTTCGTAAGTAACCATGAAAGTATGTAAATACTTGATTTCTTCTTTGTCTTCTGACCACCATCACAACTATTTTCATTAATGTCACTGTTAGTATTGGTATTAACACATTTAAGCAATCAAAACTGCCACTGAGGCCTTGCAATACATGTCCAACGAAGAACTTCGTAATAATGCTGAGGTTTCTCCGACACTTTAACTACTACAATGTTTTATCCATTTCAACTTTCGAGATATTTCTATGCTCTCCTTATTCTTTTTCGCAACATCTTTACATCCCCCACTTCTCTCATACGTCTGCGTCCAGCATCACTTGACCGCCATCCAAATGTTCTCCACTACTCTCCTCTCTAGTCCTCATCCACGTCTTCTTTGATCTCCGACACCGTCTTCTTTTTAATCTCCGCCTCCGCCTCTATCCCCCACGTCCGGCTTCGCATTCTCGTTCACTTTACGTTACCATATGTCCAACTTGTGTTCTTCCCACATCTAGCATACGTCCACCTTGGGTTAATCACCCTGATTCATCTTTCTCTATTTTAATCCTCTACCCCACCTAAATTTCTTACATCATATTGATTCAGTGGTGAGTTGTAGTTGACATTCACATAATTGAAATTATTGAAGGCGTTGTCATTGTCAACAATATTATTTATTATAGAATATATATATTTATTATTTCTATAATAAATAATATTGTTGACAATGACAACGCCTTCAATAATTTCAATTCTTACATCATACTGCTGTTATTATCTCTACTAGCACCACTGCCTCTATCAGCACGTTTCCCTGTCCTGCATTGCCTTCTTCATCCTCATGCGCGGTGTTCTGGGCTTCATCGACGACATCCACCTTCCCGTCTACCTCAATCTCGCATGTACCTCCCTCTCCATACTGCTATCCCTATCTCCACCTTCACTTTACTTTCTATCGCCTTCACCTGCGTCGAATGTCGGCGTCGCTAACCGAATTCCTTAACTGGGCTCCGTGATATCACAAAGTTAAGCAATTCCAGTCATCGCGGGTTTCAGGTTGGGTGGCCGTCTGGGATCCGCAGGGATGCCGAAGGGATAAAAGGCAATGACTGACGATGTCTGGATTAAAGGAGGATTACTCCGTTACTCCATGCACCCAATGCCCCAAAAGGGAGCTTAGAGACGCGTTGCAAAAATCTTCACGCACGGCCGCCGCTCCCTCCGCCCCGAGGCGCCGGGGCAGCCATCGCTCGGCGTCGCCCGCGCGGCGCGTTAAACGTCGTGGGCCGCGGGGGCGTCGGGGGCGGCGCGGGCGAGTGTTATGAGGCGCTGTCCAAACTCGTTAAAATTCTTCGCGGGCGCAGGCGGCCGCCGCCGCAGCAGCAGCAGCAGCAGCACTGGCGTCGCGCTGTCGAGCGGTTTATCGTGCCCGCGAGACTCGAGGGACGGGGAAGGAGACGTAGGAGACGAAGCTAAGAGCGTTGGTGGAGGATGAAGTGGAGACACGGACTGGGGGAGAAGATGAAGGCAGCGACGAACGCAGAGGTGCGGACAGCAGAGAAGATGAGCTAGATTGATTGTTTATTTTTTGGACACATCAACGGCTACGGTGAGGTGATAAAGCTGCTATTTTTTATCCCGGCTGTTGGCGGTGTTCCTCACCGTGGATGGTGAGTTTCAGCACCCAACTAGAAGTCAGCTTGAGCGTGATTTCCTCATAGAGGTACCTCCCACAACGGGGCGCCGCCTCAGCCGGGCCAATCTCCAAGCTTCCGACTGGTCTCTCGACACGCGGGTGGTGTAGTCCTTATAAGTGTGTCTGTGTGTGTGTGTGTGTGTGTGTGTGTGTGTGTGTGTGTGTAAAGAGGTATGGTATAAGGAAGAGAAAGCAAACATAGCGCGCGGTCTTTGGAACTTGAGTTCTGCTCCGGCATTAGCCTGTTTTTTGTCAGAGAAACTAAGAAAAACTAACGACCAGTTCTGACCGCCAGAACGGAGATGGAGTTGATACGAATGTGAATGCAGACGTGTTGCAGGGTGAATGTTGGGGGCATTCGGTGAAAACACTCAACTTGGTGGAGAAAGGTAAGAGGTGAGAGAAGATGCCGATACCCTATCGGAGGCGAAGATGTAGGCGATGCTGAAGATGAGAGCGGACCTGGTGCCCAAGGTTTATGCGTGGGACAATAGAGAGATGGAGTTCAACCTGACCAATCATTCGACAAGCCAATGATGATGGCGGAAACAAAGGCGAAATCGGATTTTAAGGCGGTTGAAGGTGTGGGCTAATATTTAGACGCATGTAATGGTTTGAGCAATTTAAATGAGGAAACTGGAGATGGAAGCAAAAGTGAATATGATGTGAATGGTGAATATGATGTAAATGAATATGAATATTATTCGTAATGGTGAAATGAATGTCTGGAGAAATGGGAGAACCTCGCGAAAATCTACCAAAATTTCCAAACGGATAGACGGACTCTGAATCTCAGCCTCAGCGGTGAAAGGCGAGCAGCGTGATCGCTGCAGAACGCGTCATCGCCAGATGGAGCTCCATGCCATAGGCAAAGTCGCTCTTGGGCTCGCAATATGTGGGAGCTGACAGCAGAGAATGAAAATACGAAGACAAAACGCGACGACACAAACGGAGGTCGCGGGTTGCTGACGCGGCCTGAAAATAGACAAATGTGAAGGGAAATAAGAAGATACCTGGGAAGTCGGGAGAAAAGGATATCATCTTATGACAGAGGCAAGGAAAATGGACAAAAATACAGAGGTGTGAGTGTAATTGACACAGAGGTTGAGTGGCAAATGACACGAAAGTTGACAGAGTGAAAGAGAATAGAAAAGAGACGAAGAAGGTGAGGGGACGAAAAATAAAGTCAAGGCGGAGATAGAAGTAACGATGAGGAAAGCTCAGGTTGAAGTAAGAGTTAAGGCTAGGCTGGATAAACCTTCGTAGACAGAGATGAAGTTCAAGATTAAGTGCCTCGGGCCGACACAGAGGTACATACTGAAATGGCGCGAGTGTGGTCGAGAAAAAGCGAGAATGTCTCAAGACACCTGAGAGGTACACGTGGCAAATGTTTAGCTGTGAGTGGTGTTGCGAAAATTACTCCTCTGGTGCGGCTGTTTCTTTTCCTCTGACCAATTTGTACCTGAGCTGGTAGGATTCTTGGAAGAGGTTGTTGGTAAATAAATCTTCTCAAAAAGTGGAGCAATATGTTATTTTTATTTCTAGATAATGCAATGATTCTAGACTCATATTAAATTTTTGATTGAAACAAATAATTTTGAGGCATGGACGTTGTTTGAAAGTAATCAGACACGTTATGAACTCATTCAAGCAGCACATTACTTGTCAATCGTGCCGAAAGAACAATGAAAAAGTTACCGAATGAATGTCCGATATACATACTATGCCGAATTTTCACAATTACTGCGGTTATTCGCGAATTTAGCGAACAAAACAATAAGTAAAACCAGAAAGAAAAGGTTGAAAATATTCATTGACGACACATCGTATGTCACTAAACGTCGCATCAGACAATGATCCTCTTTCTGTATAAACAAACGGTATCACAACAAGGCATAATACCGTGATCCAGAGATAAATGAGCAGAATTTCGTTTTCCGCCCAGAAACTGCAAGATAGCTTTAATGATGATCGCTATGCGATCGAAAAGATATTAATATATATTACTGATACACAAAGATGCACTTACAATTATGTACTTCACTATCTCGCATTTTGTGATTTCCATTCGAACATATCCTTTTCACTCCTTTTCAACTGCTGTACGGAAAAAGGAAATACTGAAGATCAGCATTAAAAGATAACGGACATTGTGTCGAAAATAACCATAATTCTCCCACGAGAAAGGCCCGTTCCACCTTGTCAGGGGAAGGTGCCAGGCCGGGTCCCAGCGATTGAGGGCTGTCTGAACTCCGTACGCATGTTGAGTAGCAGCACTGCGTACTCTTTTCAATGTTACTAGGAATGCAGAATAACAATTAGATAAAAATTTCAGTTTATAAATGTTTTGTTTGGGATCTGACACAAAATTATAAATGACACAGACCTAAGAAGAGCGTTATACCACGATATAAAGATAACCAATGACAAAGTTTATCTCTTTAGTGAGGAAGAAAGGAACTTTGAAACTGCTAGGAATTAGATATATCATTATTTTTTTACACAAGAAAGATACTTATTTTCAATTAATTTCCGTTTAAACAATTCGTTTAAATAAAAGCTAATACCTTAAAAGAAATTGGCGTGCTGTATATAGTATAATTATTTTTTATTCAGTTCTGAGCACTATTCCATCATGAGTTAGTATATTTATATATAATTTCAACGTTTCTTTAGGACACAAATTGCTCGATATTTCCTTTCAGGATTTATTTACTATTAACTACAGTTAACTACTGTTAAACATATTAACTATTTTTTGAGAATTATAAAGAACTTTACTTATAAATGAAAATTAATAATCACGCAAAAACAATGCAATATTATAACAAGCAATGAGGAACAGAATTCTTTTAAAAGAATAGCTCTTGCAAGAATTTATAAACAGCAAAAAAAAATAATCACAAAGTTAAAACTACTCTGAAATTGAATATGATTGTGGCAAAGCATTGCTTACATTTTACGGATTTTTTAAATTCACAAAAATGTGACTAACGCTGAAAATAAATTTTCCCTCTACAATGGGCAATTTCTAAGTACGTCGCATTCAGACGATTACTTTCAATACCGCCAACCAGGATATTCACCACAGAAATAACAATAATCTAAATAAGGACGGTGACGTGATACGGAACGTTAAGAGGAGAACTCCGCATACGCGAGCGGTGCAGATGGAGCAGTAGTTATGTAAAGGCAATGTTCCGGAACATATTCTCCCTCGCCGCTGCCCTGGACCCGCGCCGCCACGCCGCACACGGCCACCGCACACCCAAACTGGACTCCGCACAGTGGGCAAGGAGTCACACATTTAAGGCGCTTGAAAAAAGAAAAAATCTAAGGAAGGTGAATGATTTAAAATCGGATCGGATCCTATTTGAAATTTTCAGTGTACAATACTTCAACATAGAGTATCAAATAGTTTTTTATAATAAATTAGAACTGCAGTAGTTTACAGTAAATAGCATAATCTCAATAGAAACATAAAATTATATAACACACGAATAGTGATACATTAAAAAATGTAAAGACTACACAGGATGTGTCAGAATAAATATTACAAACATCTAGTGCTGTAGTTGTGTCGAAAATGATAACTTTTGGCTAATGAACATGTAATGGGAAATATTTGCATTTTTGCGAGTGGAATGTCCGGTTGCCATGACGTGTCCGATGTTCTGCAGATACAATAAATTCCTTGAATGAGACAGAACGTAACCTGCCGACTTCTCTCCCGACATGGGTGGTAGTGTAGCGCGTGTTGGTGTGTGTGAGTAAGGGGAGATGTCAGGTCGGGCAAGAGAAAGCCAAGATGGCGGCCATTTCGTGGCCCGTTTGTTAGGGTGCTACTGTGGCATTTGTTTGTTATTGATTGGGAAAACCACGGGGAACTACCAATCAGAGCAGACGGCCGATATAATTTTCCTTCAGACAGCAGTCGCAATCGGCTTAGCTATCTAGCGAGTGTCGAAAATCCACCCTCATCGTGGGGATTGGAATCCCATGACCTCTCCATCACAACTGCTACGGAGACAAAGGTAATGATGGGTTTGAGCCAGCTCAGCTGGTTTCAGCCGCTGAGTTTGATTTTTTTCTCACCGTACTAGGAGAGGTAGCTCAGTGCATCAACTGTGATCACTACAGTGTCTTTGAGCGAGAGGTCATAGGTTAGATCCCAACGTTAGAAGAATTTTCGACACTAAGCCTGTAAGCTAGGTCCAATTCAGTTGCTGTTTGGAAGAGAATTCTGGTGGCCAGATGCTCTGATCGATAGTTTTCCGTGGTTTCTCCGGTCAACACCAGGCGAATGCCGGAGCAGTACCCTAACAAACGGGCAGTGGGCGATTTTTCCTTCCTCTTCCTTGTTTTATCCTCACCCCTTACTGACACACACAGTTACATACACTACACTACCACACATGCCGGGAGACCGGTCGGGGTCTTAAAACTTGTCCCGACTGGAGCGGTGCCCCGTTGGTGGGAGATAACCGTTGTGGAAAACCCGCTAGCCGATAGTAGGTCGGCGCCGGATCTGGCCATCCACTGGGGTAAAATCACCGCCACCTTCCGAAGAAAAAAACACGCACAATACTTACAGGAATAATACCCTAACAGTTGACACGCCAGGAATCACTAAAAAATCAATCAATTATTCAATCTTCTGACTGTAATTTAGGGGGTTTTGCCTCGAAAACTCTCTCGCTGGTTGGCACACGGTTTTCATAACCCGGCCCCACTGCGTGCGGCCCGCCCACCGTCGGCGTGCGCGTGCGCGGCGTGGCGTGGCGTGGCGTGGCGTGGCGTGACGTGGCGTGGCGCGGCGCGGCGTGCGCGCGTGACGGCGCCGTGAGTTGCGGGCGCGCGCGGGCGTGCCCGGCGCCCTCCTGGCGGCGGCCGCCGCAAGTGTTATGAGGCGCTGTCCGAACTCGTTAAAATTCCTGGCGGGGGGCGCCCGCTTTATCGCTCCCGCCCCCTCCAACCCTCCCGTCGGGGACGCACGCGCAGTGGATGGGGAAACAATGTTGCAAATTCAAGAAAAAAATCTCTTCCGGAAGGTGTTGCATTGTAAAGCCCCGTTGTCCTCGTCCATAGACTCCCGAATACCAAGCGTTCTGGGCGATCTTGCAGAAAACGGTGTATCGTACCTAGAATCACAATGTTTCTACATACTTTCCATATTAAAACAAAAAAGGCTTCAAATTACGTGTGTAGTTTTATTCTAAACGCACTTTACAGTTGTCTTTTCACAAAGGAATATATTTTCAATACTTCGTAGAATAATTTACCCCCCGAACTCGTTACAGTAAAAAATTAAAAATTTACTTGTGGCATTACAGTAGAAATTGTAGAATAATGAAATGTATTTAAAGATTTGATATCAAAAGCTGAGGATGTTGAACGAGTCTAACGATCGGCCGTGAGGATGACACTGTCGGCAGGATGGGGAAGAGAAGAATGGATACTGGCTCGTTCCAAAAAGTATTGCTCCAGTATTTGCAGGAAAAGGATGAGAGAATTTACAAAAATCATCGGTTAGAAAAGTAAACTTGCGAGTTCGATTCAGACTAAAGCCACAAACTAGCTGACTTAAAACATATCAAATTTGTAGCATACATACACACTAAAACAGTCGCCGTCGCTGTCATAGAGGTTCCAGCAAAAGAAGCTGATTTTTTTTGTATTTTTTAAAAAATTGTCAATGTTTTACTTTTCCTAGTAATGTCCGCCAGTTGACATAAAAATCCTTTTGAAAGAAAAACACCAAAAAACAGAGTATTTATTTGAAGTTCTTGTAAATGTATGATCATCACCTCTTCATGATACCCTTCATGACTGAACGACTTCTCTGGATGGTTGGTTGTCAGTGACCAGGAACGTCAACTACTGAGGTCATTAGTCCCATAAGTGTAGGAAATTCTTCATCGCGAGGTGGCGGTGATCTTCCCCCACTGGATGGCGAGATTCGCCGCTGACCTACCGTCGACAAGCGGGGTTTCCCTTAACCAGGTATCTCCCACCAGCGGGGCACCGCCCCAGCCGGGACAAGTTCTAAGTCCCCGACCGGTCTCCAGGCATGTGTGTTAATGTAGTGCATGTTAGTGTATGTGTGTATGTAAGAGGTGAGGATAAGTCAAGAAATAGGAAGGAGAGATCCCGCGCGGTCGGTGCCCCGTTTCTTACGGTACTGCTCGGGCATTCGCCTGGTGTTGATCGGAGAAACCACGGAAAACTACCGATCAGAGCAGCCGTCCGCTAGAATTCTCCTCCAGACAACGACTGAATTCGACCTAGATGAAAAGCTAGAGTTGAAAATCCTGCCGCCGTGGGGAGTGGGAACCTAGGACCTCCCGGTCAGAGGCGCTGCAGTGACATCAGTTGATGCACAGAGAGACCTCTCCCGGTGACGTCTCTGGAGAAGGAACGATTTCGTCCTCTCAAATGCGCGGCCGCCCCACTGTGCCACACATCCGCGCGCGGCCGCTCCGTCCCTGGAACGCGACGCGAAGCGACGCGATGCGACGCGTCGGCCACAGCGCGCGATAAACAAACGCTCTAATGAAGCGCGTGCCGGGCGGCACGACCCTCCCTCTGCCCCGCCCCCTTCGCCCGTCCGTCCCACCCTCGCAGACCGACGCCCCGCGGAGACGCCCCGGCGCGGCTGGACGGCGGTCCGGTCTCGACCGGACGGCGCCACGTCCACGCGATTAAGCGGAAGGCGGTTATATTTCTTGGAATTGTTCTATGCAAGAATGCGCGCTTATAATGTGTTGTGCCGTGTCGGGTGTGTGGAATGCCTCTTTCGAATGCACAGAGGAGGATGAGAGGAATCTTCATTCAGCGCTCCGTCAGTTTGTTTTCTTGCTGAAGAGAGAAATTCTTTGAAGGGGTAGAAATGTTTCAGGATATACGGATCGTACCAATAGTAGTTTCATGATTGCATGTTTTAACATATGTTGACTACTCTCAATATACTACACTGGAAATAATAATGCAGACTACTAATAGGAAACGCTTATCCGCTTGGCTACCAAGTCAACCAGACGGCGTCGCCATGTCAGGGTGGCAGTCCTGGTATCTGGCGTCCGCGAATGAAAAAAAAGAGAGAGGGAGGAATCTCCCAGAATTTAACCACGCAATTAATCGCGTTTCTAATGTGTTCTGTGCAAAGTCAACTAATTTAATTCTGGTGGGTTAATGTTTTCGGGCACGTCAACTGCTACAGGCATTAATTCCCAGGCGCCAAACTACACGTTCGCTTGCGGGGATTTCCCCCTTCGATTATCTCCTCTAGCGGGGCAGCGCATCAGCTAAGACAAGTTCTAATACTTCAACTGGTCTCCCGAGTGTGTGGAGATGTAGTGGTTGTTAGAATGTGTCTGAGCGAGAGGAGAGAGAATAGGTGATAGATGAAGGAAGAGGAAGGTAAAATCGTCCCCGGTTCGTGACACTTTTGTCAGGGTACTACCCCGTTATTCGACTGGTATTCATGTGAGAAAACACGGAAAACATCAATAACTAAGTTTTCTCAGAAATAGAATTGCCACAAACTCTGGAGCCTCCCTGGTCGGGAGATCCAAGGATTCCACTGGCAACGGTGGAGATTTTCGAAACTAGCTACATAGCTAGGTCGAATTCAGCCGCTGGGTCGAGGAAAACTCTACTGACCGGTTGGTCTCATTGGTAGTTTTCCGATGTTTATCTGACCAATTGCAGTCGAATGCGGGAGCAGTACCCTAATAAACGGACTATGGACGTGCACGATCTTTTCTTCCTCTTTCTTGTTATATCCTCTCCCCTTGTACACACATGCACATACCTTAATGCACTACACTACCACACATGTTGAGTGACCACTCCGAAGCTTAGAGCTTCATCCGACTGGGGCGGTGCCCCACAGGGAGATGCCTAGAAAGAGAATTGCACGCAAGCCCACGCGTAGGGCATCTCCTGATCTCACCATCCCGCGAGGGCGGGTCTCTGTCCCGCCCAGGATAAACCATTCACTTCACTAACGGGACTGGAGACCGTAGCAGTTGACGTGGCGGGAGAATCAAACAGAAAACTACCGATCAGAACAGCCGGTCGCTGGAATTCTCCTGCAGACGAGTGAAGTCAACCTATCTATCGAGCTAGGGCCGAAAATCATCCCCTGTTAGGATGTTCGGATGAGGGTCGCTTCAGAGACGGGGGTTTTACTGACTCTGAGCTAAACTTGGTCTGTATATGTAATTATGGAAAGAGAATGTTACAGACAGGGTTTGTAAATAATTCGAGATACAGTAGTTTGTGTTTCCCTGCTTCCTCAAAGCATATCCTCGCATCTTGTATACTGGAAATAATAATGCACCAGTAACATCTTATTTCCGATCGAGTCAGTCTTGTTTCTCTCGTCCCTACTGTCTTCTCCTGTCCCTTCCATCCCTACCAATACTTCCTGCACATCGCCACATCCACCGCTTGCAGTTTCGAACGACATTCCAGTGGCGACATAACGTTCGGCCTCCTCTGAGACAATTATGAATGAAGGAATACTTAAAAACCGTTTCTTACGGAATAATGCACACTTTCAACATACTATGCTGAGCCATGTTGGACGTACACGTATGAACGAAAACAAGAAGAAAGAATGCTTACAATACATACTTGTACAATATATGCTTACAATACATTGAGAGTAAAGAATTATGAAGGTTAAGTTCTCACTTTAGTCCTTCTCTCTCCCACCTAGTCGTATGGGCGACAATTGTCTTGCCTGGGTAAAACTTGATACATAACAATTGCCACATAAATCAGGCGTAATCGATTTTTATCTTGTTATATATTTCCTGTACTAAGCTCATCCGTCCCACTGACATATCAGGATACTTACATTTCTAAAGATTCAGGAATCAGAAGAAAAAGACATCAAAGCGAAATGGGGAGAGAGATCGAAAATAAAACGAAATATAGGAGGATGGTTACAGCAGCAGCAGCTTATACGTAGGTCAGTGAGGCAATTCCACGTACTGTTCGGTAGCAGGATACCCTAGATACGCTATTGTACACGTCGCAATGCCATAATGAGATACGCAATCGAGTGGGATAATCCACCGAGGTATTCAGTTTAGTGAGACATACCCTAACGAGATCGACATTACAGCCATCGTCAACATAAACCCATCATCGTCGTTACGGTTATTCAAACTGCTAATGTTATAGGTTTGTGTAGAAGTTATCAGTTTATTCCAATAGAATGTCTCTGTTTATTAGTGAAAATAAGGCAGACTAATGCACAATTAAGGACACATAATTCCATTGTAAAGCATTTTCTCTTGTACACAACAGTTAAAAGACACAGCTCTTCACTTTCAGAAATTAGAAAAGCTCTTTTTATTTTTTTATATAGTTTTTATGTTCTAGTAGAAATAGTTGTGATACGGGAAACAAATATGCCGGTGCCTGTAAACGATTGTACAAGTACAACTTGACTTCAACAATTCGATATTGTTTTCATGGATATTATGTTACTTTTCACACATTTTAGAATTCAGCAAAAAAATTTCAGTTCAACAAAATAATAGTCACTGTTTCGAACACAAATATTCCACTATGAAATTACTGTTTTTTTTCTAGATTTTCAACATGATGTAACGTTTTTTCATCAGAATTATTTGATGATGTTTTAATCGACTTCTGAATGTACTGAAATGTGTAAAATATATACGAAAAGTTGTTTCATGTATTTTACAATTTAAAAAATTAACGTGTCATTTTTATTATCACTGTTGTTTAACAATAAGTTAGCTGCAATAGATGTGTGATAATTTATGATTTAACAGCTCAACGCGCAAATTAAGCAGCAATATTCTCGACGAATTTCTCAACGGCTGCTCTGAGGATACTGCGCGGTTATGTAGGTTAACGGGCGTTCCACAAGGCTACGCGTCTAAAAGCACCGACATCCTCAAGTCGTTCCCTTTCAGACGTCGCCCGTCCACAACCGCGAACATCTCACGGAACATCTTACATTGAGGAGCAGCGTAAGCTGCGCAGTTCACAGAGTGTTCCCTCCGCCCTTGCTCGCCATTTCTCTGCGTTTCCGCGCCGCCCGCACGCGTTCCGCCCTCCTCGCCGACCCCTTTGTCTGCCGAAGAGGCGATTCCATGCGCTCTGAAGCGCAAGCTACTCTCCGTCCGTCTGCGGACGTGACGTTATCCACACTGAAAACACGGGGGCAGATTGTTTAGAATGCGTTAAATACAAGAATAGGTATTTTCAAGTGTATTTTGACGGGTAATGGATACCGATGTATTTGATCACGTGAGCCGTGTAAATGGGTTCTTTAGATACTTAAGAAGTCCAAAATAATCAAAACATAATGAAAAATTTCAATTTTGACTCTCAAATACATATACTTGATTGCATTAATATTTAATGTTATGACTATATTCTCATATTCATGGCGTCACTGCTTACTATATAGTTGACTTCATTTGACGAGGAAGAAAGCAGCTTCAGTGTTCACGTGCGCCGTTTCAAAATGGCCAATTTTTGATGTTGCAGGACTACTTTCTCATATACTCGACATCTGCATTTTTTTGTTGCTGCTGTCCAGAGGTCATCTGCATTCAAATTAAAAATTAGATCAAGATAAAAGTTTCCTAATACAATATTTTTTCGTGCTTTGTCGAGATATTCCAGAGTTAAACCTTTAGATCTCTTCCGTCACCGATTTTCGTTATGCAATATAATGCATATCCAATCCACAATCTACTCAGTGGTCTCTTCAAAAGGTGATACTAAATCGCCTCCGAGCACACACTCCTGATGATTACTTCAGCTTTCTGAACACCATTTCGTTGATAACGGGGATGGTGTGCATTCTAAAAACTCATTTTACAATGCCTGAGTGGAAAACTAATAATACTTTACATGACAATCAGAAAGATGGTTTCACATTATGCAACGAGTCAGATTATAATCAGTTTTATGTGTGCTGAAATGCCTACAATGAGTTGTCCCTCCCACCCAATGCTTTCCCCCTCTGCTAGCCAAAAGCGGTTACTTCCGCGTGGCCCAGTGCAAACATCCACCGTGGTCCTCCGCCCGTTGTCCCTGTGCCATCACCATTCTTCTCAAGAAGTCGCCCCATGCACAAGCCACAGAACAGCACCGAGACCATCTTACGTGCCCTCGCGCAGCAAAGCGCGCAATTCCGGCAAACAGAACTCCGCCCGCCCGGCGGCCCATTTCTCCGGAGAGGCCTCGTCGCACCGCGCCACTTGGCGGCGGCTCCGGCGCGCGCCACAGCGCAAACGGCCGAACCGTCTCGCCCAGCGTCCACCGCGCCCCGCCCCTGCCCATCCACGACATGCAAGGGGCACTGCCCTGCCCCTTATGCCGCTCAGCCCCGCTCCGCCCCGTCCCGCCCCGCACCGCCCCGCCCCGCCCCACCCCGCCCCACCCCGCCCTGCCCTGCCCCGCCCGTCCATCGCGTACCACCCCTGCCCATCCACGACATGCAAGAGGCACTGCCTGCCCGTTATGCCGCTCCGCCTCGCCCCGCCCAGACCCGCCCAGACCCGCCCAGACCCGCCCAGACCCGCAGACCCGCCCCGCCCCGACCATCCTCGCTCGGCAGCCCCGCCCCCGCCCCGCCCGTCCACGCCCCGCCCCCGCCCATCCACGACATGCAAGAGGCACTGCCCTGCCCCTTATTCCGCTCCGCCTCGCCCCCTCCAGCCCAGCCCCGCCCCGCCCAGCCCCGCCCCGCACCGCCCAGCCCCGCTCAGTCCATCTCCGCCCCGCCCAGCCCAGCCCAGCCCCGCTCAGCCCAGCCCCGCACCGCCCACCGCCCAACCCCGCCCCTGCCAATCCACGACACGCAAGAGCACTGCCTTTATGCCGCTACTCCGCCCGGCCTCCTCCCCCTCCCAGCCCCGCTCCTCCTCGCTCAGCCCCGCACCTCCCTGTCCCGCCCCGCCCCATCCCGCCTTCTGCCTACCGACAGCCCCATCCCCGCCACACCTCTCCATCCCAGCTCACCAACTCCTCACACCCACCTTGCTCTGCCGCTCTCTGCTCGGCCACGCGTGCATCTGCTGTACCTCAGCCCAGCCTCCGTTGGCCCCTCCTCTTCACCCCGTTCTACGTTCACCCCTTCCCCGGTCCTCGTCGCCCCGCACACGTCGCATCCCTCCCCGCCTCCACCCCATCTTCCCCACCCACCACAACCGCATCCCGCGACGCCCCCTCATCAATGTCTCGCTTCGTCTCCCTCCCCGCCGCCGCCGCCGCCGCGCCTTGCCGCCCCCACGGCATACCAGCGCGGCCGGCGCGAATTCCCCCGGCGGCCGTTCTTCGCCTCGCGAACTCGCGCCTCCGCGCGCTCTATTTTTCCGGGCCGTTACGCCGCCCCGCGCGGGAATGTCCGGCCGGCCGGCGGGCAGGGCGCCGCGACGCGCCGCGTCGCATGGCGTCGCGACGGGCCGTTCGTTTCGTCATTCCAACATGGCGGCGACGGCCAGCGCGGCGCTCCCTCACGCGCGCGCCGCCCGGAATTGTGTGTATGGAATTGTCCGGAAATTTTCCCCCGCATATCTGCGCGTGGACGCCCGCACAAAGGGTTGAGGGTCGAGAGTGGAGGGCGGAGGACTGAGACGTCCTGACGCCGAATGAAGGGCCCGGCGCAAGAAGAACGCGGACTCATCGGCGGACGAGGAGGGGGGCGGAACCGGGGGCCGCCGAGCTGCAGGCGGTGATGGTTGTTGGGGGCAGTGGCGGTGACAGTTGTAGAAGCAGTAGTAGAGACGAGGTCGGATACGGGGTCAGGGATAGGAACAGGGCAAGAACAAGAACGAGGATGGGGAAGGGGACGAACTGTCATGGGTGGAATGGTGATATGACGGGGAAGAGAAAAGGACGGAAACAGATATATAGTCAAAAACAAAGACAGGAACGGTGACTAGCAAGGGGGTAGGATCGGAAGCTTAAGCTGACACGGTGGTAGGGACGTGGATGACAGGGACCCGGGCGAGAACAAAAGCGGATTCGTGGATAGAGTAGAGGTCGAGGATGGGGGAGGAGGTAATGTGGGGCGATGTTCGTAGTGACAAGAGACACGTGTGGTTGTCACAGCACACAAGTTTACAGAAACATATCCTGTGGCAGTGACTTAGGCCCTATTGGCGTTGCACGACAGTTTGTCACAGTTATAGAGGCAGAGGGGTATTAGCGAGTGACGGTTCTGTTGACGGTGGGTGGGAGGCTATGGTCAGGTGGAAGAGGTCGCGAGGGCGGGGGAGCAGAGAGACGCTTCCGGCGGCCGTTGATGAGCGCGCGGCCGACGGGGCCTGGCGATGCGCGGCCGTCGACGGACGTGCCACTTCTCCGCGATGAAGCGCGAGGAATCTCCCGCGGAGGGCGGGGGGGGGGGGGACGGGCGCCGAGGACGGTGAGCAATCGACGGCGCGGTCAATGGCACGGCGACCGCCGCGGAATGATCTCCGACTTATTGGGAGAACGTCTGTCCGGCGTTGGCTTGAAAATAAGTAATATATGCTTTAAAGGCGACACGAAATTTGAAATTTGATATTGAAAAAAAATATGCGTTCAATTATAAGAGTGACATCTTTTACAGTAAGTCGCAAAAAATGATACTTTAGATTATATTTCCTTATAAAGTAAACCCTATGTTCTTAAATCGGAAAATCATAGTGTGAAAATTCATTAAAAGGGTTGTATTTGAAAACAGGATTTCAAGGGCGTACCAGATTCCTTCTGCATGTTTTTCTGAAAAAGGTTGAATATTTTTCTTAAGAAATTACAAAACAAATAAATTGTTGGTTTTATTAGATTCCTGATGTTCAACATCAAACTAAATAGAAAACAGATATGATTAAACAGAATGGAAAAGAAATATGATACCTTTGATTAGTGGTCCCCTCCAACAACGTGTGGAGGTGACATAATGCCAAACGTCGCCGTGGAGTTCCACAAGGGTCAAAAGCCGAAAATGTGAGTAGATTTGAGTTAACCGAGTCGCTTGCTCGGCGTTTTGGCGGACGGACTAAACGAAGGTCGCCCACCATGTAACTCATATTACGAGCATTATTCCGCCCCCAAAAGTGCGAAGCGCACAAAAGGGTGCCGGCAAAGGAGGCGTCGGCGGCGGCTTCATTAAAATTCCGCCGCCCAATTCCTCCGCTCCGCAAAGGCGCGCGGCGGCAGCGGCGCTCGGCCCGGGTCGGCTCGGCCTCGGAGGGCCCGGCCTCCGAGAAGTGTTTCTTGCGCGGGCCGGCGGGAAATTGGGATAATTTCCTGGCCCCCTTCCTGCCTTTCCGCCGGCCCCGCCCCAGCGCCGCCGCCGTCCCGCGCCGCGACAGTCGGACTTTGTGGATTTGTCAAAGCGGCGGCGCGGGCCCGCTCTCCGCTACTTTGTAGTCGCAGGTGTCAGCCGCACGCGGCTGCCCAAAGAAGCGAGCGGCGGCGGCGGCGGCGGCGGCGCCTGGGCGGCCGGCGACCCTTTGCCCCGTCGGTTTGAGCCCGGATTAGGGCGCCACCCCGCGCCGCCCCCACGCCGCCCCCGCGCCGCCCCCGCCGCCACCGTATGGCCGGCGCCGCCGCCGCGGTGGCGCCTCCGTGACCGGAAAGCGACCGCGGGCGCCACCTGGGGCTCCGACGCCGCGGGCATACGGAGCGTCCCACGCCGGTCACCGCCTCCGACGCCGGCGTCGCGACGCCCCGACGAAGGCGCCCTCGCCGCCGCCACGCCGCGCTGCTGTAGCGGCGGTCACCTCGGCGACCGGGCAATGGGGCAACACATGCAGGCGGATGCAACTCCCACCAATTTTTTAGTGCTTTATACTTGTGTACGTGTTGATGGCTTAAATCTCTCATCCTTCCCATCTACACTATCATCAGGTAGCACATTTTACATAGCAGTCTTGCAATCGGCTTGGACAAGAGATGGTGAAGGGGGTCTGATAAACGGGATGGTTCCAACGATCAAGGCGAATGTATGACATGACAGCAGAAGAGCTTTCACGTCTCAATGAACGAGTCCATTACATTTATCAAATATCTGTTAACCTTACATAATTATTTTTTGATACAAGAGTATTATTATTTAAGAAGACAGTAGGCGAGTATTTGAGTTCTTGCCATCGTCTAGGACCCTTTTACCTCAAAACGAAGAATATTATTTTTAGTACGCTGAATTAAGTTTTTTTAGACAGAACATTATTGTCTGGAAAGAAAAGCGAGCGTGAATATTCCTTAAAGGACTTCGTTTTCCTTTTCACGATTTTGAATATCAAAGGTTTCACTTATAGTGACCACAAATACTATTTGTACTCATTTTGCACATTAAACAACATCCTCTTCCGATTTTAAAACAAAATACAATAAGAAGTGGAAGAGCAATAGGTAATACAATTGACGCAAAACTATTTTTTGGAATTTTTCTGCTCAGGGACGCATTTCAGATTATTTGCGTCATATCGAGAAACGCTTATGTTGGGAAAAGTAGCATATTTTCTATTTAAGATAACAACAGACTACTTTATTTCGTATTTAGAAATTTGTTCAGCTTGTGAATTGCAGATTCAAATCTTATACAAAGTTGGTTCGGTGAGTAAAGAAAAATTATGTAAACCAACGAGTGAAAATAACGTCACTTTACTGAGAGAAGAGAAACGATTTCCTTCTTGGAAAGTAAGAAAGATTTAAGTGAGAAAATTTGCCGAAATTTGAGGTGCACAAAGAACCAAATAGATAACAAAATAGTAAGGAAACATAAAATGTAATAAGCACAAAACAAGCATAGTGGTCTGTAAAAGAATAAAGAATGCAATGACAGGAAAATGAATAATTTGGTTCGGAAGAGTTAAGTGCGCATGTTTTTGTATTTCATTTAAATGGAATAAATGTTTTCAAATAAGAATATTGTGGAAAGCAAAAACGGTGTAATGCGTTGCACGCAATGTTACACATCTGGAACTACATCTCCATCCGACGTCTCTGTCAACAGTTCTGAAAACAATGGTAGGAGATGTCACAGGATTCTCTCGTTTATCATGTCTCATCAACAACTGCATAGTTAAAGCACATAAATTATAAAAGTTCACTAGTCATTCCCATAATCAGAATTCACTTACAGTAAACTAAGTTTTGGGGAAATAAGATTTCATAAAATGTTAAGTATTTTCAACCATCATTCCAATATTTGAACTTCTAAAGACTCTCCGAAATAATGAGAATATTTGAAACGTGTATGTGCGATGTAAGAAATAGGTTTTCAAATCTGTACCTGAAGAAATTTTCTGTATTGGTCATATTTGACCTCAACAAACCGATTTAATTTTTTTACTTACTCACGTAATAATTTACGTTATACATGAACGGCTGCACGTAGCTTTTAACATTTACTACTTACGGAACGGAAACTTTCGCTTTTGCAGATAAAGTGTTTAAAGATGCAGGCAAAATGTTTATTTTGTGTAATATACCTCATTTTTCACTAAAAATTGAAAAGAACAAGAATAAATGCTGATAATGTATGCTGTATAAGTTGAATTGTAGAATACGTATAAATGGCTCCATTATCTTCTCACTAATAAAAAAGTAGCAATTTCCTCTCAGGTTAGTGCCCTCCTGGGATCGATAAAAAGGTTCAATACCAATTTGTCTTTCAAAAGGATGCACGTGTAATGAACTATGTAAGACACGTGAAACCCATTTACCTTCTAATTGAGACAGCTCCCCAGAGAGGGACTCCCTCCTTACTCCTCTGACCATCAGATAAACCACTTTAAAAAATCACAACGAACAACGCAAGCATGCCGTGGTACAACGCCAAAGGGGTGATGTGCCTCACCCCCATTAGTATTAACGGGGCTCCTTAATCGCCGATTATATCTCAGCGCGAACGAGAGGTTAAGCACCCCCGGGGTCGCGGCTGCTGCCACAGCCCCCACCCCCACCCCGCCCCGCCCCCTCGACTCCCGCGGCCGTCCTCGCCGCGGCGCCGTTGGCTTCTTTGAGGCTATAAAGGGGACGGCGTAACCCGGCCGGCAGAATATGAGGTAATTACTGCCCAGCGCGGCCAAGCGAAGGAAGTTTCGTCGGGAGGCAGGACGGCCTCTTGCGAGAGGGAGCCTCTCTCGCGAGCCCTCTCCCCCTGCCCCGCCCTCACCCCTACCCCCGGCCTCGCCACCGCCGCCGCCAACGCGCCGTTTCCCCTCGGGGCCGCGTTGTACAACAGAGCTTTCCGCGGGCCTTTTCTACCACGCGAGTTTGCTCGGCGGTGGCGGCGGAGGGGGAGACAGGGAAGGCGGAGGTTAGGACGCACAATGAAACTGAAAGGGTATCGCAGGATAAGACTGTGAAGGTCAGATCACATTGGAAGAGCAAGAAAAAGCGTTCGGTTGGTAATGGCGGAGAGTCAATGTATAGGGGAGAATGATACGAGAGTGCAGATTAAAACAACAGAAGGGTGCAGCAGGAAAGTAAGCTGAGAAAGTAAGGAAAAGATGGAGGAAAGAGTACAAGTAAAGAAAACGAAAGGTGTAGAATACTTGAAAATGAGGATAGAATGTGAGAGAGAAGAAAGGGGAAATATTAAGCACGAAGTTCTGCTTGAATAGTATTAAATTTCAAGAGAGAAAAGTCAAAGTGTTTATGTGAGGAATGCAGGAAACGAAACTAACAAAGAGAGGAAACAGAACAGAAAAATTATCTATCCAAACTATCCAGACTATCCAAACTAATGAACATGATAGTGTTACGGCGGAAGCGAAGCGATCCGATTGAAACACTCGAAAAACGATGAAAATGGAATGAACGCGCGAGCTGGGGAAGCCCAGAATCGCCAGAAGAATTCGATAGGAAAGAAAACCCTACAATAGAGTATGAGAAGGAAAAGATGAGGTATGGCGAGTACATGGCCAATGAATTGCAATGAAACGGTGGAATGCTCCAGCAGGACAATTAACTACAGGAGACTGATGAAGCACGTAGGAGGGGAAGATCAGGGTGAGATGGTAGCGGCGGAGGCGGAGTCTACGGTGGAGGCATGGGCGAAGACGGAGGCGGAGGTGGAGGCGGGGTGGAAGCGGAGGTAGAGGAGGAAGCGGAGGCGGAGCTGGAGGTGGAGGTGGTAGTGGTGGACGTGGGGGTTGAGTGCAGGGGAGGGATCAGGCGATGCACGAGGAAGGGAATACGAAGAGACAGACGAATGCGGAGGTGGAGACGATGGAGGCGGCGGCGGTGGATGGAGGAGTGCTGGAGGCGATCGAGGCGACGATGGAGGCAGCAGGGCTGGGCGTCGGGTACAGCAGGGACGGCAGGAACGAACAGTGCGGCGAGGGCGGCGGGAGAAGCGGGTCATGGGGGGGGGGGGCGGAACCTCAATGAGCAGCAACGCCAGCGTCAAGGGGGCATCGCGGCGTGGGCGATGCGTGGGCGGGGCGGGGGCGGGGCGGGGGCGGGGCGGCGCGTCGAGTGCGGTCGAGTCCCCTCGAGCGGCTGACAGCGCCACGGAGTTCTCCTGCAGCCGCGGCGGGGTGGGGCGGGGATGCTCGCAACACGCGCGGAAGAAAACTAATAACCGGCGCAACAGCCCCCGAGGGGGCGGGGCCGGGAGCGGCGGCGGGGGCGGGGGCGGTCTGCGGACGCGAGGCAATCAGCGTTGGCTGCAACCCTTCCGCCCTCGCGCCCTGCCCCAACGCCCTCGCGCAGTGGGTGCGACCGCGCAGCGCGCGCACAAACGATTACGTGGCTTCAAGCAATTCTAACAAATTGTTTCAAACAATTAACGTGGCTTCAAACAATTCTACCCCAGGAAATATGTGTAACATTCATACACGTACAGCACAGAAAATAACAAAATTAAATCCATGTTATATTTTTGCATTTCTGCAAATTGTGTTGTTCATTAAATGGGCAGTTGTGTATTCCTTCCTTACCAATATTATCTTCTAGGTATCCATTGCTGCTTTAACATGTCACGAAATAAACTCCAATTGAAATATGCTTTATTTTTTTACAATCAACCGAGACTCCCACAATGGAAATATGCCTTGTTTTTAAAGTAAATTATAGTACTTACAAAAACTACAGTCACTTGTAAACGTTTCGTTCCAAGAAGTTTGAAACTGGAAAAAAAATTTAACAAATCACTTCACTGACCGTTCCTTCAATTTGCTTTCACATTGTGCTCTACACGTAATCTGAAGTTACGTTTACTCTCAGTTCTTTTTCTGTTACTAAGAACATAGATTCAAAATCGATTTTGAATATAATTTCTCTCATTGAATCTAATTTTGGCTTTCGTCTCGAAAAAAAATATCTAATTTGATCATTATTTTTCACATACTACACGAACCCTTCAAAATTTAATAAATTTAATAAAGAAATGTATGATTTTTTATAAAGTAATTAAGTAATGAAACTTATCTATTTTGGGGTACCATTTGTATGATTGTGTTAAATTGAATACAATTTTCAATTTTAGCAGGCCCCTTTTCAATAGCTGAAGTATATATCTTTGATCCCTGTGAACAACCTGATGATAAACACTTAATTTTACAGGGGAGCAGAAAACAACTTTAAACTAATACTGTAAATCAGGCCTTAATTATATTCAAACAAATAGTTTCGTTTGAATATCACCTTCGTTTGGATACAATTAATTCCTGATTTATAGTATTAGTTTAAAGTTTTTTTCTCCCCCGTAAAATTAAGTTTTTTTTTACTTACAGCTTATTCACCGGGGTTGACGATATTACAACCGCAGGTACCAGGAAATCCATTGCCGAGGCCTGCAAGCTCACATGCGCCACAAAGTGCTGTGGCCTTCGACGCCGATCGGGCCCAGTGTGCGCCGCGCCCTCCGCCGGCGTCGGCGCCGCCCCCGAGGAGCCGTATCGTCGCGCTGTCTGCGAAGCGTCGCGACGCCCCTCGTCCCTGTCGCGTCACATCCTCGCCCCCCCGCCCTCGCGCGTCCCTACGCCCCTCGCCGTCCCCAGGCGCGCCTCCCTTGGTTTCCTTTTCGGGTGGGCACAAAAAGACGCACCGCGCGGGTATGCCTGGAGATTTAAGGCAATGTTATGGCGCGGTGTGGTATCAGTTGGAGGCAGGAGAAAAGGCGGCAGGGGGAAAGGTTGGGGGTACTTCGTTGGGGAACTTCCAAGTTGTTGTACGTGACGGAGGAGAACGCTGTAATCTCTGAGGGGAATGAGTTCTTTTTTGTAGAAATCTCGTCGAAATTTGCAATTTTGAGATGGTAGGGAGTGTGTTTAAATTGTAAGAAATGATTTCAATTATTTGATGTCTGAGAATCAATGTACAGATGGAAAAACACTAATTGGAGCATTAAACAAAAGGACTTTCAAAAACCACTACTGTATGGGAGAAATATCTCATAATTCATTCAATCATGCAAAAAGATCGAGTTAACCGGACTGATCGATCTCTTATCTTTTCGTATTATTTAGTACGAGTTCATGGAAACAAAGTAGATGTGTTCTTTTGGGATCATTCGTAATGTGTTGCGGCAGACATGTTGATTCATTCCGCCTCAGATATTTTCACTTTGCAGTACACTTTTGTATATTCCACGAGTTCTTTGCGGTACATATGCGGTAAAGTCTATTTTATCGTACGCATAATGCAAAGTAAGGCTTTCCAATCAATAAACAATGAATGTAAGGAGTAATTTCTATGCAGGAATATTGAATCTGTTTTTGTTTCCACCCTGCGAATTAGAAAGTCCGAAAATTGATGTATAATGGTTGAAGCAGATTTTTTTGATCATGATAGTTTCGTAAGGTCAGCACAGTTCGAAAGCTCAATAATGACGAAATGCTACACACGAAGGGGGGATTTCAGTACAAAACGCTGTAATGAGATTGAAGTAGTTCCGAGTTGAAGTGAGAGGTCACCAGGAATGAGTAAGGGTGGAGTAGGGAGTCGACGCAACACAAGGGTACGATACAAATCCACAACCAATTCTGATAACCAACAACCAATACAATTCCAACAACCAATTCTGATAAATTTATCAAATAATTCCCACAAAATAATGTCAGATCCTCGCCATCCATTGTTTCTCGTCCAAACAAAAAGGAGAATTTTGGAAACACTGCATGGGGTCTTTCCCGTGGCTGGTCATCAGGGCGAGGAAGAGGAGCGGGGGAAGGGGCTGGAGTGGCCGGGAAGCAGGTCGAGGGGGCGGAGTTGAAGAGAGGAGGAGGGGGGCAAAGCTCCGCAATTCGCCCCTCGCGAGCGCCTCCTCTGGATCAGACAGGGCAAACACTCTTCCGCGCGGGGCAGCGCGGCGCGGTGCGGCGCAGGGCGGAGGCCGGGCTGCGGCTCCGGCTGGGGCTGCGGCTGAGGCTGGGGCTGGGTTGGGGCCGGGCGCTGCGCGGAGATATTGCCGCGGCGCTCATCTGGATGCGGCCGGCGCTGCGTCGCCCCCACCCCGCCCCCGCCCCCCCCCCCCCCCCCCCCCCCCCCCCCCCCCCCCCCCCCCGCCCCGCCCCGCTCCCGCCCCGCCCCCACCCCGCCCCCGCCCCTACCCCTCCCTGCCCCGCCCTGCCCCGCCCCGCCCCGCCCCACCCCGCCATCCTTCCCGCCCCGCCCTCCGCGCCCCTCGCACGGACGCACGGAAGGGGGTTGGGGGGAGGGGAAGCCCGTCTCCCGAGGATTTCGGGGGCCGCTGCCTCCGGTGGGTGGTCATCAGGATCCTATCGCCTTGTCTCTATCACTCGCGGGTGGCCGGCCTCTTGGTGAGACGGATCTAATGCTTAGCTTCTACCTCGCTCATAAGCAAAACAATCCGTTGAAATGAAACGAAAATAAACATATTTTTAATAAGAATATAATAACTGATAAATCACTATTATGAAGCTTTTTATAGATATTTAAAAATTTAGAATGAGTGATCTGATGTAATTTTAAAAAATACAAGCGTTTATCTGCTGCCAATATGCTTTTAATGTATACATATTTGTTCAATGACTGTGATTTCTGTTTAAGATACGTTCATCTGCAGCACCTGTACGACTAATTCAGCGCCCCAAAGGAAACATGGAAAAATTTTCTTGCATTAAAAAAATCATGCTTAATCAGAATTATGTTTACTCTTGCAAAGTAAGAAGTATTTACATCCAATTTACCTCGGGACTTGATATAAATCGAAAAATAATACAACCATCTTTCAATTTTAATAATTAGATTGCTTTAAAGTTCATTTCATTTTTATAACAACATGCAGAATTCGTAAACTATCATAATAGCAACGAAATTTAACATTACTCACGGCTACTTTCAGACCTTTTATAGATACAAAAAAATATTAGATCATCCCTTGCGACCAATGTTTACTTTTTATTCTGAGACTCTTTATAAAATGTAATTTAATAATAGTAATAATAATAATAATAATAATAATAATAATAATAATAATAATAATAATAATAATAATAATAATAATAATAATAATAATTTGGCGGCGTTTCCAGCATCTACCCGATGACGCACTTTCTGGCAACACATTCGTAGGCGGACAAGAGAAAGCCTAGTAATGATGGCCACATCCACTTCCCGCTGACGTCCTGGACTGCTGTTTTCCTCATCGAGCGTCATCTGTTACCCTCCAAGACTATCCGCTGCCAGGCGCCGCGCGAGAGACCGCATCGCTCATCACCGGGCGCTCACCATCGCTCGTCGCATATCGCTCGTCAATCACCCGGCGCGCGCGCCTTCGCCATCGCCCGCCTGCTATTGTCTTCCGGGCGCGTGACATGCAAGGGCGCGCACCCCACCGCACGGCGCTCGCGACAGTCCGCGCAGCAGCGCAGACACCGCGTTTTCTCTGGCTCTTCCAGGCAACGCCCGGCCATTGATTGATTGATTGATTTTTTCGTGTTTCCGGGCGCGTCATCTGCTTTGGTCATTAGTCACGTTAGTGTAGTTTCTCGGGAGATGGCGGTGATCTTCCCCCGCTGGATGGCGAGATCCTGCGCCGACCTACCGTCAGCTAGTGGGGTTTCCCCCTAACCAGGACTCTCCCACCAGCGGGGCACCACCCCAGCCGGGACAAGCTCTAAGCTCCAGACCGGTCTCCCGGAATATGTGATAGTGTAGTGCATGTTAATATAAGTGTGTGTGTGTGTGTGTGTGTGTGTGTATGTAAGGGGGAGAGGATAGGACAAGGAAGTGGAAGGACAGATCGCGCGCGGTCTGTGACCCGTTTGGTAGGGTACTGCTCCGGCATTCGCCTGGTGATGATCGGAGAAACCAAGGAAAACTACCGATCAGAGCAGCCGGCCGCTAGAATTCTCCTCCAGACTGCAACTGAATTCGACCTAGCTGAAAAGCTGGTGTCGAAAATCCTGCTTCCGTCAGGACTCGAACCTACAGGTAGGACCTCCCGGTCAGAGGCGCTGCAGTGACATCAGTTGATGCACTGAGCTACCGCTCCCGGTCAACGCCCGTTCATGATGACGCGTAATGGTTAACTGAGAAAGCGGAATGCTCGATTTCAATGCTTACCCTTTTTGTGAAAACTTGTTTGGCTTACTATCTGTTGCTTTTACAGCCTGATACCCAGAAAATCGCACTACCGGTGATTTCAAAATATTTGCTCAAACCAACGCTACTCTGATATTTTCTCAAAAGGCAGGAGTATCAGAAAACATGTTTGGTAAATGTTTTGTAGAACTTGTTTTTGAGTTTATACTCACTGTTTTTCCAACATGGAACTTAAGGGCTTGGAGTTGCAATGCTTCCTAGAAATTTCTTCAAATCAACACCAGCCTGGATCTTACCATCAATTGATTATTTGTCGTTAATCATTCCGAGCGCGTCAACTACAGAGGTCATTAGTCCCGTAAGTGTCGTGTATGTTTTATCGGGAAGTGGCAGTGCCCCACCGGAGGATGAGATCCAGCGCCGACCTACCGTCTAGTGGGGTTTTCTCCAACTAGGTATCGCCAACCAGCTGAGCACCGCACCAGCCGGAAGAAGTTCTAAGTCCCCGACCGGTCTCCCGGTATGTGTGGTAGTTAGAGCATGTAAATGTGTGTCTGGAGGGGTGAGGATAGGAGAAGGAAGAGGAACGAGAGATCGTGCGCAGTAAAACTTGGGTCGAAAATCCTGCCGCCGTGGAGACTCGAACCTAGGTCCTCCCGGTCAGAGGCGCTGCAGTGACAACAGTTGCACTGAGCTATCACTCCCGGTTTACCCCATCAATAATAATATCGGGAAATGGAACATCGGGAGTACGTGACCCCCCCCCCACACACACACACACGCGCGTCGCTCGTAAACAATCCATGGAGCAACGAGGATATGATATTTCTCGTTCTTATTGCCTAATATCATTCTTGGTCAGGTAGCACTTTTGTAGTTATTTTACGAAATCACACTGATCTTTCCGATTATTTTACAATGTTGCATTATGGCTGCTTAGCAATGACATTTAAATGTTTGTTTAACCTGAACTAGCCGGAATCTTCTACTTTTTTATCCGTTTTTGTAGCGAACAATGTCACTAAAAATGAAACAAGTCTTCTAAACTTCTAGACCTGTGACCTTTTGAAAAACAATTCTTCCTTTTTTATTGGAAGTAAAATTGCTTTTCCATCTCAGCCTGGTCTATAATGCTACCGACTTCTTGTCATACTGCCTTAAAATGTGCACTTTAATCATCCATGTCCTTCAAATCTATACTTTGTCTTTCAGTTCTTTCTACACGCCTTACAATGTGTTTTATACTGCCTGCTGTTCGTGTATTATTTTCAGTACAACGATAGTATCAACTTGACGTTCAGCATGTTTCTAAATGACACACGGATTTATCGAATTGTATCGTAAACCCCCACCTCACACGTTTTGCTCGACATGTTCTACTGATTGCTAGCAATCCTCATCCAATCCACTTTTTGCCTTTTGTGACTCCCTCACCGCATCTTACTCACATTTGTCTCGATAACTTCCTTTCTATACTTCTTTCAATTCCCTTCATCCTTCTTCCCGTCCCCTTTTGCTTTGCCCGCATCCCATACTCCCCTTCCACACTCTCTCTGACAATTGGTCCACCCATAACAATCCCCCCACCCCACCCCACCCGACATTACACGCGCTCACTATTCGCTTTCGCCGCTCACTTCGCCACATTCGTCACCAACATCACCCTCCTCCTTCACTACTAGCACGATACTTGCTGACCCCATATCTGTCATCCTCTCTCATCCCTATTCCTCGCCATTCTCACTCCCCCTCCTCATCCCACATCATCGCCGCATTCGCCACCAACTTCTTTCCCACTATCCTCACCGCCCTCGCCTCAAACTGCTCTCCCACATTCCGCACCTCATCCTCCACCTCCGCCTCCACCACGAACTGCTTCAGTCACACCCACTCTACCCCACTAAGCCGCCCCCTCTCTATCTCACCTGCGTCCACGTTCGCCCTTCTCATCTCCTCTTTCTCACCTTTTCCACTACCCTTCACACGTTCTCACGGAAATATCTTCGCAACTCTCACCACCACATTACAGCCAAACGGCAAACTCTTCCTCCAGCCGCTTCGCCTTTCTCTCTCTGCCCACCTCCACCCACCTTTGTCATCCCACCCTTCCCACCATTTCCCACTTGTTTCCCCAACCTCCTCGCTCACACTCTCACCTTCCCTCCCCCTGATCACACCTTTATGTCAGCGACATCACCAACGACCCCTCCTACCCAACCCCTTCCCCTCTCTGCTCCAGCTTCACTACTGCGAAAGCCACCGTTGCCCACTCGTTTCCCCAACCTCCTCGCTCACACTCTCACCTTTCCTCCCCATGACCACACTTTTATGTCTGCGACATCACCAACGACCCCTCCTACCCAACCCCTTCCCCTCTCTGCTCCAGCTTCACTACCGCCAAAGCTGCCATTGTCCACTTGTTTCCCCAACCTCCTCTCTCAAACTCTCACCTTCCTCGCCCCGACCTCCACCTCTGCGCCTACGTCATCGCCACCAGCCCCCGCCCGCCCACGCGGCGGCAGAATGCGAATGTTGCGTGTGGCGTCCGCGGGCGCCGAGGGGAGTGGAATTATCTTTTCCATTATCTCGAGCTGTCTTCGTCCTTCTCGCCGCCGCCGCCGACGACGACTCCGCGCGCGTGCGCCTCCGTGCGATAGGACGTCTCACCGCCGCACGCAGAAGCCGCCCCCTGCCGCCCCCGCCGCCCCTCCCACCTCCGCCCCTTCCATCCCCGCCACCGCCGCCACCTCCACTACAACTGCCCCAGACGCAACTGCCGCACCTCCCACCTCCGCCCCCGCCGCCAGCCCTGCCCCCGACCTGCCGCCGCCACCGCCCCCGTTCCCGCCCCACCCCCGCCCCGCCCCCGCCATCGCCTCTGCCACCGCCCCGCAACCGCCCCGCCACCGCCCCGTCCCCCGTCACCACCCCCGCCACCACCACCACCACCGCCCCCGCCCCCGCTACCGCCACCGCCACCGTCCCACCCCCCCGCCGCGGCGAAGGGCGTGGAGGGCGCCTTGTAATGTGTTTTGGAATTCCAAAGAAACCGGAGGTGGAATGAATGACGTTGAAGCGGCTCTGGAGAGACATTCGGATGATACACAAAGCTGTTGCCGCAATATGGAAGCAATTCCTCTCGTGTTGCTGAGAGAGGGATGTTTTAATTGTGTATTTTTAAATTCGCAGGAAAGTCTACCTGTCAGATTAGATTGATTTTCTGATAAACGTGAAAAAAACTTTGTAGTTCTTCAGAAAACGTTGATAGTCTGGTGAAATAACGTCTCAAATGCACGAATCTCAAGTTAGATGAAGAGTAAGATCATACTCGCAGAATGAGAAAATATTATTATAATAATAATTTCTTATTTAGGTGTATTATTTTAGAGCAATGCTAAACTTCACAATGTTAGATATGTGTTCAATTAATGATATTGTACTTCACAAAGATTGAACGTGTGTGAACTTGAAATCTTTTAAGTGATGTTTATTTTCTTAATATAGCGAAGAAAAATTGCGAAAAAATGTTATTGCGTATTAACATGAACAAAAGCACAAAAAACAACTAAAAACATGAGAACAAGAACATGCTTATTTGCAATAGCTTCTAATTGAGTTCAATTTTATAATTAAAATATATTACGCTATTGAAAATGATACTCTGAACGCAATGTGGTACATGCACTGGCAAAATAAAATATTTCCATCGTCTTGAGCTTAGAACGTTCAATACCTAGTAAACAAGTTGTCATCGTTAAGAGACAATGACAGCAAGTAAGACTTGATAACTGAATTCCGATGATATAAAAATGCTTGCCTACAATATAAATTAATTCTCTTGAAGAAAACAAATAAAATATGTTTAATTTTTATATTTATGAAATCACACAAATACAGTAGTTTTGTGTATTCGTTTACCAATTATAAAGATGATTTGTTGTATTTAAGTAATGGTGAGAAGGAGAAATTCCCAGGGAATCCTGGTAGATGAAACTGTATTTTGGAAACACTCAGGAAAACATATTTTGTGTTAAATTCAATTAATGACCTACAAGAAATTGAGGAAAGAGGAACGCGCGCAAATGCGTAATTTTATTACTTTATACTGCTGTCGGTTAAAGTTTTAAAACCACTTAATATGCAATGCACGCTCTTGTCACACAGTCCATCCCAGGTATGTACAAAAAAGTTATTACAATTTGTATATTTATATATTTAATCTTTTATGCTAGAGGCATGGTGCGATCTGGCTATGCCGCTTCTCAGTATCTCGAAAACAATTGTGTCACATTTCTACAAAATTATCATACAACTCATTTATTTGATACCACAATAATCTTAACATTTTGTCAAAATTTCTAAGTTAAATTTACTCTCACACACCCTTCTTTATTAGAAAGAATCTTAATTTACAATAATTGTAAATTCTTATGGTTAAAACCAGAACTCCGATTGGCTCAGCTCTGGCATCCACCAACTTTCTCCGCCCCTACAAGCGTTCTAACGGAACTTTTCAGCCAGGGCCTTGCTCTTGAAGGGGCTGCCTACGGCTCGCTCTTGTTATTTGCGCCATTGTTTTTAACATGTGCGTGTGTGAAATATTCTACCTTCTAATGTGCTATATTTACAAACGTACTAACGGAACTTATTCAGACTGGCTCTCGCTGTTGCACGGAACATATTTGTGTCTGTGTGCTGCTTGCACCATGCCATGTAATGAGTGCGCGTATGGATATTCTACTTTTCAATGTGTTATTCGCATCATTACTTTAAAATTGGTGTTCTGTGTGCTGCCCCCGTGTCGTGCAAATGTCACGTGTGCCACATGTTACGGCGCATCAGCTGACACATCACTGTGGTACAATAGATGTGCAAGTGTCTTCTGGAATTCCCGATACCAAGCGTTTTGGTATCCTTTGCTCATCACACGAAGTCTAGTATTCAATGTTCTTATTATTTTTTTCTCCTACAGCATGGTGCAAATGTTGGGCTCGTTTTTTTAATTCACTTATGAATTTAGCATGCTCATACACACAAGAGTATCTATCGTGTAGCCTGTCCTAATTGCAGTCTTCTTTAGATCTCTTATTAACATTAATGACTGCTCTTGATAATCAGTTGATTCAACTATTCAGCATTCTTAGTCAATATCAAGAACAATTATCGTTATTATCTGTAAGATAATGCATTATTGTACCCTTTGAAATTATTTACTTGATTTTCATTACAATTTGTTTAAACGAGTTTCATATTTCACGAATCTCTCTACACGATAACTCCTAACATGATGTCAGGAGTAATTTTCAGATCATTCAAAGGCACTCACTTCACCTAATTGCGTACATTATGATGGTGGAACGCCCTTCATGCCAATGAGTGAAATGATTCTTAAACAAGTTTCTATAAACAAAAAACTATTTTTTTCGATTAGTTAAAACAACTGAAACTAATTAATAAAATTCTAAATCAGACATACGAATGGTAAGTCATATGGTGAGCTAAAACATTGAAAAAACAGTGGGTCTAATACTACTTATCAGCCTCTACATCATGTCCGGGACACACACGTCGGTCCGCAGCATCTAAATCGCGCATGCGCACCGCAAGTAATGATCCCAAAGAACATGGAGTGAAAAAACGCGTGGGCGGCGGAGAGTGACTGTGGTGGCTGCGACGCGCAGTTTACGAGTCACGCGCGTGCGCGGCCGCATGGGGCTCGAACACGCGACCGCCGCACGGCAGAGAGCGTGCGGAGCGCCGCGCCGCAGTCCGCAAGTCGTGCCGCACACGCGCACGGAGTGAGTTTCTCGCGGTTCGCGAGAGCGCGCGGAAAAATTTAGGAATCGCCGGTTTCAGCATGAAATCTCGTGCGCGGACGGGGACTAACGTGAAGTGCCGACACAGAGGTTCGCGTGGAGGGAAGAAAAGAAACAAGTTGGTCTTCCGAGAGAAGCACTTTAAACGAGGGCAAAGGAATTTTCAGCACGAGAGATAATCACAGAGCACATTAAGATAAAGACAATATAAGTGTTTTGTCGGTGGTCATTCTGTAGATATGCAGTACATCTACAATAGAAAAGTAAAAAAGAAGAAATACAAGATTATTTCTACGTATGGAAAAATCGTCAGAAAAGGTTCTCATTATATAATTATAATGATAGTGGATACTATTACTGTTCCCTAAATATTACATTTTGACTTTTGCACTTTCTACAGCTAATGAACTCGTGCATGCACCTCAGAGATTACCGACCAGATTTCGGCACAATAGCTTACGGCGGGAATCCGTCACCGACGAGACTCGAACCTGGGAGCTCCAGGACTACGAAGCTTCAATTCCAAACTCAATTCAATTACATTTACTACATCTCGTCGGATATGAGAAAAGCGAGCAACACAAAATTCGTTATTTTTTAGCTATACGAAGATGAATATATATATATATATATATATATATATATATATATATATATATATATATATATATATATATATATTTTTTCTAGAAAGAATTTCATGAATATTGTTACTAAAACAGCCTATAGAAGAAGAAAAACACTGTCTTTGGAAGGAAAATAAGGAGCTGCGTTGAGATTAGAACCATCCTCGAACCTGACAAATTTTTAGAAGTGCCTGTTTTCTGGTGCTCCGCGCCTACAAGTGTGAAGCACGTTAAATATGTCGTTTGTGAAACGATCAATTTGCCCACTGTTTTAATCCGGTCGACTTCCTCTCAGCGCACACGTGCTGCGGCCAACATCAGTAAGCCACGAGTGGAGGAGACGACTGCCGACATCCCCACGCGAACTGTCTCAGTGGCTGCGAGCAGCCCCGCCTCGCCGCGCCTCTCCACACCGCAGCGCCGCACTTCGGAAGTTCTTACAACTACAGGGGGAAGAGCACGTCAAAATGCACGGCCCCATTAACGTAATTATGAAGCCCTCGTAAAAGACGGGTGTTGCTGTTGGAGCCGCAGATAAGGAAGTCGCTGCGAAGTCGCAAGTCTTAATTTGTTTTGTTCTTGTTCTGTTTCTTCTCCGAGACGCCCGTCATTTTAATCTCAATCAATTGAAAAAGCAAGACTGGGGAGGTTCAAGTATGGAAAAGTTTTTCGTCAGTTTCTTTCATTTACTGAGAGTAATTCACAACCAAAATAAGGTTACGAATTCTCCCCAATACTTGAATAGGGAAGTCATATTTTTTTCGAGTATAACAGATACATTTTTGAGAAGTATATAAGCCATTAAGCTAGTGAACGAAAAATCTGCTAACATTTTAAAGTAAAAACGAAGAATTTAAAGTCAAGATGAACATTTAGAATTTAAAATAAATTTCTCGAGAAAAAATAAAGAATAGAAACTCTGAAAAATGTGATTAAACACACAACCAAAATAATAGAACTGATGAACCCTCTATCCTAAAGGAAAAGTTTTGAGAAATTTCTGAAATAATTTTGTGAGGACAAAATAATATCACACAAATATTGACAAATGATTATAGATTTCTCTCGGTTTTTCTAATCGTGTGTCAAGAAAAAGTATTGAAGAATGCGTTGAATTTTCAAATCATCAACAGAAGTGATGTAAGTTTAAGAAAGTGTACTGATATAACATCAATATTGAATGAAAATAGTGGGACTGACCAAGCTCTCAAAGTTCATTTTTGATGTCACATTGCGTCATTTTACAATTTTCTTCAGGCATTACTTAACCATACAAATAAAGATAAAAAATGGAGAGAATGGTTGTTTTTTAGACTATGAGATATTTGAACCTAATACTGATGTGTTAGAGCACGTAGTCACATGGCAATAACATTATCTTCTCAACTTTAGCTTGAGATGACAAACCGACAAATACCTCCGGTTCAAGGCAGAAGTCAATTTTACTGCGAAAATGTGTCCTCTATTGTCGTATGTTATTTCTTCAGTTAGTACCCAATATATTCGTGTGCTTTTAGGAACTCTCAGATTGTCGCTGCATATCTCCTAACTCTGCAGAATATTTTTTCGATCAATGAGAAACGGATCATAGTTGGAACGGAAGGGCGAAAACAAAAGTGGATGCCAGAGAAGAATCGCGCACGGTAGTAGTTCAGTTATTGCCTCGGCTTCTCTCTAAAACGTTGATTAGAGAGAACGATGTAAACGAACGATAAAAGCTGACCTTTTCCAGAATTCTCATGCAGGATGCAGCTGTTGACTCCGACTCATTCAAATATTTACGCATTCCACTATTTACGGGTGTCGGAAATTCTCACAGACAATGAAGCTTCCTTACTAGGCTCGGGACAACAGACATTACCTTGAACATTCAACTGCAGGATATTCTAAAAAAGAGAAGGGATCGGGGCAACATAATAATATACCGAATTTAACACATCTCCATTAAGTGCTTACGATCTTTCCTAACAAAAGTATACTGATCCAAGCGGGGTAGAAATGTTTTCATAAAACAGCAATGTATGCATTCAAAGCAGAAAGTCTAAACCTCATCTTCCAAATGTATGGATTTACACATTTTTAACTGACTTACAAAAATTACAAAAGTAAGAGTTGGCACCACGTTGCTGAGATGCTTTCAATCATCAGACGCTGTGCGTAGAGTAGGGAAATTTCGGCGAACGACGTGGCCTGGCTGCGGCGTCAAGCCACCCACGCGCCAGAGACGCATTTTGAAATACGCAGAAGCGCCGCCCGGCGTCGCGTCGCAGGTAAACACTCGGCGGCGACGAGGGGAGCCCCGAGAGCGGCTCTTGGGGAACGCCGGAGGAAACGCCTCGCGCCGAGGGCGCGGCCGCTGGGGAGGGGCGGGGCACGCGGCGGGGCGGCCGTCAACGCAGCGGACGACGCGGGGACGGGAGGCGAGAGCAGGCGGAGCGCAGGCGAAGCAACGGCAACGGCGATGACGGTGAAGGCGAGGATTGTGGTGAGACAAGAGCAGCACCGAAAATGGGCTGGGACGGGAAAGTGAGCGGGAATGAGCGATCACTCGTTTGTGAAATTGAGTGAAGGGAAAATACGAGAGGCCGAAATCCAAGGCGGGAAAGGGAGTTGGAATGAGGAGGGAAGCAGAGGTGTAGGTGAGTGACAGGTACTAAGGCCAGGAACAAACGGCAGAACCTATGACTGGAAGAGCTAGGACAAAGGGTAAAGACGAGAGCTGGAGAAAGAGCGAAATCGACTGGGAAATGGGAAAACGACCTGACGAAGGAAGGAGGAGAGAACGAGAACAGGAACGCGTGCAGAGACAGGGACTGGCGGGTACCAGTGGCGGCAGGTGGAGTGGTGATGACAGAAGAGGAAATGCGACGAAGGTTGAAGCAAAGCCGAGCCAGGAACGGGACAAGGAGCGTTTCGGAGAAGGAATGGTGTTGGAGACTACAATTGCGCGGAAACGTCAGCTGTCACGTAAGAGACAGCAAAGGTAGGCAGGTGAGCCGAGGGAGCCAGAGGTGAGGATTGTGGCGTCGTAAGTGACATCCCTTGTCGCGATGAACACGAGCCCAAATGTGGGGGAAGCAAAGAATGGTGCAACAATACAAAATTCGGCGGCAGCGAGTCCCAGTTGGCTGAGAAGGCGGTGACGGTGTCGATGCCGCTGGAGAGCAGGAGGTAGAGGCGGAAACGGAAGCGGAGGTTGAGGCTAAGGCGGAAGCAAAGGCGGAGGTGGGGGTGGGGGTGAAAGGCAGAGCTCCTCCCTGTCGAACGGAACGCACTTTTCCGATCGCCGCGGCGAAGAACCCGACGGATGCGGAGGGTTGACACCGCAGGGAGATGCGGGCGACAGAGGGCGGTCGGAAAATGGAGAAAAACGATCACAGGGAGGATAAGGGGGAATATTCTGCCTGGCTTCGAGATGTCTACGAAATTCACCCTTCGCTGAGAGAAGTATCTGCATACGAGGAAAAAATTTCGTAAATAGCCAAAAACACGCAATAATGGCTAACACCTAAGGGACTTCGAGAAACCGAAAGTATTTTGCATGTGAAGAAGATTACGCTAAACGTTTCCGACACAAATGTCTTTACAATTTTAAGGGTTTATTATTAGTTCCATAACTAATAACTCAATAACAAAGGTAATCCATTATTCACTATTTGAAACAATGTAAAATGATCGGAGTTTTTTATATGATTTTAGTTTCAATTTTTCAAGAAATTAATAATTACATGAAAATAATGCGAATTTAATTTGAGCAATGATAAAGACTTCTAACTATTTATCCATCCGTTTAGTTTATAAATAGTTGCAACAGTATATTTATCTAAGGTCCATCACTTTCGTATTGTTTCTCTAGTATTCAAACGATTAAGATAGATCTAGAAGATAGATAGAAACCGGAAGATAATACTCGCACGATCCATTGCCCTATGGCCTACAGTCGCACTCTCTCATCCAACACCTCGCAGTGCACTTAATTGCAGTCCCATCACAGACGGTTTCCTGCAATCTGATAGGAACAGCATAGCGCACTAACTGCCCACACAGACACGCCCACAGAATCGCCCATTGAGATGTAGATGGCGCGCGGCGCGAGATGGAGAGGAAGTCGAACCGGACGCGGCGGTGGCGCCGGGAGGGTGAAGGGGCGGGGCGAGGTGTGGAGGACGGCCACACGCGTCGCGCGCGGGCGCAAACACTAGACGCGAGGGCGCGGCGGGGACGGGGAGGACGGCTCAAAGGGGGCGTGCGGAGCCTGCACGTGGAGAACGTTCCCTTCGAGCCACACCCGCCAGCGCCAGCTACCCTGCTCGCCCCCCGCCACCGCACCCGCCACCGCGCCCGCCCCGCCCCGCGCCGCCCCACCCCCGCCCCGCTCCGCCCCGCCCCGCCCTCCCCGCCCCGCCCCGCCCTCCCCGCCCCCCGCCCCGCCCCCGCCCCCTCCCCGCCCCCCGCCCCCCCCTCCCCGCCCCGCCCCCCCTTCCCGCCCCCTCCCCGCGCTGCTCCGCCCCCGCGCTGCCCCGCCCCCGCGCTGCCCCGCCCCCGCGCTGTCCCGCTCCCGCGCTGCCCCGCCCCCACGTCCGCCTCCGCGTCCGCCACCCCTCGCGGCCGCCTCCGCGCACTTATCCGCGTCCGCCCCCGCGTCCCCCCCCGCGGCCGCCCCCCGCGGCCGCCTCCGCGCACTTACCCGCGTCCGCCCCGCGTCCGCGCACGCGTCCGCGTCCGCCAGTGCCCTCGCGCTCGCCTCTCCCTCCGCCCCCGCGCGACCCCCCACCCACCCCTGCGATCGCCCCCGCGCCCGCCCCGCCCTTGCGTTAGCCCTGCGCCCGCCACCACGCCGTCACCGCTTCGCTAGCCTCCGGCCCCGATCCCGCGTTTTCCTCCCGCGCCGCCTCCGTGACCACCTCCTGCCCTGACCCCGCGACCGCCCCCGCGCCGTGCCTGCCTCCCGCCCGAACGCACTTGCATCCACCTGCTTGCCGATCCGCTGTTCGCCCAAACTCAAGTCTGTTCGCTGCCCGATCTACACTTACATGTTTTTTCCTCCCCGCCTGAGCCTCGTCTCTTCTTCTTCCCTTCTCAATCTGTGTTCAGCAAGAGCCCGGACTGTTCTTACAGAAGCCCCGCCATTCCCCGTCACAGTTCCGCCTGCATGCTTTTTGCCTCCCATCCTACCCCTTCGTTCTTCGATGTTCGTGTGATGTTACTGGTGGCTCAATCTTCGTCTGTTCTCAGCTGCAGCCCTGTTTGTCGCCGCAGAAGCCCTGTCTGTTGAAGCTCCGGTCTCATCTCTCCATTGCTCGACTTGTTTGCTGTCCGCCTGAGCCCCGTATGTTCTTCGCTCGAACCCAAGCCCCTTCTCGTCTGAAGTCGGTTTCCCTCTCCACCCCGGTGTTTTCCCGCACTAGCCCTCCCCACCCGATTCTCACGCTTCGCGTCCGATCACCACCTGCGCGCCTTCTACTCTCCGCGTAAACGGTGACTGGACTCCGCCTGAGATCTGTCTGTCCTCGGTTCAATTTCTCCTGCCTATGATCCGTTTTAGTTCCACTTAGGCGCGATTGACACAAGACCTTATTCTTATACACACGATCTCCCGTCAACAATAATATGTTCCCCTCTATCCTAATCTCTTGTCCATCACTGAACCTCACCTGGTTCTTTTTACTGCCTTTTACCTTCGCTGTACTTTAATGAGTAATGGTCAAGCCATAAACTTATAATATTTGAAAACTATATCTGAAAGTGTAGTTGAGTGTAGTGAAGTGTAAACTGTTCCTTATTTTCGTAAAATACAGTGGCAAGAGGATCATCGTCTTCATTATCCTTCCTTTGTCTGTGTTTTGTCTCGTAAGACACTTAGTTTTCGTTCGTTCTTTTATTTCATTGTAAATTGTGTCTGCTGTGAATTTTATCTTCTTTTATTTTCAATTTAAATACTTTCGTTTGTAGCATAGGTATTAGGTTTCTTTTATTTACCCACAACTTCCGAGAAAACATTTTTATTTTACAAATGGTTCGGAGTATCATATTTCGAGTGCATTTGTACTTTCTTCTACAATTTCTGTAACGGTAGACGGAAAAAGGGGAGACAAAATGGATTGTACATTTTAAGTATAAACCTTCTTAAAGTGGAGAGACTTCTAAAAGAAAGCGGCGCATAGGAGTTAACGGAAGAATACGCAAAAGCCGAGATTTAAAAGAGGATCTTAGGAAAAAGGAGTCAGAGAAAGACAGGAAGAGAATAAGTTGAGAATTAAAAAAAAACGAAGAAATAAGACAGAGGTGATTAGAGGAAATCAAAGCAAAGCATGATATGAAAATACGGAGGCTGTCTTTATTGATATTTCGACAGATGCGATAGAGGAACATAAAGAAAGAAAATGTAGGGAAGGATCCACGGTAGGCTAAAGTCCATCTGCCCTATTCAGATATCAGAATAATTTGTAACAATTAAATAATGTTCATTCACTTGCAAAATAGCTTCACTTGCAGAATACACTAAGAGGACACGACAATAAAATTGAATAGGTATAAACACGTGTTGCTTTCATCTTACGCATAATTGATGTTTCCGAGACGTTTGCTACCTAACATTGCAAATAGCTGACGGTCTCGCTGTCATAAGGAATTCTGCGGCCAGCGGAAGAACGGCTCTCGGGGATGGACGTGGTTGGGGGCGGCTAGCGCGAGGGGGGTGGGGGTGGCAGCGGCTGAGATATGGGCGGAAGAGCGACGGCAGCGGTGGAGACCTGGAGGAGGGGGGGCGGAGTAGCTAGAGATGGCGTGTGGCTGCGAGGAACGTGGGTGCCACGCTGGTAGCGAAGTGGATAATAGGAACGGTCGAGGCGATGGCGGAGGGACGGGTGAGAACGACGAAGACGGAAGGGTGGGTGCGGTGGAGGCGGCGAGTGAGTCGTGGGTGGCAAGGGGAGCGGGGACGGAGGTGGGGCGGGGTGCATGGGGGAGGGGCATATAGGGTGGGGTGGATGGGGCGGAATGGTTGGCGCGTGTAGATGGGGCGGGGAATGAATGATATGTGATGAATGGTACAGGGTGGATGCGGTGGGGTGGAGGGGGCGAGAGAGTCGTGGGTGGCAAGGGGAGCGGGGACGTAGGCGAGGCGGGGTGCATGGGGGAGGGGTATATAGGGTGGGGTGGATGGTGCGAGGTGGTTGGCGCAGGGTTAATGGTGCGGGGCAGGGAGGAGGGGACGGGGTGAATGGTATGTGATGGATGGTACAGAGCGGATGCGGTGGGAGCAGGGCGACGGGGACGGGGCGGGGCGGAGTGGGTGTGAGTGAGGGCGCAGGGTGACAGGACCCAGGCGACGGGGAAGAGAGCGAGTGGGGCGGGAGTGGGCGGGGACGGGGAGGGCAGCGGGGGCGCCTCCGCTCCCTCCAGCCCCGCGGGAGCGGCATCGGGCAATCGGCAAATCCCGCGTAACAAGCGGCGGGGCTTAGCGCGGCTTAAGAAACACGAGACGCGCGGGCGGGAGGCTGGGGACGGGGCGCGGGCGCGGAGAGAGAAAGTTTCGATCATCTGAGAGACTAATTGCTGCCGTCCGTCGCGCTGCTGGCTTAGCGAGACCAAAGCGCGCCGCCGCCAGGGCGCGCCCGTCCTCCGCGGCCGCCGTCGCCGCCCCGCCCCGCTGCCACTGGCCAAGCCGCGCCCCTCCCAGCAACCGCCCTCACGCAGCTCAACCCCAGGCACAAAGAAGCAACGTCAATACAACGCCGAAATTGGAGGGTGTCAATGAATGTGATGGAATCGAAAAAAGTAGTGTGTTATTACTATTAGCAGTCTAAAAATATAATTTTAAGGTATTTCTGGAAAAATATTCAATTTGCGAAAAACTCTTCTAGGGAATATGCGCCCTAAAGGGGAAATTCGTAAGAGCAGATATATTGGTCAAATCACTTTAGTCATATCGTTAAAGAACAACAACGAGTCCTTTTGTAAACTCTTTCGTTTAACTTGCACTCTAACCAGCACTCTTTTTGATTTGAGATTCTTCGTTTCCATTCAATTTGACGATTACGCAATCACAAACTAATCTTGCTTACTATTCTGATTATAGTCTACAAACACTGGCACGCACTTTATGAGCTTGGTATTACACAAACATATCTGTAACAAAATAGTGACATAGAAATGTTTAATTTAAAAAAATATAAGCAATATTGTGAAATAATTCAAAGGATGTGCCATTCAGTGAATTATTAAATCATAAGCCAATTCTCTACCCTGCCTTCAGAAGGACTTTACTCTAGCCGAGATATTAGTACGCTTTATCATAAAAACCTTATGATGTAGGGGGGTAATAAACAAGCACGTGAGGTGAAACAAAGATTTTTAAAAAATATTTCAGTAATGTAGCCAACAATGACACGAGATTTGTAAATGATTCTAGAAGTGTGGCCCACACACCTTCAAACGCACAGTTTGCTCAAAGCGATTTTTCATTGAAACAAATGAAGCTACAACAGCACATACTTCCTCTATGTTGCACTTCAAACAAAGAAACAATTTTCAACCGTTTTTAAGAAAAGCTTGTTTTGAAAATTGTCTTCATTTCATGAGCAACCTTCTCATTCTTTAAAAAAGTTGTTCCAAAGATATTTAAAGATTTAATTTTGAAGATCATATTGCCTCTATCTTCAGTTGTGGACGATAACTTTTTACTATACGACGTTTTTACAACGTCACATTTTAAGGAAGAACTCTCCCCCTGTGGTTCCTCTTTGTTATCTGAACGAGAAAATTCGAGGGAATACATAAGAAGAAAAAGCAGAGAACAAAGAAGAAACTTCACTTCCTTAACCGAACTCGAAAAAATTCCTGATAAGTTGAGAAAAACCCTTTAAAGAGAACAATTCTTGCTGTACAACATCTACGCAGAAGACTGAAGTTGTGGAACTTACGTTACAATTTTCGAAACCAGACAGAATGTGGAAGTAATAATGCAGAACTTGTTTTCTGTGCATACATATGCCATAAAATATATGTTTATTCTTATTCTTATTATTTCATTTTTAATTGAAAATTATTAAGGTTCAAAAAATTTACTGCGGAATAAGGAACTTCGAAAAAATATCTGAAATATGCTATTTTCGGAAAATAAAATTCGGAAAAAGACCTGAAGCGAACAACAGTTATCGACTTTCTCGGTATCTGCGCCCAACAATACAATCTTTTCTGCCGAAAAATAACCGTTTTTTGTCGCAGCATTATAATACTCTCTGCATTACGTAAGTAATAAGTGAGAAAGTAAAACTCAGCATCATACATTTAATTCTACATTTGCGTACGCGTTTCTGAAAGCAGGGCGATCGATTGGAGTGCGGCCCCACCCACAGGCGGAGGGGTGGGGATGGGGGGCGTGGGCGTCGAAAGAGGTGTGAAGCGACAGCCTGGGTGGTGGGGGCGGGACGGGGCGGGTGGAGCGAGTGGCAGCGGAAGGCGAAAGCTGAGCCGGCCAGGGGCTTCGGATTAGGCTGAAACACGACGCGATGAGTGCCTCGGGGCCACGCGCGCGGAGAGAGCGGCAGCGGGGGCGGCGGCGGGGAGCGCGTTCTGAAAAGTTGGGGGTTGGAGCGGGACACAGAGCTGCTTCTCTTGCCGACCATCGCTCTTCACAAATGGACGCTTACTCCAACACAGAATGTTAAATTACTATTATCAGTGTTATTATTATTACTATTATTATTACTATTATTATTACTATTATTATTACTATTATTATTACTACTATTATTACCATTATTACTGTAATTTTAATTAGAGTCACTTTTTGAATTTAGGTCGGCAAATCTTACGCCGCCAAGGTTTTCCTATTAAATTATGTTATGAACTAAATGGCAATTTGTTGCTGCCTTCCACGCTACAATTAAAATGTGAAAACTGCAATACCTTACGCGGAATACCAATTGATAACGTTTGTTGGGCGGTGATCTACAGTTTGCTGTGTTGGGTAGATCAGAAAATGTGAAATTAATTTTTGTTTAATAAATTTGGTTTGCAATAAATTTTGGTCTTCAAAACAATCGTGCAATACAAGAAATAAAACAATTTCAATAACGTATGTAATAAATAATACGCTGGAAATGTACAAAAGAAAAAACAACTGAATATCAACTTAACGGTATGAATTAATGATTCCACTTTAAAGCAGCCACCGTTATAACGCAGTGGTTCGTCGAAGTTTATTTATATGATGCAATGTTTAAAAACAGCGATGTGGAGATTTATTTGCATTTGATGAACAGATAGAACGAGAGTTTCCTATAATTCGGAGAATTAATGAATTGTAAAGAGAATATAAATTGAAAAGTGAAAGGAAACTTGTTTAATTCAGGCAATGAGTTAAAATATTAGTATGTGGTGCTAGAAGCTCTTAAAATAAACTTATGTTAACTAACTGAATGGTAAAACTAAGAACGTATTTCTGCAAACTCTTAAGTCAAAGTGTCATTACGTGAGAAACGAAAAGATTAAAAATAGTTTGAAGTTAAAACATTTAAGTAAAGAAGTGACAGCAGAGAATGTTTTTATATTTTATGTAGACTTTATCAACTTCAAATAAATATTTTATTTTGCCTGAAACACTCTTGTTTCTACCCAGCGATAAGTTGGCGGTGGGAATTAACCAGAAGACGCAACTTGCAGATATCTGTGACGTTACACTGTCCTATAACAGCGTCGGACGAAGCAGACACAGCTTTCAAGTCAATTTGCGTCCCCGGTCAGCCCGTGCGGAAGGAACGCAAGCAAGCGGCCAAAGGATTCCAAGCAGAAGTCGGCTGCGCGCAAACTTTTCGGCAAGGCTCCGCCGCCGAGTCCGTCCCTTGGCGTCCCTCCGTGAGGCAGGCCCCGCGCAACGTCGCAACGTCACTGGGCTTTGTGGAGCAGAGGGGGCGGGGCGACGCAGGGCGCTTTATTATTTCCCGTAAAAAGCGCACCGTCTCTTTGGGTGGAAACTTGCGGCAGCACACGCGAAAAGAGCGCTCGCGAGGAAAACAGGCACGAGGCAGCGGCCGCGAAAGATTACGCTCGCCGGCACCCGCTAAGCTGTTACGCAGTGTAATATCACGCTGGCGGAAGGATAAAAGATGTTTCACGACGTACGTGACATCTTATTACGTTGAAGTCGTATGCTTCCGTGGCCGGAGTCATGTGAATGATCTTGGCTGTCCGGTTGACGCCACGTCGAAGGCTGTGTTGCCAACGTTCCGACCATCTTTTAGTGGTCTTCCTCAGGGCAGCCCTGAGGAAGACCACGAAAAGATGGTCGAAACGTCGGCAACACAGCCTTCGACGCGGCGTCACCCGGACAGCCAAGATCTTATTACGTGTTTCTGGTGGTTGTATTGTCACGGTTGTGTCGGAATACCAGTTAGGGAAAATGATCACCCAGAGATTCAGTCAAAACACTCACCCATGCAAAGGTGTGGCTGTACAAAGAATGGCGCGTAGGCGGCGGCCGATCTCACGAGGACAAGACCAAAGAGAAAAGAGTGGGAACCTCAGGTGCTCGCTTTTATAGCCTCCGTGTCAGCAGGTGATCAATCGAAGATTGCTTAGGAGGCAGCTACGTGTCGGAGCGCGAGCAGAGACACGCCGCCTGGAGTCAGCCATTTTCGATTAAAATTTTGAAACAATAAAAAAATCTTTAAATGTTCAATGAGTATCGTTGAGATTGCTACTAACTGAAGGAAAAATGTTTTTTCTTAATTTCAATATTTATTATGTTGATGCAATTGTAAGAAACAATGATAAAAAATTGATGTCCGAAACAATAGTTTCAAAAAATCTCCTGACTATTGTGTTTATTACTTCCTATTTTAGTCCTGCTTCTGAAGTGATTGGACAACAAACATTTCGAAATCGAATCTAGGTTCTAAAGGGAAAGAAATAAATCACAGATTTACTGCTTCGTATTGGAGTTGAAAATCTGTTTTTGATTTAGAAAGAAACGCGGAACAATGCAATAGGTCAGGGAGTAATCACGACATCACAAGCTCAGCACATATTTCATGGCGCAGCGAATATAACCCAACTGCACGTTGGCGTCTTGTAGGCCGAGGAGAACAAGACAAACGGGCCAATAGAGCGGCCAGCGGACGTCGGGCGCCATAAACGCGGCTCAGCCGCGCGTTCGCGGGACGCGCGCCGCTTCCACATGGCGCAATAAGCCGCAGGCCCCGCGCGCCGGCCGGGAGGGCAAGTCGCAGCCCGTGTCGTATGCTGGATCGTAGGCGGAGGTCGTAGGCGAGGTCGTAAGCGTGGACGTAAACGGAGTCGTAGGCGGAGTCGTAGGCGGAGTCGTAGGCGGAGTCGTAGGCGGAGTCGTAGGCGGAGTCGTAGGCGGAGTCGTAGGCGGAGTCGTAGGCGGATTCGAAGTCGGAGTTGAAGATGGAGTGGTAGATGGAGCAGTAGGCGAAGTAGAATGTGAATCGTAGACGAAGTCTTAGACGAAGAAAGGCGGAGTCGAAGTCAGAGTCGTAGATGGAGAAGTAGGCGAACTCGAAGGTGAATTTGGCGAAGTGGTAGGCGCAATCGAAGTCACAGTCGTAGATGGAGTGTTAGGCGAATTCGGAGTCGAAGATGGAGTGGTAGACGGAGCTGTAGGCGAAGTCGAAGGTGAATCGTAGACGAAGTCTTAGACGAAGAAAGGCGGAGTCGAAGTCAGAGTCGTAGATGAAGTAGTAGGCGAACTCAAAGGTGAGTCATAGGCGAAGTCGTAAGCGCAATCGAATTCATAGTCGTAGATGGAGTAGTAGGCGAAGTCGTGGGCGTGAACAGGGTGGATTCAAGGTGAGGAACGAACGGCGCGGTGGGGGCAATGGAGACAGGTTGCGTTGCTGAGAAACGAAAGATGAAAGGCGGAAAAGACAAGGAGTCGGCAGCGGGGGTGGGAGGAGACGAGACGAGATAAGACGCGGCCGTCGAGCAGGGCCAGAGAGATAATGAGTCGGTATCGAAGCATGTAATAAAAGATCGAGTTATGCTAGAGGCGGAGTGAGGATAGTTTGTGGCAAGGTGTGTCGAAGGCGGGATGTGCTGCATGTCACAGGGAAATCTAGGAGGAGAATGGTTAGGACAAGTGATCGGCGGAACGGTATAAGCGAGTGGGGAGGAATGGGGGGGGGGAGGCGTCAAGGGGAGGGGGGATGAGAATGGCAGAGGGAAAGGCGAGGTGGGGTGGGGACAAGCAGGACGCGGGCGGAGGGTGAGGGGAGTGGGGACGGCGTGGGGTTGGGCAGCGCGCAGGCTCATTAGCGCAACGAGCAGCCGGGGGGCGTGGCGGGCGGGCGAAGCGCTGTGCTTGCGGTGGCGGAGTCGCTGCGGGGCAGAAACTGTGAGGCGGGGCGGGGCGGAGCGGAGCGGAGAGGGGAGGGGCGGGGAGGGGTGTGGCGAGCGGCGACGCGCTTCTCGCGGTGCTTGCGGTGGCGGAGTGGCTGGGGGGGGATGCGCTACGCGGCGGGAGATGGCGGGGCGAAGCATGGCGGGGAGGGAGGGGCGGGGCGGGGCAGCATTTGCAGGGTTGCGAGACGGCGAATGGCCGACCCAGGTGGCACACGTAGCTGCGGCGGCGACCGCATTGCGCGCAACCCACGGTTGTGGGTTCGACTCCTGACCGGAGTCCTGCCGGCTCCCCCTCGTGTCGGAACCGCGGAAGGGAAAATGTCCACCACATCTAACGCTTGTGGGGTGACTGTCCTGGTTGTGCAACCAGTCGAGCAGATGAATGCGACTGTAGAGGCTGTTGTCCCAGTGCTACAAGTTGTAGAGTCACCAAGAAATGTGAGACAATTAATCGTCTTCGCTGGAACAGTGGTGTTCTTTTACAAAATGATTCCCTAGAAAGATTTAGTAATATTTGTAATCAACTGCTTTGATTAGAAATGATTTCAAAGCCAGATTTTACTAAGCCCGTCTCCTGGTTATGAAACTAACAACTATTAATATAATTCTATTGCATTGTATAATTGTAGACGGTATAACGTAGCTTTGTAGCAAGTCAAATTACTGAAATAATTTTATTGTACAATATTTTTATTTATTCATTTGTTGCAAACAAATGTAAATTAAGACTGCTTCAAAGTACTTTATGCACAGTCGGGTTGATAAAACTATTAAATTCAACGCCAAACATCAGAGGGCTACCGCAAAATAATTTTTAGATAAAACCTAGAGTATTAGATACGGATATGATAATCTAGAAAGAAGTATCCAAATCATAATAATAAATGCTTGACCTTTCCCTACTGTACGTGGCGTAATCGTGTTATAAAGATAGTTGAAGTGCAATACGTGTTCCTCCGTTATGTAAACCTTTCGGTGTCGTTACATCCCGCCATTTGGGTCAAATTTCCGCTACATCGGAGCGCACTCTGGTTCGGTCTTGCGACCGGAGCCCACCCTCTGTGAGCCGCCGCCGCTTCTGAGTAGCCTCCTCCAGCCACTTCACTCTTCCCACCCTCTTGTTTCTCCGGCGGCGGCGGGCGGGAGGGACGACACCCTCTTCATCAGAGGGCGGACGAGGGCAGACGGTCCGGCGCCCTGAGGCGCCTCAGCGCTGACGAGCCGCTCTCGGCCGCGGCCGCCACTGCTCGGCCTCTCCGCCGCCTCTCGAAGCCGCTCCGCTGCCCGCCGCACCTCCCCGCCCCCTCCACCGCGTCCCCCGACCCTCCCCGCCGCGCCCCGCCAACTCCACCGCGCCGCCGACCCTCCCCACCACGTCCCTCCCCGCCATTCCCCGACATGCCGCACAGCGCCCCATCGCGTACCGCTCCGCCCTGCCTTATCTGCCCGACACTCCCCGACACATTCCGCCACTTCCCGTCACGTCCCGTCCCGTCACGTCCCGTCCCGTCCCGTCCCGCCCCGCCCCGCCCCGCCGCGCGACACCCACTCCACTGCACCCCCGACCCTCCCTACCACGTCCCTCCCCACCTCGCCCCTCCCCGCCATTCCCGACATGCCGCACCGCGCCCCATCGCGTACCGCTCCGCCCCGCCTTATTCCTGCCCTCCACTCCCCGACCCATTCCGCCACTCCCCGTCACGTCCCGCCCCGCCCCGCCCCACCCCGCCGCGCGACACCGACTCCACTGCGCCCCCGACCCTCCCTACCACGTCCCTCCCCACCTCGCCCCTCCCCGCCATTCCCGACATGCCGCACCGCGCCCCATCACGTACCGCTCCGCCCTGCCTTATCTGCCCGACACTCCCCGACCCATTCCGCCACTCCCCGTCACGTCCCGTCACGCCCCGCCCCGTCCGCCACGACCCTCCCCGCCCCGCCGCGCCCCACCAACTCCACCGCGTCCGGCATAGCCCTCCTCGCCACGCCCCTCGCATTATTTCTAACTACTCCGTTATACTCCTAACTACTAACTACTCCGTCAAACTACTCCGTCTAACTACTCCGTCAAAAGTGATTGGCAGTATGGTGAGGTGAGACGAGGCGAGGTGAAGTGAAGTGAAGTGAAGTGAAGTGAAGTGAAGTGAAGTGCTATGGAAGCTTGCACGGTGAAATGTTTATGTTAATTTGTAAAGTGTGTAAAATTTGTAAAATTTTGAATAGTTGTTAAGTTCTGTAATGTGTAGTTAGTGTATTCTGCCACCAAGTTCTGGAACGTATTTGCAGAATTAGTAATAAATCTATCTACATCATGTTTCTAACTACTCCGTTATATCCGTTATAACTTGCAAAAGTGTTTTCAATCGGCAAACAAACATTTTCCGCATCGAGACTCAGGATCTCCGACTGAACTCGCTGTCAATTTGCCATAACGCTATAGAAACTCCGGAAGGTTGGAATTCGGTTAAAAACGACGCTTAAAAACGTAATTGTGTCAACCCAATATTTCCAACACCCGAGTTTCGCAAGTTTTGAAAATAAGGACTTTACCGAAAATTGGATTAACACTATTTTTTACCGTCCGTTGGTACATACGAGGAGAAAATTTAAAGAAAAAAGTTTGAGCAGTTTTTGAGGAAATATTTTTTTTAGAGACTACCTAAATTTCAGGTACAAATTAGGCGAATTCTACTGTTTCTTTTTTCAAAAATTTGTACCTGACATTTTTAAAGAGCTATTTGGTTACAACAGACTTTGTTTAAGGCAAAAATCGTTACGTTCCATATTGTAGTTTTGAAATGTTAACTTTTTGCAATTTTCTTGAAAATGTGGAGAGTTTGCTGAAAATGGAACTAGCACCATATTTTCATACATACGACGGAAAAAGTTTTGAGAAAAACATTTTTTTAAATTTAAGCCTGCCTATTTCCTGTGCAAAATTACACAAAACCTACCTATAGTTTGGAAAAATTGAATATGACATTATTTCATAATCTTTCTTTAAAAAACTATCCATTAAAGAAAAAAAACTATTTTCTAAATAGTACTTGTAAGAAGTTACCAAAAAATTGCACTTTTCTTTTAGCAATTTTCGAAAAATTAGGGATTTCAATGAACATGAGTCTTCCACCATACATACTCTTAAGCGTTGTTTACGCTATTCGATGACAAAGTTTAATATAAAAAATTGGAGCCATTTCTGAGAAAACTTTGAAAATGTTTTGAGGCCTCATGTAAAGTACCTTCAAAAATCAAAATATCCGTTTGAAACTTCAAAATTCTTGAGCTCATTCAGAACGATTCAGTAGTATTTGGCTGAACTTTTTAGGCGCTGGCAGTGACACACGGACGGGCAGACAGACAGACAGACGTTTTGCCGTCAATCGATTTTTCGGTATCAATGACCCATAAAATATAGATATTGGGTACACCACGCGTTGGAGGAAGTAACTTACCACATATAGGAGCAGGATTTTTGCACTTTTTCGTTACCAGCGCTTGACCATAAGAGTTTTTCTGTCGAAAATACACAGTTTTCCGGCGCACAATTACAATACTTTCTCTTCTTACATTCACAAAGACGAGAAAGTAAAAAGTTGATTCAGTGATTGTTGATATTAAGATCAGTAAATTACAGTTTTGCTGCTAGCAAGACAACCAAAGATTTGTTGACATAGAATTTAATCGGCACGTTAATTTCAAGCGGATGAAAGGATGTTATGATTATGAACAGCAGTAGATGAAATGTCCTCAATTAATTCAACATTCAGTAAATGCAAAAAGGAACTGTTTAAGCAGAATTTACATTTAACAATACATAGCACTGAATGAAGATTTTATCTTGCGAAAATGTCATAACTTCATGATAACAAATTCCATTGTTAAAACGAATCAATTATAATATTAGAATGAGTTGACACTCAAAGATAATAAACCTTATAATGGGCGATATATATATTAATAATCTTGAATAAATAACACGCGTGAAACTTGATAATGACGATGGGGTAGAATATAATTTAACGGAAATGAGTTTATTTGAATTGCTAGAAGCATTGTAATGTGCACAATGAGGTGGATGAATCACAAAGCAAATCACATACAACTAAAACCAGTTCTAAAAATGTTAAACATTTTGAGTGAGTGTTAGTTTAACTAAAGAACAATTTGCATCACGCATGCATTATTGACGTTCTTTAACAAAAGGAGTTGTAAAATGTTGCAGTGTACCATACGATATAAGAACACGATTGCAGAGCTTGTGGTAAAGTCACGGGGAAGAGAGTTCATTTGTGAGTTTATTCTCGTAATTCCCAAACGTGCTAATTAAAAAGTTATTGTTCGTAACTGAATATGATGTAAATTGCCAATTTCCATTGTCGGCTGTACTGTGAAAACAAAGCAGCAGGCAGACACAGTACTGCATTTTGGCGGAACACGAACATTTCTCATGACACATTGTTATCAATGTTATAGCTCTGCAGGAATTAGTAAAATGCAAACTATTGGAAAGCTGGAAATTAACATTACCTGTTCATATTAGTAAAACAGTTAAAATTACGGAGCTATCGCGTATCACGTACACACTTCAGGGTAGGCAGCAACTAAGGGAAAGCCATTGCTAAAGCGTAGAGCTCTGAATAGCGAGCAAGGTAAGCCACTAGCACTCGCAATCGGGGATCACATTTTGTACCAGAATAATCATCAGATAGCAAATACGAAATTGTCATTCAAATTAATTGGGTGATGATGGTTTTGTCTTTATTTAATAGTTAATTAGAAAAATTAAGTTTAAACAACTATGAATCTTCGGACCCATAGAGGTGACGGGCAATCGCAAGCACGAATTTGCTTTGGCTAAGACTAAGTGTGACAGATCCTGCTTTTGGTGGTTGCAGCGAAATCTGGTACCTTGACAGAAAGCTATTCCAATGTATTTCCACTATGACTGAAATAGGAAATACAGCGTAAATAGTATGCGTGAAATGCCAAAGTTTAGTCGTTATCGCCCTCAAGTGGCTAGAACGAGGTCGAGCAGGGTTGCAACAGACATCTAGCAATGCTGAACATAGCTTGCAAAATAAAATTAATTTGAGATAGAAAACTTGTAAGGGATAGAAAACATCCAGTAGCAAAATCTTACATCCCAATTATACTTCCCCAACTGAAAATAAATGATTTTGGGCAATCTGTTCAATTATTAATTTTTGTAATCAATTATTTAATTTGTGTGATTATTGATGGAAATTATAATAAACTTATTTAATTATTAATTAAATTTCATATTTATAAATACTCTTCTAATTTCAGCCTATACCTCATCCCTGACAAAATACAGGCGGTATTTTTGCGCGGACTGTGCTTCAACTCACTTCTTGAGTGTATCTGGCGCCGTCGTGGGAGAACACTCACGCAGTTTTCTGATAAATATCGTCCAGACAAAACTTTCAACACGTATATTTGTTTACACGTGTAAATATTTTGCAGAACGTTTATCGCAGAAGATAAGATGATGTTTCGATATCGAGAGTATCCGTAAAACATTTACATTGGCAACGTCAAAATGGTTTGTAAAATACCATGTTGGAGAAAATGCGAAACGGGCAGAATAGTAATATTAGAAACATACATTTGTGTGAACAAGGACTTTAATTTGTCAAGATTAAATAGTAAAAGGGATTCTGTGGCTATGGGATATGGAAATTCTGTTACAGCTATAATGGTCTCGTGAAAGTATTATTTATTCTCAAGCGTAACTATTGGTACAAATTGCAATTTGGGAACGTTCCGCAACAGAAAAGTGTGCCAGTTTCATTTGTTCCAATCTGCGTCCGTAAATGGAGTTCGAAGCTTTTGTTCTTTTATTGGAACATACACGAATCGATCCCGATCATATTGTATCTTTCAAATTGTAATTCGAAGCAAAACATATATTCTGATGAGCGAAATATCAACGACTCAATAAACTAACGTTTGGTTCTTTATTAAATTTACAATTTTTACCAATAAACAAGTGATATGGGAGTATGTTTAACGCACGCAGAACTTTTGCATTCCTTGGAAATTCTGTGAAATGAGAGTCCCGTGGAAGAATTCGGCTAATGTTAATGCTATCATAAGATAAAAACTGGATGTTTTTTAAGAAAACATCTAATATGATTTTTGAGAATGAATGAGTTTCATGATATTAACCATCTGTTAAAAAATTATCAATATTGCAAAGTTAATTATTAGTAATTGCAAATAATTATTGCATGTACACAAATAATATGAAGAAGTGTGTGCTCTTGTAGTATCAATTGTTTATTCATTTATTACTAATATTGCACACCTAACGATATTCTACTGTTTATATAAGGTATCATAATATTTTGCAAAAACTGCTCTTTATACTTCCATCGGTACTTAGTACTCACTCTATATAATCTCTCCTTTGTATCAAAGCCTCAGAAAATACATCGTGTGATGCGAAGAAAAACATCCCATAGGGAGAGAAACGGTCCGTGAGGGGTCGAATACATTCTAATGTACTAATGTACTCTTTCTGATCTAACTAATAAAGCCAGGTACGGATGGCGAGTGTTCTTGGCTTCCATGCTTCAAAGACGATGAGCACCTGAACCCGTGCAATGCCTCAGAATGCATCGGTTATTAGCTGATCACTACGAATCGTGCCAGCTGACGGTTGTTTTAGTAGGCAACCCACATTACGTGCCATGTTGCACGCTTTCGGGTTGCAGCAACTCCTAAAATTGTCGTAAGACGTGAACCCCATTTATGGCATGAGGTCACAACGAACACTCACGGATTAAAGAGGCATCTTGGCCGCGTGAAGCCACGTGGGTCTCACGCAGTCAAGGAAGAAGAGAATTTGATTTTCTTTGTAAATGATCTGTATGGCCACTAGGACCGAAAACATTCATTCAGGATCCAGCGTGGTTTTAAATATAAATAGGAAAACAAATATTGGCAGAAATCAGGTTTTTTAAATCGGAAAAGATTCAATTAAATTTACATAATGAAAAATGTATATTATAAATGAATTGATAATTTCCTAGGTTCGAGTCCCGACGGTGGCAGGATTTTTGACACTAGCTTTTCAACTAGGTCGAATTCAGTCACTGTCTGGAGGAGAATTCTAGCGGTAAGCTGTTCTGATCGTTTTTTTCGTGGTTTCTCTGAATGTCGGAGCAGTATCCTAACAAACGGGCCACGGACCGCGCGCGATCTTTCCTTCCTCTTCCTTGTCATATTCTCTCCCATTACACACACACACTTACACTAACATGCACTACACTACCACATATTCCGGGATACCGGTCGGGAGTTTAGAGCTTGTCTCTTGGCTGTCCGGGACAAACCGCGTCGATTTTCTCGTGGCTGACGTTTCGGCCAACATATTGTGGCCTTACTCCGTCCGCGGAAGCCTACGTAATCATAGCTTAGAGCTTGTCCCGGCTGGGGCGGTGCCCCGCTTGTGGGACAGTCCTGGTTAGGGAGAAACCCCACTATCCGACGGTAGGTCGGCGCCGGATCTCGCCATCCAGCGGGGGAAGATCACCGTCATCTCCCGAGAAAAAACATGCACTACACTTACGAGACTAATGACCAAAGCAGTTTACGCGCCCGGAAGAACCAAAAATCAATCAATGAACTAAGAATTAATATTATGTGTAAGTACAATGATGAAGAATCATATCCATAAGAAGAAAAAGTTGGAGATATTGAAAATTAAGGTGATATAGGCTTAAGTAGGCTCCATAATATGTTCTGTATTCACCTTCCACATCTTGTATTCGGTGCATTACAAAGGGTAGCTTTTGAAGCCGCAGCTCAGCTGGCCTCCGCTAGCCAGCCCTAACTCATTCGTGTGCGAGAGGGCGGTCTCCGCCGCAGTGCGGGGCGTGACCTCGCATGAACCGGCTGCAGCCAGGGCTGTCTTCTGAGGAACCTTCCCTCCGGCCCTTTCTCCCCCCGCCCCCTGTCCACGGGCCATCCAATTAGCAGAAGCGCCTCCCCCGGGCGGGCGCCGGCGGCGGCGCGACATACTCCGACACCGCCATCGCCCAAGTACTCAAAGCTACGCATGCGCAGTGCACACACGGTGCTTCTAAACGCCGGCTCCAGCAACAGCCGCCGTCACCATTGATAAAGTCGGTGTCGCCTTCTCATCGCGATCCCCGTCACCGCCCTTTCCACCCTCCCCGTGCCCCGTTCCAGCTAGGCGTTGCCAAAGCAATCGTCAATCCCGGCACCTCCTCCACGCACGCTTGTATTTACATCCTCACAGGCACGTCTCTGAATAACACATTATATACGAACGCTTTCTGTCTTTACCTCCATCACGACGTCACACCACCTGTGCCATGCACATCGACACCCTGTAATTCTCCACCACCAGTTCTCCATTCCCCTTCTCGAGACATCTCAACGCTTAGCCTACTCTAATCTCATCTCTTGGTGGTCACAGAAAGATAGGATTTGTCTTCGCAATATTTTATCATCTCAAAGTTTGTTATCCGAGTTATTATCGTTGTATTGTATTATCGAAGCTAACATCACCACTGGCAGCAACAAGACTCCTTTTGTAAACGACCATCAGAGCAACCACCATCTCTATTATCATACCAATTTGCACCATTCCCACCACAGGCGCTGCCACCGCTTCCGACAGTCCTTATCACCACATTTTTCTTGATACTTATCGCCTTATCATGGACAGTGTATTTGCTGGCAACTGTTACTGTTGCAAGTTCTGTTGTCGTTAAGACCAATATTCTTAATATTGCCATCGCTACCAACATCACTTCTTCCATTGTATCATCAGCTTCAATATGAAATACGTGTAAGACGCTGGCTTTATGCTCCCACAACAACGCAACGAACGTGAACTGATTCAGCCACCGACGATGTCGCCAACTCCATCTTCGCCTGATTTTTTTATTAATTGATTGATTGATTGCAGTTTACAGGTATGTAAACTGCTGTAATCATTACACCCGTTTCTATAATTAATATTATATTCAAGAAGGTGGTGATGTTTCGAAGCTGCTGGATTGTGATATTCGGCGCCCACCTGCACATCGATTGATTGTTGGAGATTCCGGCCACGTCAAGTAATAAAGACATTAGTCCCGTAAGTATAGTGTATGCTTTTTCATTGGGAGATGCCAGCGGTTTTCCTCCGCTAGATGGCGTGACTAGAGCGGGTTTCCCTAGCCAGGTATCTCCCACCAGTAGGGCACCGCCCCAGCTGGGGCAAGCTCTAAGCTCCGACCGGACTTCCGGCATGTCTGGTAGTGCAGTGCATGCTAGTGTAACGAGTATGTGTAAGGGGTGAGGATAAGACAAGGAAGAGTAAGGAAAGATCGCGCGCGGTCAGTGGCCCGTTTGTTAGTGTACTGCCCCGAAATTCGCCTCGTGTTGTTTGGAGAAACGACGGATCACTACCGATCAGAGAAATCAGCCGCTAGAATTCCCCTCCAGACAGCGCTGAATTCGACCTACGTGACAAGATAGTGTCGAAAATCCTGCCGCCGTCATGATTCGAACCTAGGACCTCTGGTCAGAGGCGCTGCAGTGATAGTTCATACACTGAGCCACCTACACGTCCCCACGTCCCGGTTCTACACGTCGACTTGCGGGGTATTTCCCTCTCCAGTTATCTCCCCAAGAAAGGCAAGCTCTAAATTTCCAACTGGTCTTTCGATATGTGCGGTAGTGAATTACATGTATGTGTTAATGTATGAGAGTAAAAGATAGTATAAAGAAGGAGAAGGAAATATCACGTGTGACCCATTGCCCAGTGTTAGGATATTGCTTGCTCATTTGGCTAGTACTGACCAGACAAATCATAGAAAACTAACGATCATAACAGCTGGCCGCTAGAGTTCTTCATACAGTAGTTGAATTCCTGTTCCTATTATAAATTGTCCTGTCCTATAATAAATTGTCACCGTCAGGATTCGAACCCGTGGATGGTCCGGTCCGAGTCGCTACAGAGACACAGGCAATCTAGGCTATGAATAAACTCAACCAATATATCTCCGCAATGACTCTTTAACTGCAGAATTTGTGCTTTCATCTAAGTTACAGATACCAAAATATCAAATTTAAATATTATAGAAATAAGTATTTTAATAAATTCACTGTATCCGGTAATATCATTCTAAATTATCTACCAATCATCCACAATTACATTATCAATACCATCGCTGTCCATGTCACAATGATTATCAGTTATCGTCGTGATCACAATTATCAAATTTTAAAACAATCTTCACCAACATAATAACTAATCCATCACCTCCAACTCTCAATTACTGCTGCAGTGGAATTGGTAGTCCTACTGAAGTTGTTGCCATTTGTGTCACATTACATCCAGAGCGAAGAGTCCCAAAGTGAACGAAATCACGGCGACAGGTTTCCACGAAATAACATCGGCTGAGAAGAGGATTCTGGGTTGTCTGTTTGGTATTATTGAATTAAAACGTGAAACAGACGTGAGAGAGGAAGCAATTCTGCTCGTCTATTTGCACTACTGTACTTGTAGACATGGAAGGTTCGTAAATCACATTGAAGCAGAGTGAAGCAGAAACTAGGTAGACATTTAAAAATATAAAATAAATGAATGATTTGTCTACAGGTAGTGAATGAAAATATACAATTTAAGAGTTTACAATGTACGCGAGTATGCGTTGGTAAACATGTAACGAATTATTTTCCTTATATTTCTGACTACAATTATTTTACAATCACTGTATAAATGAATGCATTCCCTTGGTGATGTCATTGAAAAACATATTTTCTTTCTGAATTTTCCCTCTTCACTCGAATATATTCGTGTGAGACCATGAATGTTTAAACGACAGTTTGTTATTTTCATTCATTTTTAAGCGAACGAAATTTTACATAATTGTATATTTCAAGATAACAATTTGTATCATCGGAACCAGAGAGACACAGAAAACGTCTTCAGAAGTAGCAAATTGTTTTGAAGAATCTTTTATATACTTAAGAAGTACTGATACATGTATTTAGCAATATATTTGCATCATTTGATATATATTGGTGTTAAAACATTCCTTACTTGAAAAAGTTCAGAGGAAAAAGCGACGTTGCGGTTCCTCAATGGTACAAGACTGTCAACAATGATGCATAAGAAGAAAACTAATTTGTGCCCCAGTACTTTCCAAAATACTTCAGACAAATCTGTAGACAAATTAGTAATAATTGTCTACTGTACTGATACACTCACAATCGATAGTTTATCAACACCGACGTCAGACCAGTAGCTAGTGAAAGGGGAACATCTCTTTCAATGACAGTAAGTTTTGTAAAATGAGCGAAAGACGTTTACTAACACGAGGCAAACTTTGGAATAAACTTTTCTGCCTTAGATTACATTTTTTTGCTTTTATTAAAATTTGTAACTCGATTTACGTTCAACACATTTCATTATATTTTAAGAGCTCTATATATTTAATACAAGAATATTAACGTTTGTGTGTAATATTGGATATAAGCATATCATTAGCTGCTGAATTTTTACATATGCTTAAGAAATCGAAATTTGTGGCTTAAAAAATTGCTAATAAATAATAATGCAATTCAGATGACGTAATGCAAGGAAAATAACGTGGTAAAAATTATTAACGCATAAAATACCGGAGCTTTTTCCGTCCTGAATTTCACCGGCGCTTCGGCAAACGGATTCCCCCGAGAGGTGGAAGAAAGCGGTCAACGCGCTGCGCTCTCGGAGATTCTGCGGGTCGCACGCCAGCATCAGAAGCGGCCGATCCGCGGGATAGAGCGGGATGGTTCTCACAGCGGGGGATTGCGGGGGCGGGTGGGGAGCGAAGAGTTAGTGGCGCAGCTGTCGGCGCCGCGACGCCTCGCGTCGAGTGTCCATTCCTCCTCCCCCTTCCCCTTCATCGCCGTCTGACTGGTCGCCTCCGCGGCAAACGCCGAAGCCACCAACGACGTCCCCATCGGCCGCGTTCACACATCTCCCCGAGACCGATAGCTCCGTGCCTCGCCTCTCGCCCTTATCGCCGACCCCTCTGCCGCTCCCGAAGCCGCCTCCCCGACCCCGGCACCGGCCTCGCAACCTCCTCGCCCCCGCCGCCTCCCCGCTCCCGGCGTCTCCCCGCCGCCGCCCCCGCAGCCGCCCCCGCAGCCGCCCCCGCAGCCGCCCCCGCAGCCGCCCTCACCGTCATCCCGCCGCCGCCCCCGCGCCGCCCCCGCGCCGCCACCGCCGCCGCCCCTCAGCCAGCCGCCCCTGCAGCCGCCCCCGCAGCCGCCCCGCAGCCGCCCCCGACGCCCCCGACGCCTCTGCGCTCTTCCTGCCGCCGCGCCCGCCGCGGCCACCGTCACAACTACGGTCATCTTGGCGCCCCTCCAACACACTGGTTCTTGGAACCTCGTCCGCTGTCATTCCATCTTCATGTCGCTCCGCGCATCCACCTCGGATTGTTTTCTTCCGCCTCTCCCATTGCAGCTGCAGCCTCTTCCTCTATGAGAACATTGCTTCCTCCAAAGATGACTCCCGTAGTCCTCCTTTCTGTCTTCGGCATCGCGTCCGACTTCGTTGCGGCCTGCGTTTTCGGCTCTTCTACGTACACCTCCACCTCCGTCTCCGACTTCGCCGAATCGTCGTCGCCGTTCCTTATCTCATCCTGACACTGACTCCAGTGCATTCGCAGTCATTTCTGGCTACTCCGCCATCTCCAGACGCGGTCCCTTTTGCCTCCTTTTCACTTTCCATTTGTTTTTCCCATATCCTCCGTCTACGCCACTAACACAGCCCATCCTTTCCTATCATTCTGTTGATCTAACCGCATCTTATAGATATAATGTAGAGAATCGTAGTAAATAAAACTTTCGTTGGCACTCTGGGAAGAATTGTAATCAATAAAAAGTTTACACTGTTAAAAACGACTTTTTATTGACCTACCTTCAGTATTCTCTATATTATCTTTTTCTTGTCTTCCCCATTAGCGTCAGATCCGTCACCCTCGCCTTGACTTCCACATCGCCCTCTCCGTCTCCATCTCCTGCTCGGCCATTGCCGCCTCTGCTTCCTTAGCACTGTCCGAATTCGTCTCTCTCGATTTCCTACATTGCCTTGGCCACCCTCTCCGCCAACTCTACTTGCACCATCTCCTCACTGTCCGTCTTTGCCCTTCACCTCCACGGCGCGTGTTTGTGCCGCTCCTTCCATTCAAGCCCTTTCCTCATCCGCCTTCGAGCCCTCCTCCCGCCCCTCTCCTCCCCGCCCCTCCACTCCCCGCCTCCACCTCCCCTCCCCTCCCCGCCCTCCCTCTCCGCCTCTCTTCGCCTTCCTCTCTCCGCCTCTCCCTTCCCCGCCTTCCTCCTCCACCCCCGTCCTGCCCCGCCCCTGCTCCCTGCCCCCTTGCCGCTACCGCTGAAACCGAGCGCGGCGCGAGCCGGAGCGGCGCGGCGTCGAGGAGCGCACTCAACGCGGCCGCGGGGCCTCTGGGGATCGAACCGGATCCTCCGAGGAGTGCGAAGCTTTCCACCCCTCCTCCGCCTCGTCTCGCGCCGGGCCAGACCGCGCGGCTCCAGATGGCGCAGCGTGAATGGAGGGGACGTACTCAACTCTCAGCGCACATGAAAAAGAAAGCGATCGTAGGAAACGCGATAAAATTGCGAGATGAAAGCCGTAGATTAATTTCAACACTCGTTAGATATATTCTTATATACGTATGTATATGTAAGAATACATTAAAATTATTTTCTTGAGTTCCTGTTAAAATATTTTGTTTTTGGGATATTGCAAGGTCATACATATTTTGACCATTTTCAGTACATGCGATATTTTTCGCAGGAACACAGATGGCAATGTTCTTGTTGCCCAGAACTAGTTCAACATTCGCAATGCTGTTCCGATTGCACTACTGTTATCTACACAGGCATACGAAAATAAGATTGCAACGTGGGAGTGCGGGCTGAACACGCAGTTTGCATAAATCGATTTCGCATAGCCGCGGTTTTATTGTTTTCTAAACATACGATAAGAGGTGAAATACCAAAATAGAGGTTTACTAGTAGTAACCCTTGTCAATTCACCTATCCCAGGGTGCTATCTCCGTAACTTGCATTTTACCAGGGTGTTTTTTGCCCCATGGTGGGCGCGATGATTCTTATTCTCCTGAGAGTGTACAAGTCCTTTTGGAACGATATCCGATACGCCAGAATTCGATATGCACATCTACCTATAAACCGGCTCGTGTTAAATCGCCAACTTACTAGGTTTCCAAGTTAGCGTAGGGGTTGTTAACGCCACTCACTGCGTCGGGACAAGTCCTCCTCGCTGCCCGTGAATATCGGGCACTGTTGCGATAAGTATAGTCCAACTGAGGCCACGCAGGCCGCTATACCGTGGGGCATAGAAACACCAACCCATCTTTTTGTAGCCTCCTTTTATAACGATGTGCGTACCACTGGACATCTGGACACAGAGGAAGGGGGTAGTTTCCAATTTCCTGCCAGCACTTTTCTATGTGGGATTACAACCACTGACCACGGCCCAAATCCCTTACTCAATCGCTCATATGCCTGGATGGTCTCTAGTTTTGCACTCCCAGACGTAAATGAACAGCTTGGCTTTCCTTAAATCTTACTACTGTGTATTAATGTACGTGACTAGTCGAAGAGCAGGCCCTATGGTCTGAGCCTCGCCATTAATAAAGACATTATTGTTATTCTTATATTATTATTATTATTATTATTATTATTATTATTATTATTATTATTATTATTATTATTATTATTATTATTATTATTATTATTATTATTATTATTATTATTATTATTACTTATTATTTATCATTATGATTATTATTATTATTACATTATTAATCCCGCCAAGCGAACGAATAGAGCGAGGAAAATGTCTAGTAATAAAAATCCAAAACCACAGAAAGTAATTTCTTTCATAATTGAAGAGTTAAAAACTACAGTGAGTTCCACCATAGGGATCTCCTCCATTATTTTGCCACAGTTATACAAAAAAATACACCTTAAATGATTTTGAGTAAACTTAAGGTTTAAAACGGTTGAACACGCCGCACAACACCGTTTATTCCCAAAGGTCAATTCAAATGCTTGCATACAAGCGGCATTTGCGGCATACCTAAGTGCGTAAAGCACGATCGTTTCTTCGCAAAGTGCATGGAGCATGGATCGGAGGCGGCGCCGGGGCGCTGCGAGGGCGCGGGCCGGGCGCTCTTCCGTCGCCACATCGCAGCGCCCCGCAAAGGGCGGCGCTGCACCGAGAATCGATGACCTGTTGCACCGTGGCGCGCGACTGGCTGCCTACCCATCCAGGCGCCCCGCGACGCCTCTCTCCCCCACCGCTCCACACCGCACCTCTCGCATGATTCTACTTTCGACATACAATCCATTTGCGTAGTAAAGGGAAAGTATCGTAATGAAAGGTCAGAAATCGGCGATTTTTTGACAGAAAATTCGTATTGCGGGTCAGTGATATTAAGAGGTAAATAAATCCTGTACTTATATGTAGAAAATTACTTCCCGAACACCATGTATAGTCACAATCCGCGTCTTGTGATTTCTCGGTACCGAAAATTGGTTGACAGCAAATTGTCCGTCCGTCGTTCTGTGACCAACGCTAACGCCTACCCGTTCAGACGATTTTATCCATATGATGTTCTGCGATCGGATCAAACTAGGGGCCTGCAGTTTTTAAAAATTTTAAGGATATTAAAATTTTGGGAAACTTTACAAGATGAAGTCTTTAAAACTTTCAAATTTTTCTAAAAATTACTCCGTTTTTAATATACTTTTCCTAGTTGAGTAAAGGACAAAGAATATTGTGTCTCATTTCGTAGAACTCTCTCAATTAACGAAAATTTCAAAAGTTACAATAATGCCAGAGTTTGTGCTGTTGTGGCGTCACTATTTTTTCTTAATCATTTTACAGCAATGTTACAGAGAAAGAAAACAATCACATAGTTCATATTGTTTTTTTTTTTCACAGTAAAATGGTGTTCCTTCTGGGATCCTCTTCAACCATGAGTGTATTATTTTGTGTTTTCTGAAAATGTTTTAGTTAAGAAAATGTAAGAATGATAGAAATTTGAACTTGGTATTTTAATGTGGACATATAGTGAGTATTTTTAGGGAATTTGCAGCGGATTCTTGTTCGTAAGCGTCATCGTCGGAAGGATGCCTGCAACAGGATATCTGTAGGAACAGATATTGCGTGTCAAGAATCATATAGAGTACGTCCAAAATTAATCACCTGTACAACATTTTCAAGTAAACAGAAATTTATAAAGTTTTGCAACACTGCAAACTAGCCTTATCAATTAACAAAGCAAGGAATTGATGAACACTTTTGTGTATTTGGCCCGTGAAACCATATTCATTTAGATGACTCTCAGTCCTCATAACTTGAAAGTCGATATTCTCTCTACTTCACCACTAAGATTTTCGAAAGGTGATATAATATTACCATTTTCTGTCTTGTAATGGACGCAATGGCGCATGCAATTGAGATCGTGGAACAGAAGTACCGTAGCACGAGTCACGTCAATCGAGGATTTTCGACACCAGCTAAATATCTGGGACGACGTCAAGACGTACCTTGAGTCAAGGAATCACGAGCTGGATTGGTGGCTCTGGTACTTGCTGCCCTAATCGATCGTTTCCACGGTTTCCGTTTGATAAATTAGAGACGAATGCCGAAAAAGTACCTTTAACGATGGGCTATAGATTGCGTGCAACCCTTCCTTTCCTATCCGGTCGCCATTCCTAGCCTTGATGACTCTTATTCTTATATAGCCCAACATTCGAGAAACTGGCGTCGAAAAACTAGACATATCCGGGAGATCCCCGAGAACTTGTAATATGTCTAATGGGGAGATACATTAATAAATATTTTACGATACGAAGGTTAAATTTTAAATTACTTGAATGAAATTAATTAAATAAAAGACTGCCTTTCTTGACATGTTTTTTAATTCTTGGAAGGTCTTTTAATTTTTAAGGCAATCACAGAATAACAAACTTTATTAATGACTTTACATATTTATAGACCAACGTTTCGATGGCCTTCATCATCAGGATCCAATAAAAATAAATGAATAAATATATTAATTTAACATAACAAATGTAAGTGCAATAAATTGTAAAAACATTTAAAATAATAAAATTAATATTACTCTTCTTTGTAATTGAAGATTGATATTTATAACATATCTTTTTTAATTTGTTTTTGTTTAGATAGGTTAATTATTACACAATATATTCTTAAGTCAGAATAAAAAGTTGGAACTAAAACAATCACCATGAATATCATTATAAATTTGCTTTACAAAAATGTATAAATTTGATTGAGCACAATCTTCGAGAGAAATTGCATCAATAAATTTTGTAAAATTACGATTTACCTGAATAGATATTATGTAATATTTGTGAGTCTAAAACAAAAACCCGAATCGTTTTTATACATGCATCGTTCACAGCCTCCTAATTTTCTGTAAATTTTTTTTGAAACGAATGGCACTATATTTGTGCACGTAAAGGTGGTTTCAACAACTGAATTTGGTGTTGAGGAAATGAAAATTGGCAGACTGCAGTTATTGTCTAAAGGTATTGATTATGGGATCATATAGTTCAGTGAAATAACACATATGAGTCGATAAAATTATGAATCTTCAGTTTTGAATCTTCAGTTAAAGATGTACTCTGTGTTAAGCAACATATTATATAGCAGGGCACGGAATTATATTGTGATAAATGCATATTTTCCCGCGTATATTCTGTATTTACAGAATTCTTGCCGAATATCATTATTCGAGATTTTTAATTAGAGATGCTAGTTTTCTCGAGAAAGGGAGTGTATTTTCATTTTACTCTAGTGCTACAGTTCAACTCCAGCCCACTGACCCTCGTAAACTAGATGTCCAGCTGACTCTGCATCCTAAAGCCTCTTGCCACACGTCAAGGGTGCAAGAGAGAACCGAATAGGGAAGCGATCCGCGGCATAGTTTTAAAGAACTACTCAGTACATTAGCAATTATGAATTTTTTCAGTTACAGAGGAAACCGTCATTTTTAAGAAAAAGTTACGATACCGTTAATCACTTTTAATCACCAAGTCGTCACAATATGCCTCCTGCGATCCTAAGTCATATCATTGTTGAATTCATTTATGGAGGAACATTGTGTGTAATAACTATGCAGGATAGACCATTCATACTTACCTGAAATGAATACTAGAATAGGACGGTTAATTAGAAACACGTTCATCCATAGTCAGCTGAATTCATCCATGCCGTCATGCACATATGGAATTAATTGGTCTAAAGCATTAAATAATAGATCACAATAATCGGTGACTAGAAATGTGCCCAATACTTGCTTCGTTTAATACATCTATTAGGCACAAGTCAACGAACTGCCAAATTACTCCGTCAATCTCTGACAATTTGTCAACGCATCCTTCCAACTAATGAGCAATCAATAATTTTCGCGAAATTTGTACATCATTAGCAAACCGCAATGCATTAACGAAAGAACTGTTGCCTAGGGACTTAATCCAGGCTCTAATTACAATGATGACACGAACACACTAACGCGTGTGAAACAGTTTGTTACGCGAGGCGTCGTTTTGAATTCAAGAATTTATACAAGCTTGAATGCGTGGAACATGTTTTTCCAAATTGTTTTTTCAAAATTGGTCAGATTTTTATAGAAATTAAAATGGTCATCAGCGATCTGGTAATTACGTTTGTACGCGGGAAATATGCATACAAATAATGTTTTCTTACAAAAAATTGTGAAAAATGATTTTATGAAATGAAAATCGTAAGAAATAATACAACAGATGTACCATTAATTGTTAATGATTTAAAGAAAGATTATAAAACTTTCAAATACATAATTTCATAACATTGATAGGACGGAAGTTTTTAAAAGCAATCATCTGAGAACCCTGAGAAGCTATTGGGAGAATCCTGATAGATATTGAAAAATGTGAAAGAATTTGAGTTTAGCAAAAAGGTATTTTTCAGTTATTCAAAAAGAATACAGTATGAAAACAAGATCTCATCAGAAGTTATTATCATCAACCAGTGCCGCACAATTTGATAACCAGTGTCACTTGACTCAGCTGTAGATATTCAAAGAGAGTATTATAGTAAGCGAGAGTGTGAGCACCTCTGCATGCAGGGTTTAATCACTCTTTAAACTATTGATTATTTAATGAAAGTAAAACATACATATGCCGACCTGGATGGCCGAGGTGGCAAAGAGTGAGTACCGACTCAGCGCTTCGTTCCGAAGGGTCGCGGGTTCGAGTCCCGCCTTGGGCATGGCTGTTTGTCCCTTGATTTTGTGTGTGTGTTGTCGCGGAGGGCCTCGCGTTCTGCTGACCCCAGATCAGAGGAGCCCGCAACAGTGTTTGTCTAGTGTATGGTCGAATATGCGTCCCTTCGGGACGTACAGGGCAACCGGCTGTCGACTGGATAAAACCCCAAGGAAGAAAACATACATATAATTTTTTCTCATCCACAGTGGCTTGTCTCTATAAAACAAAACATGTTCATAGGTTGCCCTTGAGATATTTTTTCGGTGTATTTTATCAAGGTTTCCAAGAACGAGTCACTGCATCAGAGTAAGAGAATGAAGCAGGATGCAGAGAATGAGTGGGGCCAGGCAGATGAGGCCAGCAAAGTGATGCCGAAAGGTCAAGCGAAGGAGTATCCGTGGTCGGGTAGATGCAGAGAGGAGAGTAAGAACCAACCAACAAGTAAAGACGTCTAAACGAATACAAGTAGGTGAGCACCCGTAATGAGCAACGAACACGGGAGGTCGACTGGGCGAGGGTGAAACAACCAGGGAGCGATCGCGCCGGCACAAAACCTAACGCAGCAACGCACTATCGGGTGTGAAATAGATTTCAACGCAGCCCCCTGCGTGCGCGTGGGTGCTAACGCCGCCGCTCACTCGCCCGCGTGCACACGCGTGTTTCGCGAGGGGGAAGGGGGCGTGGCACGGGACGAGCCGACCAGCGCGTTGCTCCCCGTTGGTGTGCAGCTCGCCGCGAAGTCGCGAGTTCATTAAGCCGTGAGGAAGATAACACGGGGAGTGCATTTGTGTGGCGCATACGAAGCTGCGGCGCGAGAGGGCGCCTCCGCACGGGGCCCCTTGCCAGGCGCACAGTGGGCCGGCACCCGAACGCAGCGGGCAAACATTCCCCATTAAGAGATGCTTTCGGGCACGTCAACTGCTATGGTCATGAACAGATTTATCGTACGCGAACGTGCGGGCAAACATTTCCCCATTGAGAGATGTTTCCAGACACGTCAGCTGCTATGGTCATGAACCGATTCATCGTACGCGAACGCAGAGGGTACACATTTCCCCATTGAGAGATGTTTCCGGACGCGTCAACTGCTATGGTTATGAACCTATTTATCGTAAACGAACGCGCGGGCAAACACTTCCCCATTAAGACATGTTTCCGGGCACGCCAACTGCTATGGTCATGCACCGATTTATCGTACGCGAACGCAGCGGGCAAACATTTCCCCATTGAGAGATGTTTCCAGACACGTCAACTGCTATGGTCATGAACCGATTTATCGTACGCGAACGCAGAGGGTAAACATTTCCCCATTGAGAGATGTTTCCGGACACGTCAACTGCTATGGTTATGAACCTATTTATCGTACACGAACGTGCGGGCAAACACTTCCCCATTAAAACATGTTTCCGGGCACGTCAACTGCTATGGTCATGAACCGATTTATCGTGCGCGAACGCAGCGAGCAAACATTTTCTCATTGAGAGATGTTTCCGGACACGTCAACTACTATGATCCTGAACCGATTTATCGTACGCGAACGCAGAGGGTAAACATTTCCCCATTGAGAGATGTTTCCGGACGCGTCAACTGCTATGGTTATGAACCTATTTATCGTAAACGAACGCGCGGGCAAACACTTCCCCATTAAGACATGTTTCCGGGCACGCCAACTGCTATGGTCATGAACCGATTTATCGAGCGCGAACGCAGCGTGCAAACATTTCCCCATTAAGAGATGCTATCGCGCACGTCAACTGCTATGATCATGAACCGATTTATCGTACGCGAACGCAGAGGGCAAACATTTTCCCATTGAGAGATGTTTCCGGACACGTCAACTGCTATGGTTATGAACCTATTTATCGTACACGAACGTGCGGGCAAACACTTCCCCATTAAAACATGTTTCCGGGCACGTCAACTGCTATGGTCATGAACCGATTTATCGTGCGCGAACGCAGCGAGCAAACATTTTCTCATTGAGAGATGTTTCCGGACACGTCAACTACTATGATCATGAACCGATTTATCGTACGCGAACGCAGCAGGCAAACATTTCCCCATTGGGAGATGTTTCCGGACACGTCAACTGCTATGGTGATTAATCAATTTAGTGAAGTGGATGGTGTATCCTAGAAGTGGCGATGTTCCTTCTCCGCTGGAACCTTCGCGTCGCGTATCTTCCTTTTGGAATCTCCCCAAACGCGGCACCGGCCCATCCGGGACAAGCTCTAAGCTCCCGACTGATCTCTCCGAGTGTGTGGGAGTTCAATGCAGAATTAGTAATTGTATTTAGCCATTGTATGTCTCGTAGGGCAATTGGCCTAGGTGCCATGAGATTCCGGGGTTCCTAGTCATCCAACCAGGAACCGATCATGTTTCGAATTCACGTAATCTTTCTGTCTTGACGTAGTTAACGAATTCGGTTAGCGATGCCGGTTTCGTGGTCGTGGACTGTAAGTGGAACCATTCCAGCATACGTGTGGATAACCGAGGGAAACCACGAAACCTCGGTGAGGATGTCCGGCACGAAAATTGAACCCGGGACTCGCGAATGCGAAGTCATCGCGCTACTCTCTGCCACTTCGCTCGGTTCAGTACAGTATTGCCTGCGTTCAAGAGGAGATCTGAGTACAAGGATGAGGAAGGAAAAACCGCACGCGGTAAGTGGTCCTTTTATTAGGGTACTGCTGCTCCGGTCGTTGTCTGTGGTTGATAGACGAAACCACGGAAAACTACCGATCAAAGAAGACTACCGCTATAATTTTTCTCCAGACAGTGAATGACCTTGATCTAGTAATTTAGATAGTATCGAAAAAACGTCCAACGACGGGACTCGAAGCATAGAACGTCCCGGGAAAAGTCATTGCAGTGATAACTGTTGTTACCGTGAGCTAACACAGCCAGATTCCTCTCGGGACCTAATAGAAAGGACGTTATATATTTGCGTGTTGCTATTTAAGGACCACTGCCTCTATGCGAATTTTAGAGTTCGACTCCTCTGATATTTTGTTGCCGTGGTTTTCTCTGACCATTTCCCAGTAAATGCTCTTTCTTGTAAGAAAGACGGGGATCGAATGTACGGGGATCGAATGGAGCGGGACTTTTGCTGCCTCATGGTCCAAATATAGCGCTCTACGTTTAAAGTTAATTTAATGTATTCTTTTCTTTTATTTATTTATTTATTTAACGTCAAAATAGTTAAAAATTCAGATAATTTCGATTTAAATTCATTTAAATTAATAATTTAATATTTAATTTTAATTAAAATAATGTAAATAAAAATTTATAACTTTGAGTTTAGATAGTTGGTGGTAGTCGAAAATGAAACTTCACCTTCACAATACCTTCACGAACGTATTTTCTTATTGTGTAATACTAGTTTTATCAATGCTAAGTTCTATAAATGCCTTACAACAGTTTTAATAAATCAAAAACGTAAATGTAATTTTGTTCCTAGTAGGTTTGATTAAAAATATTATATTTTTATGGAAAATGTAAGTATAATTTAAAAAAGGAGTAAACAGAGGTCATTTTATAAACTAAATAACAGTTAAGCTCTCCAAAATAATATGGAATTACAATCATCCGTCTTTGTAAAATTGGCCTATTTTTAAGAGTTTTCAATATAATAGGAAAATACTTGGAATCCTTAACACTGGCCATTTTTCTTTTTTCATTGAATACTACAAGTTGGCCATTTTTCTGTTTTCTTTGAATAAAACAAGAATTTTGCCCGCTTTGTTTGCGTCATTCCAGTCACAGTGCAACGAATCCGTGCAATGCGGCCCGCACGGCTCAGGCAGCTGAGGTTTTGATCTTGTTTCAGATACGCGCTTTTTTATTTTCTCCAGACCATTTTGCCTCTGCGTTAAGAGAGAGATCCACGATTTGTTTTATTGAATGGAAGGCTGTTGGGAAACAAAATTAATTATATGGAAAGTAGAAATTAAAGTTTGTGGTGCGGGAAATAAAGGGGAAGTACTCTTTCCTGCTTCTAATTAAAAATGATCAGAACTGAATTGGGTCTAGAGAGATATTTCTCTCGTTATCCTTGTTATCGGGAAACCAAATAACTATGTCTGACATAATTATATTTTTAAAATACAAAATAAAATTCGTGCATACGAGCACCATGACGCCTACTCGTCATGGTGTTCGTATATATAATATATAAAATAATGCACTGAATTATTTCAAAATACACGAGATACTAAATGCTAATACTTTCGAAATGATTGTACACGAATTATAAATCATGTTGTGACACATGACTTATTGTGAACAAGAAAGTCCAAAAGAATTGACGCTCCATCATCATCTGTATAGGAATTGAAAGCATTGTCAATGCTAATCAGTAGTATCCCCATATCGATGAAGATATTATAATCGATTCCTGATATGCAACTATTGCATTAAATATTTAATGTATTGAAGAGGATTCTCGTTATACTCGGAAATCCACTTCAATGTGTTTTGAAAGAGTAGCTTATAGTGAATGACAAAACTAACAGCAATCAATGACCTAACAGTTTTGTTATAAGAACCAAGAAGGGGAGTCAAATTCTCGGCAGCCGCTTTGATGCTGAAAACTCTTCAAGGACGAAACATGAAACTCATTGATTGGACAGTGATATAGTCAAAGAGGATGGTGTGTTGGAGATTGGGTAATTTAATATAGGTGCGAAAAGTCAAAGGTATTTGCCTGATATTAAAAAATACTCCTAAGCTTCCAATCTTCACTCGCTTCATCATAGGAGATCAAGTTCCCTTAGGCTTAATAATCGCATTAAGTACGCTCTCTGAAAATCCGGAGTAAACAAAAAATGTAATGTTCAAATATACAATAATCAAAGCGTTATTTGACACATGCACACACACACATGTAGGTATACCATTCGTGCAATATCACTTCGATTTATTTTTTTTGTGAACATTAAAGGAAAAATATAGTCACTGAATCCATCAATCAATCGATCAGTAGATTTGAAAAACGGTAAACGAATCTCAGGTGCTAATGTACACTGCATGCTAGCATGAAAGACGTAGAATCTGACAGGAACGATGCAAAAAGTATAGTTAATGTTGGTAAAAGTATCAACGATCGCTGTTGGGGACATTTTATAACAAAAATATATTATTCCTGTGAAACAGAAAACTAGATACAGCGCTAAAAACTAAAATCCTAGTTCCTTTGTATGGGAATATATAAGCTCAAGTAAACTTCCTTAGATAGTGAAGTTATATTTTCTTTCCAGGAGAAAAACATGGGATCATCTCCGCATTCGATCAATGGATCACTTGTTTTTGGACAATCATCCTGAAAGAGATGGGGATATCACTATGCCATTGGTGAACACTTTTTATAGATAGAGATTATTTTAAGTAGCCAATAAATTTAAATTTCAAAGGCCCTTCGGACCGTTTCATTTTTCAAACCAAATTCACCTACTACTGTCAAGTTATGGAGAGAATCAGTCTCTAATGTGTAAAAACAGTTTTGTAGAAGAAAATAACTTACCAATTTTTTAAAAAGAATGTACTATTTTTTAATGCACTATTTGCTTGTTGCCAATCCAACAGACAATTTGCTTCCCGCCGATAGCGTTTTTTAATCCAACGGCGCAAATTCCACATTGAAGGATGAGCATTGGACGGCGGGTGGGCAGAGGAAGCTAGCTGTGGGCGGAGGGCGGGGCAAGTCGTTATAGCGGCCGTTAGCGCCTGGGGCGTGCGGGCGCCGCGGGCCGCCGTGACTAACTGCCCTTCGCGCCCTTTGGCGGCCCTTGGCTGACCTCCCCACCGCGCCACGCCCTCCCCGCCTCCGCAAGCCTCGCGCCCTCGCTCCAAACGCTCCGCGCGACTTGAGGTGACGGTGCGCGTGTGGTGTGTGTGTGTGTATGACAGAGGGAGAAAGAGATGGATGTGTGGGTTCGTGTGTGAGTGAATGAGTGTGGGCGGGCGTGGTACAAGGATCTGTGATATTTTCAAAATAGGGGAGGGTTGGAAGGCTGGTGGGTGTTTAGGAGACAAATCTGTGTGGCGGCATGGAAGGGAGGATTAGGTGAACTCAGAAAAAATGTGGGTTGTTCATAGAGTAGGTTTTCGGTTCAACAGAAGACGAACTGAGTTGACAGGAATACGTGTCGGAAGTTGACTAGGAGGACAGTTGCCAGGGTGGCAATTGGGCGAGAAGATGTGTGAACAATCTGAGAATGATACGAAAGGATAGGTACGTAAATTTGTCACGTTTGTGGTATCTGAGGTTGATGGGTTTATGTATTTCTTATTTGGTAAGTCGATGAGCTGCTATGTGCGTCGGTAGGTTGGATGATTAAACTTTTGGGTAGCTGAGTAATTTTGTTGTTAGGTTCAATGGTTGTTTGGTTAGCGAGTTTGGTGATTGGTTTTTATAGGCAGTGAGGGGGAAAGATCGTGAGGAGGACAAGTGTGGGGTTGGTGAGCACGAGTGCGGGTGCATTGTTGGGTGTGTGAGCGTGTGCATTGTTGGGTGTGTGGGCGGGTGCACTGTGGGTGTGTGGGTGGGTGCATTGTGGGTGTGTGTGTGTGTGCATTGTGGGTGTGTGGGCGGGTGCATTGTTTGGTGTGGGCGGGTGCATTGTTGGGTGTGAGGGCAGGTGCATTGTTGGGTGTGTGGCCGGGTGCATTGTTGGGTGTGGGCGGGTGCATTGTTGGGTGTGAGGGCAGGTGCATTGTTGGGTGTGTGACCGGGTGCATTGTTGGGTGTGAGGGCGGGTGCATTGCTGGGTGTGTGGGCGGGTGCATTGTTGGGTGTGTGGCCGGGTGCATTGTTGGGTGTGTGGGCGGGTGCATTGTCGGGTGTGTGGGCGGGTGCATTGTTGGGTGTGTGGGCGGGTGCATTGTTGGGTGTGTGGGCGGGTGCATTGTCTGTGTGTGTGGGAGGGTGCATTGTTGGGTGTGTGGGCGGGTGTATTGTCGGGTGTGTGGGCGGGTACTTGCGTGGGGCCGACTGCCTGCGAAGCAGAAACTGGAGTTTTCCCGCGCGTCGCATCGGGTGCGCAGGGGCGAGTGCACGCTGGTAATTGGATACAACCGGAGAATTACGCTCAGCGGAGGAGAACGTGGGCTGAATGTAACCCGAGCGGCGCCGCGGCCAAAGGGCAGGTGCGGTCTCTCCCTCGCGCTCGCGGGGGGCTCGCTTAAGCCTCTACTCCATTCCAGCGACCCCCCTCACCTGCTATGCTTACAGGGCATTCCTGCACGGGGATAGCGTGTACACTAGTCTTCAAAGAATCCGTTTTCGTTATGCTATGACTTGTTCTCATAAGGGAACGAGATATCGCGTCATGTCAAAATCTTCTTTTCTTTTATCCCTTAACCCTAAACTACGGGAGTGCGGTCAATGTGACCGCAACAAATTTGAAACCAGTCTTTGCAATCCGGGGTGTATACGATTTTTTTTCTGAAACACCGTTATATCATATTGTAAGGCTGTTTCCAGCTACCCAGCTTCATCGTCTCTCGTGACTCCAAAATATATTTATTGCAATTTTGCTGAAGTTATTGACTGTGGATTCTTGTTGTTTTTAGTTATTTTTGTTACTGTTTATTCCTTTAATTTAAGTCTTACAATACATTTATTGTTTTTTATTTTATTAAAATAATAATATTAGAGTAGATGTTTGAATAATATTAGAGAGTATAATATTGTGAGAATAAAATGAAAATAGATGTTGTAACCCACTAGATACAACAGTTTTGTCTCGCAAAATGAATATTTTTCTCATTTTTACATTTCTGAGAAGGTTAATATAATTTTTGCGTCAGAGGATAAATAGAATGTGTTGCGAGTGTTTGCCGGGTAGAAAAACACCACAATTTTTCTTTCCTTCCTAAAGAAATATTTAAATTGGGCCATCATACTGACCGCAACACGGTGTTTACGTGACTTATACAGCACAGCGACCGTTAAGAATTAAGATCATTTGTTGTTCATATGCAACTTTCTAGTAGTAGAAACTAAGTTACTCAACAAAATGCTATCATTTGAGTGATGGGTGCAGTGAGGAATTGGTGAGCCCTCAGAAGGATTCCTATCCCACTGCATGTCAGTGAAACCGAAATGTGTTATCGCATCTGACGACAGGATGGGGCTGTTCAAACAGATGTTTTAACAACAAAAAAAGTGGAAAATTATTCCATTTATTGTTTTGAGTAACTTCCTTTGTTTTTGTAGTTAAAACATTGGATATAAATCATACGTACTTCAAATATCACTCAAAAGAAAAACTAGGCAGGTTTTGATATTAAAAAATATTTATATTCACCGTACATTGTCTTACAGAGGCGATGAAAAATACTAATGCAATGATTTTTATAATTTGGAAACAAGTACCGTCAAAGCCCTCATTTATTCACATTATATTTTCTTTTTATAATTCTTAAAATATAAAATAAAATAAATTAGAAGGTTAGTTTTGCCGAATTTTAATGAGAAAATGTTACGTAATAAGGCGGATTTCTATTGATTTTAAATTTAGGGGTGGAAAATGGAAATCCCGGAAATTTCAGTTTACCCTTCAAAAAGCGAGGACGTAGACATTTTTACATGACGCAAGACATCATTTACTCGACAGATGATGAGTTTAAATATTTTTAACCATCAACACTATAATAAGGCAAATTCAATTCAATTCAATTCACTATGCTCATCCACTTAGCGCAGATAGCTGTATGCAAATGTAATCAAAGGCAAAAATGGTATGGCAAAAATGCAAATGATGGCCTAATATCATTAGCGATTGTCAGAAAAATACCTCACTCAATTTTTCGTACTCTTAGAGATACAAAATTTCAAAACTTTAAATATTTTCCACAGAAAGTAAAGTATCCAAACAAATTAGCACTATCTTGGAAATGTTACTAAAATGATCGAGGATTTGAAGAAGTAATGCTATAATTTCTGAAAGAAAAATACTTATTAAAAACGTACAATCAACAATCCTCCTTAAAAAAATCTATACAAATGTAAAACACAAGAGACCGCCATTTCATTATATTCCCATAATGAACATACTTATCCAAATCGCTGATACTCATTACAAAAAACATAACAAAAAAGCATTATCGAACCACATTTCTAGAGCGTGCCTCTCTACATCAGTAAGTACTACGCAAATCATAACCAATACTTTTACAGTTAACACTATTCGTACAAAACCAAGGCTCTCAATAAAACAAGGCTGGCTGGGGCGAGGGCTGACCGGAGCCCATTGCCTCCAGATCGATTCTCGCATTTGCGCACGCATTAGCGGTGGGATGGAATTATGCAAATTCCATTGGGCGCGCCCGCCGCTAAAAATGCAATGGGACACCCGTGGGGTGGGGTGGGGGTGGGGGACTTTTTGCCCAGTGGGGCCGTCCGCACGCCGCAGCCGCCAGCGTTTGGGCGAGATGCGTGCGGTGCTATGGGGTGTAAGCAAAGGCCCCGAAAGCCGCATTCGCCATCACCGGAGCCACCGCTCGGCCGACTGTGGCCCTGATCACCGCTTCTGCCCTCGTAATGGCCATTGCTTTCTACCGCTCCAGTCGGCGGATGTGATAGCGGTGGGGCTGTGCGTCCTTGTTGGGCGGTGGCACTGACTCCCTTACAGTCGCCGCAGTGACATGAGCACCATAATGGAACTGGCCAAGATGCGTCGTTCTTTCATTGAAGTGAACCCCAAGTGAGGGGTATAATTTCGATTCGTTGGTATATCTACATTACCAATATATAATGTGCATAGAAATGAAAAAAAATATGCAGAATCAAACAGCACTTAGAAATGATTTTAGTGATTTAGTTTCGTACCCGGAAACTCTGGAAAAAATCCAAAAACAATGAAACAAGTTCAATTTTGAGTGAAAACTCCAAATATTTGATTATGTTATTTCACCTAATCTCAAAATATGCGGACAGACTAATTTGTCATACTCAGTGCGTCACTTATTACAACACATCTGACGTCACGCTACAGTTAGGCTCCAAGGAAGGTATTCAATATCTGCTATTCACGTGATACGTTATTTAACAGCAACGTTTTTGATATTATGGTCCCATCACACTTGCGCTTCATCAAATAAACCTCAATAGTTTTTCAACTCGATAACTAGTTTGGTCTTCAAAGTTGATCACAAAACAAATTTCATCAGCTTAACTCGACCATGGCATACATTTACGGATTTTTTCTACAAGAACTATTATTCTAGCAACAAATTGAACAACACGGTAACACATTTACCTTACTTGGATCACTTGCAAATTTAGCTCTCTAATGTACTAAATTAAATATTTTTCATAGCTTTTCAATTATTTGTTTAAAATAGTTTGTGGGACATGTCAAATGGGTACACATTTTCAGATCAATGAAACCAAAATAACTCTTGTCATTTTGTACAAGTTTTGAGTATAAAAACGAAATATAAATTCGACCGATGGGATAGCACTGAGAGAGCTTACGTTCTTCTGCTGCGACCACGATTAAATTCCTAGCCGATCGATATTAAATTTGTAGCAGAGAAAGCGGTTTTATTTACAACTTTTGACCTAAATGTAGTCCTTTTTTTGACAGCCTGGTCTGTTGTTATTAACGAGTACAGGTTTCGTTTACAAAATATCGTTGACAAATTATAAAAGTTCTTGAGAACATGTTATATTGTACAGAACGATGTTGCTTAAGAAGAGTGGACGTTCACAGGCACGAACAAAGCGTCACATATGTATACATATATTTACTGATTTATATTTCTCATTATTGCTTATGCTTTACATCTGCATTTCCAGCAAGGGCACCGCAGTGCAAAATTCCTGCTTTGTACAAAAATTTTATTTGTAAGCCATTGGCCATGCTTTATTGAACTTGCACTTTCTTCTCTGACAATGCAGACGGAGGATGACAGGACCCAGCCGCTGACCTTCGCACGAGCGCCTCCGAGCCCAATTGTGGAAATCTTCCGGCGCCTACGCTAGCGGCCGCGCCATCCAATCCAACAAAGCCAACAGATCGAATGTTCTAGAAGCTTTTGACTCTGTTAATCTATTAGGCCAAAGCGTTCTCTACTTTTCTTTACATTTGCACGACGGCAAAGGTTTAGTTATATCAGAATGAAACATTTCTCCGAGCGAGTGGACGCGTGTTTACGGGCGACGTAAAGTTTATTCTTTCATGGAGTTTCACATTAACACTAATATGTATATTCTTTAAAAGTGTATTTCAATTGTGCAAAAGTCGCCAAGTACACAAACTGTGTTTAATTTCTTCACAAGTTAACTTCTTCAATATGCTACAAACTGTGCTCGTTTATCGAGGCATGAACTGGAAATGCGACGCCAATTAAAATAGTGTTCGTGAATGAAATTGTGACTTGCGCGTGAGCAGAACTTCCGTACGTGCTTAATTGAACGTAAAGACTCTACTTCTAACGATGTACTTTTTACTACATTTCTGTGAAAATTCTCAACTAATCTGCGAAGAGGGTGGGTAAAAACCGAAAAGAGAGAAGAGTCCGAAGAGATGAGAAAAACTAACTAGTAGGAAAAGTTTGTGCCATTCACCACAAGTTTAGAAAAAGTAGTAAAAGCGATACAGCGTAGCTGGATATCGCTCCCTCAACTTTGGTGCCGACCAACCACCGTTTGCTTTACATCGGCCTCTCCCTCAGACTTAACCCCAGGAATTATAGAAGCTAAGTTGGTTTTAGAAGATTCGAACCGATCGACGCAAGTTATGAATAACATGGCATACGACCCAGGGCAGAAGCGTTCAATAATTTAGCGATGTCGGTTAAATGGACATGTGGCCTCGAGGAATTCCATATCTTACTAGTATTTTTGTTTAAGCAGTGTCAGTCTATTGAAGTAAAGAACTTTTCGAATTAGTGTAAAAGATTAAGCAAAGTGGAGTTCACCAAAAAGGTGCGTCCTCAAATAAGGACGGTGAACATCTATGGGTTAATGCTTCTATTTGGTCGAGTAGTTCAAATTCATTAGATATCGTTCTGCTGACCTTAAAGTTCACTTGTTTCGCCAGAACGCGTCGGACGCAATGTGAGCATGCCTTGGCTCTAGCGAGTGTGTGAAATATCCGGACGTAAACGGCCGAGTTCTCCCGAACGCGAATCCCCACGAACACGGATCCACTAATGCCCTCGGGATCGGTCGGCACCCGCGCAAACCCCGTTAATAAGCGGCGCATTTGGCCAGTGGCGGCGGCGGCGCTAGCGGTGCGGCGGCGGCGGCGGCGGCGGCGGCGGCGGCGGAGGTGGCGGAGGCAGCGGAGGTGGCGGAGGCACCGGAGGTGGCGGAGGTAGTGGAGGCGGTGAAGGCGGTGGCGGCGGAGGTGGTGGCGGCGGAGGCAGTGGAGGCGGTGGCGGCAGCGGGGGTGGAGGGAGGTGGGGGAGGCGGGGGAGGCGGGGGAGGCCGGGGAGACGGGGGAGGCGAGGGAGGCGGGGGAAAGCGGCGGAGGCGGCGGTAGCGGCGGAGGCGGTGGCGGTGGAGGTGGTGGCGGCGGAGGCAGTGGAGGTGGTGGCAGCGGCGGCGGAGGCGGCGGCGGCGGAGGCGGCGGCGGCGGCGGGGGGAGGCGGCGGAAAGCAGCGGAGGCGGCGGTGGCGGCGGAGGAGGAGGCGGTGGCCGCGGTGGAGGCGACGGTGGTGGCGACGGTGGTGGCAGCGCTGGCGGCGGCGGTGGAGGCGGCGGTGGCGGCGGAGTCGGTGGAGGCGGCGGAGGTGGCGGCGGCGGCGGCGGCGGCGGCATTGGGTGGAGATCATGGAAGCTGTTACCAGAGACGGCGTGTGCCGAGCGGATCCGCGAGCGGCAAAGACAACACGTCCGCGAAATACCCGCGCGACGCAAACTGCGCGCGCCAATGGACGCTGCCGGCTGCAAATTTGCGCGCGCACCTTCCAAAGGATAACGCGTGCGAGGACGCGCTTTGAGATTGTGCTTTACGAACCTATTGGATCCGAAGTGCAAGGCGAGCCCTCGCTGAGCTCATTGCGCGGCGCGGTGTGGGTTTTGGAGGTTATTCCGAGATGAGGGAGCGGAATGAAAATGGCTCTCCTAACTTCCGCTCAACAAAGACTTAAACAACATAATACTGCGTTGATTTATATTGCAGCTTTCTGACAGACTACTAACACCGACTGTAATGAAAATAACAAAAATTGTAATATATCATATACCTATGAAAATATTTATCTATTTTTGTTGTCTAAAGCCAAACTTGATACAACGGAGATCAGTATCATAGCACAAATATGCTAATAAATCATATTTTAGCACACCTACAATTAGTTTCGTAATGTAAATAATTTCTCATTCACCTTCAGTGATGTTAGAAGAAATTCATATCCTACTATTAACTATCAGTAAGTCACCTTCCACAGAAAGAATAGTCAAAATAAAAAGAAAATGATACTTTATTGTATTTTTTACAAAGTGTACAAAATGTGGTACGACTCTATCTATATCACCATTATTTTATCGCATATTTTATCACAAGACTGGAGAATAATTAAACGAGGCCGTCAGGTCAAGTCAACAAATCATCATTTTATTTACGTTTAATAGAAGTTATTGTTATTGACCTACCACAATTAGCCACATCTTGTTGAAGGCAGTATTCATTCTCGTATTAACTCTTTATTTTCTGTGTATGCAGAATGTCTCAGGACAAATGTTACAACCTTGTAGAGCGTGTTGTGGTCTAAGATGAACATTTTGTGCACCTCATTGACAGGCAACATTTTGCTCTGGTGCTTTGGCAGATCACGTCCTGTCCAAATCAAAGACATTTCGTATACACGCGAAACACCAGTTCATTATGAATTTCATACCAAACGTGGGCAAATATCACAAATATAAAACTTGGGTTTAAAAAGTTTTTCTCACATGTTAATAGGCAAAAGGTTATCATCCTTTTTTGACGTAAAATAAATAAAATAAATAAATAAAATAAATAAAAAATAAAATCCTCACCCCTCCTCCATTCCCCAGAATTTTAAAACATTTGCTTTGATATACCTGTATTCTACTCTTAGATTTGTGGATACAATAAACTCTGTTAATGGTATTGTGGGTATTTGTGTATATAGGGATTTATTGTGTGATTCATTTAACTCTATTTTGCAAAAGATATTGTTTTGTGAGTAATAATTCTCATGTGCATTTGTTGAAAGATTGTAATTCTCCCCATACATCACAGTTTTAACTATTAACTAAGCATATAAATTGATAAAGAAATAAATGAATTTGGTTATCGAAGCTATTTTAATTTATTGAACAGAAATACTACTGGACAATGATCAACAAATACTTCTTCAAAATATTTAAATAACTTAATATCCGGCTTATGAAGAAATGTATTCTATACGAAAGGGAATGCCACGCTTGTGGCCCTAATTTTACCGAACATTGATTTTTCAATTTTCTTTACAAAAGTTTAAGTTGGTGATATTTCGGTAGTATGCAAACCCTATCCTATAGAATATCTCATTTTCTTCCCGGGCTCACGGAACTGCTCTTCAAAATCTCTCCACTCCAACTGCAGGCATCTCTCTTGTCCAGTAGCTCTTCTCTTTTGAACCTGTCGGAATGGGACCCTTCCCACCCCGATTGACCGAGTTAGCTCGTTGAATCGTCTCGACCAGTTTTCTGTTTCTATGTACTGATGAAGATGAGGTACCCTGGCCCTTCTGCGTTCCCCATTAGGATTTGAGGAATTTTTATAAGGTAGGAATAGAGTTGGAATGTAATAAAAGGTGGTTGGGAGTGGTTCACCATTTTACAACACATAAGCAAACATTCATGCTCGGGATTTGTGCCCTTGACTTTTGAGTCATATGTTTTATTCATGTCTAAAAGAATATTTTTTTAAAATTTTTCATTAGCATTTTACATATTCCATTCCATTCCAAACATATTCCATATGTTTTTATTTTTTGTAAGTTCTTGTATGAGTAAATAAATAAATAAAGGTCGAAAATCAATATTGAAAAACTATTTATATCAGGCGCGTTAGCTACAATTAATATTGGCTCACATAACAATGCTAACGACGTTCTGTTAGTAAGGATATGTGAGCAGCGTAGCGCCAACAATCTGAAAAAGATTATACATATTTTGAAAAGCGCGTTTTTAAGTTTGAAAAACAACGCTCATACAGGCTTTGGACAAAGTATTTATTAAACATTATGTTAATTATTGTAAAACCAGCCAGAATACCAGTTTCATTTTTCGTTTACTAGCCATTTGTTTTATTTTTAGTAAAACTCTTCGCATTCATGGTACATTCGCTGCAGAAGTAAAATTTTAAAACAACTTTTAAATGCTGGCTTATTATACATTTTATTTTATTGTTGAAATTCACATTTTACTCTGAAAATGTACAGTATCGTCATATGGGAATTCAACAGCAACTCCTTAACGAATATTTTAAAAAAAATGTGATGTTGAATACGAAACAAACTAGATTACTCTTTCATACAATAACTAATGTAATAAATAATCTGAACTTTCCCTCTTTTACATTCAATCAAAAAGTCAACACACCTCACATAATCTCAAGAGTTAATGGCTGCACTGAAAAGCGCATTTTAGAGTTTCTCCTAATTTAATAATGAAGTCTTCATTATATAAATTATCGTTATTATCGCTTCTGAGCAAATTTAATAAATGTATTAAATGTACATTATTGTAATTTTTATAAGTTGAATTTACGGAACAAGCCTGCCGCAAATTAAGACGTTCTCACTAAAGCTGGGAGATTTACAGTAATGCACACCGTATTAACCGCACACTTCAAGTCCATTGTGGCCTCTGCAAGGAATTTCTTGCTGCATCGCAGCAAGCAATTGCACCGTGCCAAACTCTAGCGGGACGGAGGCGAGGTAACAAGCAGGTGCGGGGAGAGGGGGAGGGAACTGTAAAGTGCGCGACGGAATTATCCCGGAGCGCAGATGAGGCAGCCGAGCGAACATAACACCGCTCGCCTCTTGGCCACACCGTCACCCCACACCGTCTCGCCTCGCCACCCCTCGCCACGCCTCGCCACGCCTCGCCAATGCCACGGATGCAGCGGCGACCGGTACTTTGCTCCGCCCCCTCCTACCCGCATTGCCCCGTTCCCCCACAGAACGCCTTCTTGCATCGGTGCCTCGGTTATTTCTCCTTTCGCTCTTTTCTGCAGCCTCCATTCAAAACTCACCCCGTCCGCTCCCACCCCCTTCACTTTCTCGTCTCTCTGTCTCTCTGTCTCTCCCTCCTCTGTCTCTCCCTCCTCTGTCTCTCCCTCCTCTGTCTCTGTCTCTCTCTGTCTCTCTCTCTGTCTCTCTCTCTGTCTCTCCCTCTGTCTCTCCCTCTGTCTCTCTCTGTCTCTCTCTCTGTCTCTCTCTCTGTCTCTCTCTGTCTCTCTCTCTGTCTCTCCCTCTGTCTCTCCCTCTGTCTCTCCCTCTGTCTCTCCCTCTGTCTCTCCCTCTGTCTCTCCCTCTGTCTCTCCCTCTGTCTCTCCCTCTGTCTCTCCCTCTGTCTCTCCCTCTGTCTCTCCCTCTGTCTCTCCCTCTGTCTCTCCCTCTGTCTCTCTCTCTGTCTCTCTCTGTCTCTCTCTCTGTCTCTCTCTGTCTCTCTGTCTCTCTCTGTCTCTGTCTCTCTCTCTGTCTCTGTCTCTCTCTGTCTCTCTCTCTCTGTTCCTCGAATCCCTTTGCATCTCTCACCATCCTTCTTCCCATTTCCGCACCGTCTGACTCTCTTCGCACTTGCGCACATACGCTTCCTCTCCGTCCAAACTGCTTCGGTCTCAAAGACATTCCGTCTCCCCCCACCAACTGCTTCTCATCCCTCTTCTTCGTTCCTCCGCCATCTCTCATCCCTCTTCGGGTTTTCACTCATGACAGTTTCCTTCCTCCACTCACGTCCTTGCTTCCCCAGCCACCCAGTGCCTTCTTACTTAATCCCGCCATACCACACCATTCGAGACTCCACCTGTGTCGTACTTCCTACCGCGCCCTTTCCCATCTTGTTGAGTCACGCTTGTTGACTCCGACTTGCAGTCACGCCACCTCCCTGGATTTTCCTACTCCACTCAGCTTCATTCCTGCCAGGCGCGAACCACCGTCACATTTGCTCCGCATTCCCCTTCCTCTGCTCCGCCTTCGTCTGGCGCATTCCGCTGGCAGCCACTTTCCCCTCTCTCCACCCACCTCTGACCTCTTGGCCACACCCCACCCCTCCTGGCATTCCCTCTTTTGACATCCCTTTTACTCTCCTACGTTCTGAAGCGATCTGTGGTGTAGGGTCAAATAGCTCTCCTACCTCTGGTTCCAGGTAAAAAATCGCGGTCGATCCATGTGAAATTTGTGGTGGAAAAAAACGGGTTCAGGGTATATTTTATCGGGGTTCTTCGTCACCCTGGCCTCTCTATCATCAATAAAATAATTCTCTTTTCATCATCACCCATCTTTCACATGATATCATGTATGACCGTAAAGAGTTAATTCTGAGGTTCATAAAAAAATCTATTCCTATGTCATATTGCATAATATGTTCCAACTTCACGGGCTTGATATTCCAAACGCCTTGAAAACTAATATTGGGCAGTGCACAAAAACTCGAAAAAGTTTGACTGTGAGTGAACATTAACTTGCAGGTTAGTGTGGGTAGCAAATTAGCTGTACCCCTCTCTCCGAGTTTACCGCGTGTCTTCCCCACCACCACCACCACCACCATCACCACCGCCGTCTCTCCAGAAGCACCGCTCTGTTGGAGTAGTCGACGACGCTTCCACTGCTTCCGCCACCGGGTCTGTGGCTCCGTGTTACGAGCGCCAGCCCGTTCGCCGCCGCAGACTCATTTGACCACGCTCGGCGCACGCGGGGCCGGCGCACGGTGGCCCAACGCGCGGTGGAAAGCGCACAAGTCAATTTGGGCCTTTTTCTTGCGACGGGGATTCGATGTATTTACGATAACTGAAAGGGAAACTATTTACTACTTGCGCAACTTTTCTTGAATGATATATTGAAGAAATGCGAGCGGAGTGGGGGTATTAGTTACAAAGTCGGCCACTAGAGTATTTACAGTAATGATAACCTCTGGAAAATCAAAGTCAAACCTGCTACGTGTGCGGCCAGGTCATTGCTCTAGGTAGGCAACAGCAGGGACAGTAGATAGGAGTTTTAGGGGCCTCCCTTGAAGGTCCTGGATCTGCCTCAGACATTCCTTTAGATAATGATGATAAAGCTGAACACAAGTTTTCGACTATGAAAGCAACTAGCTCTGACTAGCTCCTGTTTCGCGCCAACTAAATTTTAATGTTTGAAATATTGTCATCAGTGCTCGCTGCAAGCTTATGCCTTCAACTGTTTATTGCTCAAGGGAGGGGGAAGCAAGGTCATCGTTCAAGAAAAGTTACGCGAGTAGTAGGTGGGTGTCGCTTTCTATTTGTGACGACGTAATATTCCCTTTCCAAAACAAAAACAAGAAAGTTTGACGACTGGAACTAGGGTGAAGAAAAGAAAAGAGGAGAATCGACGCGAAAGTGAGTAGGGAGTGACCTTGGAAATCCCCTTGAGTCGTCTTAATTTATTGCTCCTAATAATATATTTTATAATAATTTGTAATAATTTATTGCGCACGTTTGGGTGAGCTCTGTCTGCCTACAGCCTACTGCTCTCCTTTATTTCAACCACGAGGTTTTCAGTTTTCATGGTGAAACAGAAAGCCTGTGGGTCTACGCCTCATCTCCGTCGTTTGCATGAAACTGCACCGGTGGCTGATCTAGATACGTCAGAACTCTCTGTGAGACCATCTACCATTAACCTCGGTAGGGCCTCTTTGCTAGCAGCTCTCCAGGTCGGAGAAGGAGTGCATATGTTATGGTCTATGCGGGGAAAGACCCCTCTCATTTTTCCATCTCACGGCCATGCGAAGACGGGAGCGAGTCTACCAACTTACGGGCTCAGGACCCCAAGCGATCTCCTCGATACACCCACCTTGGGCCCCAGATATGGAAGTGGGACCGGGAAACTTGGGAACTTGCTGAATTAGAAACCTCAACATTAGAAGTAGAGACATTAGAAGAAGTCTTGCGTATATATGGGTAAAGAGCCTCCATCGAATATTCCACAGCATTTCTCCGTGATTTCGTACAAGGGCGGTTCAGAATTGCTTGAAAACTGGTATTAATGTAATACTTGTATGGCTTATATTTTTACGCTTCTTGACGAGAATAGTAAATTAAAGAAGAAACAAAACTCTCATACGTATATTACACAAACACTTCCTCCTTAATTCGGGTTTGCCAATTGAGATACTGCCAGACAAAATAATTTGTCATGGTGAAGTTTCTACAAGAATGTACTTTCAAATAATCGAGCAAAGACAAGCAAGCCTACCTGTTGAGTAAACGACATAAATTTCACTCAACGAATTATTATAAAAAGAAGTCAAATATCATTTTAAATATATAATAGTATTTATAACCCCTCATTCGTGAAATATCGACGTTTTTATTGAGATAACTCACTCTCGAGGTTTGACATACTACTAACAATGTAATTCAACTCATTTATAAAAGAAGAAAAGGCTTGACATGTCAGGACAATGTTAGAGCTCCTTAATCATCCAGAATTTATGTGCATATGAAATCACACACTGCTTCTACCAGTTTCGTGCTTGTTATTTTGACTTCGTGTGCCGTGGTTTTGGCCCACTGTTGCGTTTTCCTCGTTGCAAGCGCCTCCGCCGACTGAGGTGGCAACTACCCCGTCCCCCGCGCGCACCCTCAAACAGCGCTGGCGCAATGGTGGCCTACATTCATTTCCGTTGTCACCTCTGGTTCGTGCACGATTTCAAGGGGGTTGCTGGCAATTGTGAAGAAGCCTGGACAGCAGAGGAGTCCAGAGAAGTCAAAATTTACACGAACCGAGTGACTGGGTGCAACCATTTACGTATAATAATATTTTACAAGTTGTAATTAAATTCTATCTTTTCCAGTGATATTAATTATTTTTACTATACAAGTTTCTCTTCCTTTCGAAATACAAAATATCACCATTCTTTTATCGAAGAAGTGTTAAATCCAGTGTTATTTGGGATGATAATTGGAAAAAGTATTATTTAACGTGTGTGTATATATATATATATATATATATATATATATATATATATATATATATATATATATATATACACACAGTGCATTCAAAAAGTTCCAGGTTTGTTGGCATACAGACAATATAATGCACAGGATAGAAGTATATTTGGTATCAAGTTTCTACACAGTCACCCTGTAATTTGATGCAATGCAATGAGAATACAGGGCTTCAAACGCCCTCTGAAATGCCCTTCTTTCAAACTGTGTAGTTCTGTTGTCACTACTGCTTTAATCGCCTCTGCTGACCCCTACCGTTCTCCCTTCATCTTTAATTTGAGAACAAAAAATAGTCGGGAGGAGATAAATCTGGAGGATGTGGACGGTATTTGATGCTACCTGCCTTCTTGAAAAAAATTGCTGCACAATGATGGACGTATGAGACGGTGTGTTGTAGTGCAAGAAATACCAATTGCCTCTCTCTAGAAAATCTGACCTCACACGCCGCATTATTCGCAGAAGTCGATTCAAACGTCTTTGTAAAATGCCCCAGCCATAGCGGACCCTGGTCAAAGATATTCTCGGTGAATGATGCCCCGGCTATGGGAAAAGGTGATCAATAGGGAACGGAATTTATTGTAAAATAAAATGCAAAATATGTAATACATATGTACTTATTTTTTTCAAAATATATGTAAAAAATATTTGTTTTTGATCGAGTAACGAATGTGCTATTTGAAACATGAACAAAATCGTAGTTGAAATTACTTTCATTCACAGATATCCGCTCATTCTTGGCTCCGTGTACGCAGTAAGCGGTGGGGGGGGAGACAATTATGGCAAAGATACGGTGGTCATAGAAGCCCAGCAGCGTTACATTTGATTTTTATAATGCAAACACGTATATGAAATGTTCCGTTTCGAAGTATAAATATATTAAAATAAATAAATGAAATATGTAGTAGTTAGTAAAATATATGTAATTATACTAAAATATGTAAAACTATGTAAAATAAAAATACTTCCAATTCATTCAGAATGTCTTGTAAACAAAATATATTATTGAATGCAGGTATCTAGATTCTGTAAAAACATGAAATTACATGGAAATCCGTTCCCTAGTGATCAACATCATCCTAGTTTTTGATTTGGAGGCTCTCACATTCACTTCTTTTGGACTTGTCCTCTCAGCATTCTGGAGTTTTGTTTCCGGATCATACTGTAAGCACAAAGTTTCATCTCCGGTAACGATATTTTGCAAAAAATTGGATCTTGGTCGGCCATGACAACCAAACCTCTGCAGGCAGAAATTCGCAGTTCTTTTTTCTCAGTGTTGACGGTGGGTGGAACAAAGGAGGTACACAACTCCTTCATTTTAAAAATCTCTGTCATGATTGTAAAAACTCTGTCTCTGTCATGATCCTACTCTGAACTTAAACAAATTGGCATTTACATCTATCTTCATTCGGCGGTCTGACCTTACCAACGCTTGCACACGCACTACATTTTCGTCAGTTCGACTTGAAAGCGGACGCCCAGATCTCTCATTATCTTCCGTCGATTCTCTTTCACATTTGAACCTCGAATACCATTCAAACACTCATAAAAGGCTCATAGCATCATGATCGTTCACAGATTTAAATATTTCATAAGTCTTTGTGGCTGCTTTTTCAATTTTAAGCAAAATTTGATGCATATTCATTCCTCCATTCCTTGGTAATGACATCAGCATACACATAACATTCACACAACCGAACGTTGACAAGTTAAAACTGGTGAGAAATGAACGAAACTTCAGGTGGCCATGACAGACGGAAATTGTTACCTGGTTCCGTTTGCTGCGCAGAGTTAGCATCACTTGTATTGTTGTACGAGCGTCAGTCCTGGAACTTTTTGAATACACTATTGCTGGACGCCTTCTATAGATATTACCAAATGAGTATTCTAAAACAGAATCAAGTTAACTACCACGCCCCTACCTGGTCTACAAAAGCTTTTTGGCTTACATGAACGCTAATGCTGAAATCTTGTTCCTCGCTAATAGTTGTGCAGATAGAAATAAGACGCCCACCAACTGAGCCTATGCGAAAGAACATGATAATCTCTATACAACGGCCACATACTACTTACAAACAAGTATGTACATTCTGACCTCTTCCGACCCAATAGTTGCACTCACTATTATGGTTCTTCTAACGAGACTTTATACCTCTAAAATTGGGTCATTACCGCTACCGCTGCCGAAATTTTATCATTCTCAGTACTGAAACACCAAAACGTCGTTTCTGTTCTGCCTCTGAGCCTGTTCCTGTCGTTCCTTCTCTATCAAAACCATAGTATGCTCTATTCAGTTTTTACATTTTCTCACGTAGGTTTTCTCACTTACAGTAAAAGTCACTGATTATTTACCGCTGTCCCTTTTTTATATTAAAGTAGGTATCATTTCAGAATTTGTTTAATTATGACTTTGTGCGGCTGCAATACTATGTGCCAGATATGGCTATCCATTATGTGAAAATATGGAGAATAGGAAAAACAAGCAACACAAACGCGACTACCTGGAATAAACCAGTGAACAAAAAATTCTACAACACTATCATCGACATTTTCAAGACCATCAGATACAGAAAAACTAACGATTTGGTCGTAATTACGTGAGTTACTCCCAGATTCTGAAATTAATTTTCTCAGGTTTACCTCTTGCCTTAAAGCTCCTCCTTGTCCATTACCATTACCTTCCATTACCATTCACCTTATCATTTCCAATAGTAATCATTAGTAATTTGTCAATGTTTTGCATAAATGTAAAATATGAAAATTAATGTTTTGTTTGCTTGTTCGTATTTATGTGCTACCGCACCGTTCATTCGCTTGCGCTAAGACTTTGTCAACTTGTTTCTTGCACTTGCGCGAAGAATATATGCATAGTTCAATGGGAATGTGCGTATGTCTGTCGCAAATAGTCGCGCGTTGCTGATAATTTTATGCGTTTATGCCGACTCAATTGCCCCTAAACAGAAGCTCTATGCAACCCGCCGCACCTTTAAGCATTAAGCGCGTCTCCGCTGCATATTCTGCCCCTGCTATTGTGAAATATCGGCTGGAATTATTATTTGAACGTTATCTCGGACAAACAAATCAATTTCCCCAAGACAGATTCATAGCGAATACAAACGCTAACTTAAGGAAGAACATTTTAAGAATAGGATACTTGACAACCGTGTGCAAACCAGGTCATAGAACAATCCCATACTTGGGAGAAAATCATTCATCTATTAAGATTTTTGCAGAGAGTAGCGAAAAGGTGATTAACCATCACGTGATCAGTAGCGTGTGAAATGTAATATATTGCAACAGCGAAGCATTGCCAGGTCCACCAGTTAACTGATAAAATAATTCGGCACACATCGTTTCCATGATTTTACTACAGTAATGTCACCAACATATCCGATCCGTCACGACAGTCGTTACCCCACGCCCCACAAAGACACCGCGGGTCCTGCGACCCATCGGCGCTTCGACCACCGGCCTCCTCTTGCGACCAGTGGCCGGGTGCAGCCGGACGCTGAGCTGTATTTACACGCAAGGACGGAGCCGCCACGGGGGACGGACGAAGCGCGAGCGGGGGGACGGACCCCTCGCCCCCTCCGCGCTTTAAAATGCAAATCCCACCGAATTGGGTTACGTGGCCCAGCCCCGGCTCCGGGCCCCGACATTCACGCCGCACAGTGGCTTAGGATGGAAGACGTACGGAAAAAGTGCGATAAATATTACCTACTGTTTTAGTTATTGATTTTACTACCACTGCGAGTACTATAATTTTAAGACCTAATGATGAAATATAGATTTAGTATATCAGATTAATTTTAATTCGGCACACAAATTACAAAATTTAAAAGTCGGAATCACAACGATGGATTCGGCACTATTTACAACACAAGAAATCAATAACTTATTGCATCATATTTAATGATTTTAATTTTTGTTTGGGGATTATTGAATTCAGTATTTTACTTTTAAAAATGTCTGCCTACTGTAATGTATGAATCGTGTGGTTTATAATTTATACCGACGTGGTTGACACACCTTGACACCGCATTCATTAAAATTATGAGTAATTAATTTTTGTACATCTGCAATATCTGGTGGCAATTTATTAGGAGTACGTTGAAAAGTATGATTCGAGAATACTATGTAATAAGCGGTGTGTTCCTGATGTAGAAATTTTTTTGAAAACCAGAACAGTTGTACATTTTGAACCTCAGACATGTTTCATGAAAATAATAACGTATTATTACGAAAAGCAAAGTAAACTACTTCGACATTTTGATGGAAACGGGGAAACGTTTGGGTGATGATATTCAAAAATGACTTTTTGAAAAAGTTCTATCTCTCCTTTATCAGCCTATTTGTCTGCTTTCTTACCAGCTGCATCTCTACCTGCAAACGTCTCTCTTCGTCTGGAAGTGCATCTGTCCCGTTTGTGAACAAATGCCACTTCCAAACTATACATAGAATGTTCACGGAAATAAATGTTCTTTTTTCTATCTGGCATCTTGAGACGCTGCTACTATAAAATGTAGTGTTTATTACTTTTACTTTCTGTATACTACGACAATGTAATAAGTATTAAAAACGTAAGTATTGTAGAGTTGTTAAGTTGCGGCAAGAGACTTTAGCAAAAAACGCACGACTTTAGCAAAAAACGACTTACGTAAGACTTTAGCAAAAAACTGTGACTTTTCGCCAAGAAAAATAGTATTGTAGGTTGATGATATTCAAAAAGTGGATAATTCTTGTTCCAATGTATAGATAATTACTTTCTATAACACGTTGTATAACCAGAATCCTGATTCCTTGATACAAAAAAATTGGTTTGAAGCAAAACGTGTTTTAATGGTTCTAAAATTGCTTAAATGTTTATTCAAGTACTAAAATATACGTAACCGTTACAAAAGTGCAAGGAAGTTCGAGCATCTAGTTTATTTCGGCCCACTGCGTGGGAGAGCGCCCTCCCCGTTTGCCTCGTGCTTCGGCAGCCGCCGTCCCCGTCCCCGCCGACGCCTGGCTGGCGCCCAGAATTAAACGCATTCACGTCGCCGGCGCCCGCGAGATTGATCGGGGTTCGAAGTCGTGGAGCCAAGGGGAACAGGGTGGGGGCGAGGGCGGGGGCAGTGAGGGCGAGACACGTCTTCCGCCCTCTCTCTTGCCCTCAGTCGGGGACAAGAGTCCGTCCTCTGCAGCCGCTGGCCAGAAGCCCTTCTTCCGGCCTGCGTCCGCTCGGACACTCCGCTATGGATCGGAGGCGCTTCTGGATGGGCACACGGGGTACAAAGCTGGCGTTTGTTCACTTGAAGATTGATAACGGCAGAATAAGAAAATATTCTTCTAACATAATTTGACAGTCATCTATTAGCTTGCAAATATTGCATGCCTGTTTGTAGAGTAGAAAATAACGACGATAGGGATAACCACGATAGGGATGTTTTTGTGCTTTTGTTTTGAAAGGACAAATCCAAACACGCAGTTGATAATTTTCAAAATTATTTACTCGTACCTTAACTTGGTGCCTCCAGTGGCGGGTACTTTGCGTAAACAAGTTTTCTTTGTGCTATAGAAGCCCACATTGAGAACAAAATTTAACAATAGTAAAGTTGCTTGGGTCTCTTGCCCTCAGAAACAGAGAATTATATGGATAAGTATACATAGAAGTACTTTTTAAAAGCGTCGTGTTTCGTTATGTTAATTCGTTTAATCATGATGTGACAAAAAATTATTGACAATGAAATTAATAATGTCCTAAGGATTCAAATTACGTCGAAAGGCAGTATAAAAATCAATACCGGTTCAGCCCTTGCCTTAAGACCCCTCACCAAAAAAAGCATTTTTTTTAGAATTTGTTCAAAATATTCTGAAAAGATGCGGCGAGAAATGGATTGTCGATTTGATTCATATATTCGTCTTGTCGAGAGCAATCAAATATTACCAGCTACATAGGTGGCTTGAAAATTCCCTACAACGCGATTTAGACCTGCTTTGGGGCATCCAATAATTCAATACAAATTTAAATTTAATTATCATCAATCTGATGAACAAAATGGTAAAGATTCATGTGAAAATGCCACATTGATTGATTTGGGTTTTCGGGTACATCAACTGCTATGGTCATTAGCTTCTTAAGAGTACTGCTTATTTTTATCACAGGATGTGGCGGTCTCTTTCAACCAGGTATCTCCCACCAGTGTGGCATCGCCCCAGCCGGGACAAGCGCTAACCCTACAGTTGTAACATGTAAGAAAGTTTCATCAGTGAGTTGAGTCTGAGAGATCCAATGAAACTTTTCTTCTGAATTGTTCATAAAAAATGAATTTTTATTCTTTCTTAGAAAAATGTATTTATTATAGACTAGAAATAAAACTGCTTATAAGAGATCGTCAGACACAACATATCTTCCTCTGAGTATTTTTACGAATTGCAGCACCGCTGGTAAAGGTGTATTAACACTATTGCTACGACGTGTGCGAATATTTATATTACCTACTGCTTTTCTCCATTTAGTTGTATTTTTTTTATTGGTTTATTTAAGGTCGCATCAACATCTAAGGTCATTAGCGACCACTATTGCTGTTAACGGTATGGTAACTATGTGGATGAAACGATATGGTGATTGATGATAAGGGGTGAAAGGACGAACACAAATACAACCATGCCCGAGGCGGGACTCGAACCCGCGACCCTTCGGTCCGAGATCACTACGACACTACTGCCTTAGCGATCTCGGCCACCGGGCCGGCATTTAGTTGTATTGTCTATTCCTAAAAAGTGTGAGTTGTAATAGGTATCAAAACTGGTTCACTGCTATCTTCTGCCTCTCTATCAGTTTCGTGCTCACTGTAAACGAAGAAATTTTGATACGCATCTTCATCATTTTCATGTTCACTCGATACATTTAGCACTTAACATGATCTTATTCGCTCAGCTCTAACTTCATATTCTTCATTCCTTTCAATCATGTATGTGTAACACACAAATAATCTATAAAACTATCTCTAACGAACATTGATTGGAAATACAGTGCTAACAAACGTAATCATTGTAGGAAGAAGTACATAAGTGGTAACGATGGATCACTCAGATCCAACAGTTTCCTTACGTGACAAATTACTCTTTCAGTCAACAAGTGTAATGAAATATAGTACTGACTATAATTCTAAAGAAAAAACATTATTTTGAAGGGTAGATGAAAATTCAATTAAGTGCCGAGTTTCCTTTTCAAGTAATGTTGAAATAAATTTTACATTGAGTCTGGTAGATCCCACGTTACTACTGCAGACTTAAGCTCCCGACTGGTCCCCCCTCATGTGCGGGAGTGTAGAGCATGTGAGTGTAAGTATATGTAAGTTAGGAGTGAGAAAAAGACAAGGAAGAGGAAGGAAAAATCGCGCACGGCCCATGATCCGAAATTCTGGCATTCGTCTGCTGTTGATCACAAAAACCTCGGAAAATAACGTATCAGAGAAAACGGCCGCTAGAATTCTATTCCAGACAGCGGCCGAACCGCCTGAACACTTTCTTTCGACACTAGCTAGTTAGCTAGGGTCGATGGGCTAGGGTGATGGATAAAAGAGTACACGTTACTCCCTATTCTCAGAGAGACGACAATGAAAATTATGATTCTAAAAAATAAATAATACAATGGAATACGAATAAAACATAAATGTTGGAAGTAAGTACTGTATATCTATTAATATTAACACAGTGCTAAAAAAAGCAAGTTTGATGAAATAGAATGGAATAGAAATCAGTTGGAAATGTCACACATCGACAACAAATTGCTTAGTTTTGCTTAGTTTACAATCTCGTTATCTTATTCACTGCTCAGTTGGCATTAATGAGATTTGCTTGTTTTATTAGTAACAGCACATAACAAATGTCTTGTTAACATTTTACCTCACTATTCTTACTTTGTTAACCATTTATAATATTCTTAAGGTTAATAGATGACGTTGTATTTTTTATCAAATGTTTTTAAATTCGATTTTAATATCTCAGGGGAACAATGACAACCCAACAGAATAAAAAATTCAACATTAAAGTTATTACATTATTTAAAATATGATATAATGTTAATGTTAATTTATGCTGTCAATATAATATTAAAGTTTTATTCTTATTTTAAGGGGTTGTAAGATCTTCTCAATTTTCTATGATTTATTACAATAGGCTACGTATACTAAAAAAATCATTACATACGATATGATAAATAAATGTTATTTATTTTGGTAGTGTTGGCGGCTCACTTATTGTGTCAGTTTAACAAGAATTTGGGAACTAAGTCTATTAATGTGAATTAACAAACAACTAATCACGTATCAGATCAGTTAATTAACATCTATTAAACAGTGTGTATTAATGAAAGTATCCACATTTTAAATGAAGATGTGTACCAGACAGTGTTAGCAACTGAATTTTAAAAGTACGAAACTCATTTAACCACTAGTTCACACCACAATATTTTCAATCTGTTCTTGATGTATGAGACATTTATATGCAAGTTTATAAGGTATTATTCTTTGTTTTCCTACCTTATTGAAATGTTGAAAATATCTTATTTTCGGCAACCTAAGAATAAAATCATTTCTAAACTAAAACATGGATACAAAATTCTCATCGTGAGACAGAAAAACACGAAAGAACCTTTTCAAGGTGCCACTGCCAAAAACTAATCATATCACAATTGCACTCTGCTCCAAGTCTAAAGTTAAATAATTAATTTAGAGAAGTGTCACACACACACACGCACACACACGCGCGAAAAAAATGAAAAGGGAGAAAGGAATCCCCCTGAGGGCAAGTCCGAACCGACAACTTTAGACAGCAATTCCTCCGCGGTTGCCGAGGTTCATCTCCAGCGCTTCCCTCAAACTTAAATTGAAAAGTGCCCCTCCCAGAAATAGTTTAATGCGATTTTCACACCGCGAGCAGTCCGAAAGACGACGGCGGCGGAGGCGGAGGCGAGGGTGTGGGGCGGCGGGGACGGGCGAGGCAGGCAGGCAGGCACCCTTCAACCCCCAATCACCCCTGCATCCGATCCTCCCTTCCCAAGGGACCTCCCCTGCCCGAGCAATCGCCCGTCCCATTTCGCTCTCAAAATATTTACCCCTCTCTGATGGAGGTCTGTGGAGCGGATATCGCCTCGTGGCGACGTGGAGGCGCGGTCTCGCGTCGCACCACACGCCTCTTCAACCGGCACCCCCTCCCGCTCCCCCAGCTCTGCTTCCCCGCCCCCGCGCCGCAACGCCGGCTCCGCCCGGCCCATCTCTAACCCGCCCAGCCCCGCCCAGCCCCGCCCAGCCCCGCCTAGCCCCTCCCAGCCCCTCCCAGCCCCGCCCAGCCCCGCCCAGCCCCGCCCAGCCCCGCCCATCCCGCCCAGCCCCGCCCAGCCCCGCCCAGCCCCGCCCAGCCCCGCCCAGCCCCGCCCAGCCCCGTCCAGCCCCGCCCAGCCCCGCCCAGCCCCGCCCAGCCCCGCCCAGCCCCGCCCAGCCCCGCCCAGCCCCGCCCAGCCCCGCCCAGCCCCGCCCAGCCCCGCCCAGCCCCGCCCAGCCCCGCCCAGCCCCGCCCAGCCCCGCCCAGCCCCGCCCAGCCCCGCCCCCCGCCCAGCCCCGCCCAGCCCCGCCCAGCCCCGCCCAGCCCCGCCCAGCCCCGCCCAGCCCCCGCCCAGCCCCGCCCAGCCCCGCCCCCAGCCCAGTCCAGCTCCCGCCCAGTCCAGCCCCACCCCAGCCCCATCCCACCTCATTCTACCTCGTCCCCGCCAGATCCCCCATTACTCTTCCTGTCCCCGCCCGTCGCAGCCGCGTCCCGCCATCCCTTCCCTTGAAGGCTCCGTCCCATCCGGCCTCGTTTTTCCCTTCCCCAGCGGCTGGGCGCGGCGCGTGTGCGGCGACTGCGAGGGGCGGAAGTGGTGGAACGCGCGGGTCGGCGACCCTCACTTCCCTTCCGGACAACCTCTACTCCGCTCGCGCTCGCCGCCTCCCAAGGAACCAGCCACAGCAGACGAAGGAAGAATACTCTACAGGCGTCTGTACTGCGGTTTTTGCAGAGCTGCCTCTCAATTCCACAAGGCCCAACACCACGGTGGCATCATGACAAGATTTTCCGCGTATTTCTCGGTCGTGCCGCTACAGTCGTTTCATCTGCAGCACTGCTTGATACGGTCGCGAACATGCGACACCTGGCGGCACGACTGAGAAATACGCAGAAAACCGTGTAATAATGCCACCGTGGTGACGGGTCTTGAGTGGAATTGAGAGGAAGGTCTGTAAAAACTGCAGTAAATACGTGTGAATTTGGTCAATCTTAAACAGAATTGTATTTCTAGTGTCCCACGGTCGTATATTTCCCCGGAACTTGCTGTTAGGCGCACAACGCCCCAGGACACGGCAACACTGCACAGACACATAACAATGCGACCGTCTCGCCGGCTGCAACCGATTTCCAAGTAAGCGGCATCTCCTCTCGCCACTCGCTTCAAAACCACCGTGGACTCCAGATCGCTGTTCAAAGCAGACGTACTTCCCGTGAAATGTTTTACTATTGCGTGCATATTGACGCATCGCAAATTTCTGAACTATTGTGAATACCAAACTAATTGCAACGTTCTAACACATGCAATCTTCTTCAAACTAATTGCGACGTTCTAACACGCGCAATCTTCTCTAAACTAATTGTGTACGTTCGTAAATAGCGATCAACAACATTATAACACATTACACTCAGAACTTTGGGATGCTACTTAACAAGAGAACTACCCAGAACTACCAAAACTTCTAGTCTCTGCATAGAACTGCCGGGTCCTCTGCAATCAAGGCAGAACTGTCAATGCCTCATCTACTTGCTGCCGAATGCCTCTCCAGGCATTCACGCTCATGATGTGCCAGTAAACAACAACTGCTGCCATCCTGTCTACAAAGAGGGTAATAAGAATTAAAGATGAATATCATAGATATAATAAAACAGTACTAAGATGGAATGAACATGTTGAACGAATTCCTGACACAAGAATGACAAAATCTATCAAACAATACGTTCCAGAAAGAAGAAGATCATTGGAAAGAGCTAAGAAGAGATGGTGAGACCAGTTCTAAGGAGACGGATCGGGCAAGGAGAGTCAATCCCTGGAGTTGTTAATGATGATGATGATGATGATGATGATGATTAGGGAACGGATTTCCATGTAATTAAATGTTTTTACAGGAACTAAATACCTGCATTCAATAATATTTTTAGAGCTTACTAGACATTCTGAATGGATTGAAACTATTTTTATTTTACTATTTTTAAATATTTTACCTATTACTACTACATATTCAGTTATATTTTAATATATTTATACGTCGAAACGAAACATTTAAGATGCGCGTTTACAATAACTTTCGTTCCCTAACGATGATAATTATAATAAAAATTATGGAATACGTAGCCCTTCATTAACCCTCTTGAGCTCCAAGGCACTTATCTATCGGCAGCATCCCTTTCTCTCGGAGACTGCCCGGAGAGACTGCCCGGAGAGACTGCCCGGAGAGACTGCCCGGAGAGACTGCCCGGAGAGACTGCCCGGAGACTGCCCTGACGCTCGGGATGGACATATTGCTGAGTTTCGAGAATCTATCATTCAAACGTTATGCGGAAAATGTAGAACGAATTCATCATGGCGAATTAGAGCAATACATCAATGTTACCAAATATTTCTATTATTCCAGTGTCCGTAGATCATAATCAGAAATGCGTTGAATACAAGAAAATGGAAGAAATGTAAAATTTATTTATTGTTGCAAATATTAATATGGTAGGAAGATGTTCATCTTAATGAAAATATGACAAAAGAATACACCACCCTCTCTTCGAAAATTTATTGGATGCAGAGGGAACCATGTTCATTAGAAATTAAACCTTTGAATGATTTTACTTATTTTTTCGTCGTGCCAGAGACTGATTCACTCTTTATACAATCAAGCATTTTATTAGCATTATGCTTTTATGTTATGCATTTAAGTTTACTTCAAAAATCTCAACTAAGTGGCTTGTCATAATCAAGAATACTGATATCATAAACATTCATTATCCCTTGAGAAATACACTCTTATAACTTCATATAATGTTTGAAATCAGTAAGGTCTTGATACAAAAATGCAAAACCATAAAGAAAAAGGAAACAAAGTCTACATTGTCAATCACAAATTTCATAATCAAAGCATTATGGGAAAAAACTATGCCAAATTGGTATAAACCTAGTTGGAAAATGATAGAGAAGTTGGAAATAAATTACTAAAATTATTTAAAAATATGTCAGTAACAAAATCACGCAGCTTCGTAAGTATTCACAGAATTTAATTAAAACGATCCACAATTAAAAAAATATCGTTTTGATAACTCACGCACAGGAGGAGGGAACGTCGTTTCTGGTCGAATAACAGGGAACTCACCTGAAACAAAAAATACGGGTATTATAGAAACTCATAACACAGCATTAAAGTCAAACAATGTAGAGGAATACCATAATGAACATCCGTTAAAAATCAGAAAGTTTCTAAACATATATTTTCTTAGAGATTTTTGATTTATTTCGCCAAAAAATGTTACGTAAGTGGGGAAGTATAATCTATACAACATTTCTTAAACTCGAGAAGCTCTACTCCACTCTGTTACAATACAAAGTTGAAGAATCAACGAACGGAGGTTAGCAACATTTGAGAACAAGAAATGTTCGCGCGCTAGTGAATTCTTGTACATTTACTTAACACATACTTAAAGTCTCGCTTTTTCCCTTTATGTATTTTCTCTACCCACCTCCATAATTTTTGGATTGACAAACAATCCCGGTTGTTTTGTTATGACTTATTAATGAACAATCGTTTCCAGCCCCCAAAATATTTCTTTTCAAGAGCACTTGCAGATTCTCAGATTCAAAATGCTGAATTATATTAACTCACACTAGTCAAAGTGTACTTCCCCTGTTTTAGGATCTTTCTCTTCTCTCTAACTTTCTCTTCTTAAGAAAGTCCTTCATCAGCGCCAGAAAGAAAAGAATGAGATGAGTCACACATACATGCTGTATGATCAAACGGAAATTATTCGGAATAACTTGTTACTTCATGACGTTCATTTACGCAGCAGCCAATTAGAGAATGAAATTTCGCCTGCGTTAATAATGATCCGCCCCGAAAGCTGGCCGTGTTGACCAAACGTGGCGCAAGCAGCTTCAGACTCATACTCAATTAGTCATTAGCAGCTTCGCTGTTTAACTTCGGCGGTGAACTGCAATAAGCGGCGACGCCACTCCACAACATGTTTGCAGAAGCTGCACCTGCCTCCCCACTGAGAGCGGCTTTGGGCGCCAGTAGACGCAACGATCGCGCCGCGACGCTTCGGATTGAGGGTGAGCGAGAAGGCGACAGCGCATTCATAGAAGTTGGGAGCGTCGAGACACGAATGAAGAGGAAAGAGAGAGGGTAGAATATACATGAAGTTGGTTGATCCGACTTAGTGGTGGAGCAGTAGGTGGAGAGGAGAGATAAGAGCAGCTGCAGGAAGCAGGTGCAACAAGAAATTGATGAATTGGGAGTGAAAATGGAAAAGTAGGACACGCGAGTGAGAACGTGCGTGTGAAGAAGGGCGAGTGAGGAAAGGCGAGTGCGGAAGGGCGAGTGAGGACGGGCGAACGAGGACGGGCGAGCGAGGACGGGCGAGTGAACACGGGCAAGTGAACACGGGCGAGTGAAGACGGGCGAGGGAGGACGGGCGAGGGAGGACAGGCGAGCGTAGACGGGCGAGTGAGGACGGGCGAGTGAAGACGGGCGACGGGGGAATGGGCGAGGGAGGACGGGCGAGGGAGGACGGGCGAGCGAGGTCGAGCGAGCGAGGACGGGCGAGCGTGGACGGGCGAGCGTGGACGGGTGAGTGAGGACGGGCGAGTGAGGACGGGCGAGTGAGGACGAGCGAGTGAGGACGGGCGAGTGAGGACGGGCGAGTGAGGACGGGCGAGTGAGGACGGGCGAGGACGAGAGGACGGGCGAGTGAGGACGGGCAGTGAGGAGTGAGGACGGGCAGGAAGTGAGGACAGGCAGAGTGGAGGACGGGGAGTGAGTGAGGACGGGCGAGTGAGGACGGGCGAGTGAGGACGAGGCGAGTGAGGACGGGCGAGTGAGGACGGGCGAGTGAGGACGGGCGAGTGAGGACGGGCGAGTGAGGACGGGCGAGTGAGGACGGGCGAGTGAGGACGGGCGAGTGAGGACGGGCGAGTGAGGACGGGCGAGTGAGGACGACAGGCGAGTGAGGACGGGCGAGTGAGGGGCGAGTGAGGACAGGTGAGTGAGGACGGGCGAGTGAGGACGGGCGAGTGAGGACGGGCGACTGAGGACGGGCGAGTGAGGACGGGCGAGTGAGGACGGGCGAGTGAAGACGGGTGAGCGAGGACGGGCGAGCGAGAACGGGCGAGCGAGGACAAGCGAGAGAGGATGGACGGGCGAGCGAGGACGGGCGAGTGAGGATGGACGGGCGAGGACGGGCGAGTGAGAACGGGCGAGTGAGGACGGGTGAGTGAGGACGGGTGAGTGAGGCCGGGCGACTGAGGACGGACGAGCGAGGACGGACGAGCGAGGACGGGCGAGGGAGGACAGGTGGGCGAGGGAAGACAGGCGAGCGAGGGTGGGCGGGCGAGGGAAGGCGAGTGATGGCAGGCAAAGGAGAGCGCTGGCGGGTAGGCATACACCCAGGGCACCAGACGCGAGAGTGACAGCGAGTAGACCAGGGCGGGGCGGGGCGCGACCGGGCGATGGGCGAGCGGCAGACAGGCGAGCGCGGGCGATCGCCGCCACCGCCGTTGCCCTGTCGACAGGCGTCCGCCCCCGCGCGCGTCGTGCCACGGACGGCAAAGGCGGATACCGCTCGCGACCTGATTGGCTGTTGATTCCGCCTGGCGAACCGTGCGCCCTCAAAGGGTCGGGCGGCCTTTCAGGGACGGCGCGTCCCCCGCAGCGCCCTCTGCCGCCGCCGCCGCCGCCGCCGATCGCGCGCGTCGTGGGCGCGAGGCCGGCGGGTCAGTCGCGAGAGGCTGCGGCGGACGGGCGCTGTCTCTGTGGGGGTGGACGACGGCGAGGGAAGGGGCGGGGCAGGGCGTGGTGGGGCGTGGCGTGGTGGGGCGTGGCGTGGTGGGGCGTGGCAGGGCGGGGCGAGGAGTGGCGGGGATTGGCGGGGCGTGGCGGGGCGGGGCGTGGCGGGGAGAGGCAAGGCGTGGCGGGGCGTGGCGGGGCGTGGCGGGGCGTGGCGGGGCGTGGCGGGGAGTGGCGGGGCGTGGCGGGGCGTGGCGGGGCGTGGCGGGGCGGGCGGGGCGGGCGGTGTGGGCGGGGCGAGGAGGGGAGGGGCGGGTCGGAGCGTGACGAGGCTAGGCATGTAACTGTTGGAGTGCACACGATTTGCTCAATAGTTACCTGTACACGAGCGTTTGTGTACGTTTGTGTCTTCTTTCACACGTATCAGCGATTATGAGTGGGAGTGTAAATGTACCACTAGGCAAACGGAAACCCTTCTGTGTGAAGGTTGTGGATTTTGAGGTCAAATTCAGGGCGGGGTATTCAAATTTTAGGTCACGTCATATGTCCCAGGGATTAACTCCATCACATTTCCTGTTTACGAAATTACACATTAATCATCTTTACAACTTACTTTCGATTGTGAAAGACAATAATTAGAACTCTCTAAGGGTAGGATTGATGACTGTTCTATGCATATGTGTGTATGTCCTCTTTAGTGAATTTGTAAATAAACGGTGGATCTGCAGGTAGACAGCCTTTGTGAAATCAATGAGAAATGCATCCATATAACTGGATCAGAATTTGTAGAAATTAAAATGAATAATTAAGCTGTTGGTGAAGAGCTTTTCAATTCAACATTGTTTTTTTGAAGAACTGAATGTTAAGTAGTGTAAATACACGCCAAATATTTTAATCTTTTTTGTGGCTTCACATGGAATGAATTTTTTTGAAATCCAGAATCTTTCGATGTTAACTAAGAAAAATCCAACCTGACTCTGCACATGTTTTATTTTGAGGTCAATTCTCTTCGTGAAAATTACTGTTCCTGTGAAGAATTCTATTAATAAAATTTCAATCTACGAAAAATGGAACTTTTGTACATGTTCACCTTTATTGAATTTTTAAAATGATTTGTTCTTATTTATTTTTACAGGTATTCTCAGAATATGTTTAATGCAAATGTTTCATTTCTTTTGAAAGAAGTATTTATTTTACGTCAAAACAGTTAAAAACTGTATGTGACGTGCTACGGGGAGAAGTGAATTCTGTGCAAGTTTTCATAATTCTGTGATCCCTACCCTAAGCCATATACTACTTGAATTTTGAATACAGAAATAAAATGAACGTTTTTTGCAAGGATTGTTAACAAAATGTTTGCTCCGATGTAATAAAAATCTATTTTCAAGTGCAAATCAGCAATAAACTTGGTCTCTTATCTCTCATCATGTCCTTCGTCAAGGAATAATACTTCCTACTGCGACAATATGGAGGACGATAATTTGAAACTATATTCCCACTGAATTCTAGAAGACGTACACAGATAATGAAGTTACGTTTATGTCCAGAAGCAAAACAAGGGGCCATGCCAGCATTTGTTCAAAGGATCACGGAAACTGTACGAAGAACCTGACCGAGATAGTGATCACATTACTTCACTTTCTGATACAATTCTAGAAAGAGTGTAGAAGTGTGACGGAATATGAAAGGCATTAAGTGAACATTATTGGCAACAGCGAAAATGATGAAGTCACATATCAATGAATTTAGAAGAAACACTTTCCTAAGCCACGTCCCGTCTGACGAGCATCGCAGCCAAAAGCAACCGAGCATACAGAATAATAAAACGTTTTATACCGAGCAGCGAAATATATTTCCGATCTGAAGAAAGTCACAATAAAAGGACGGGAATGTTGACAATCTAACGTTCAGCACAGTGTTACCCGGACAGCCGAGAGCAAATGAGAGACGAATGAAAACTACGAGAAAAAAATGATTTACGCTCGTGCTAAATGAAATTGCTATCTCCCATCCCATTAACACGTCCCTTCCTGTTCATGCAGATCGACGCATGCACATAGACAAATGAGGTGCGTAGGCAGGCATTCGCCAGGACCGCTGACCCGCATCTCGTGTTGTGAGCGATCACAGCTGTCGGACGGGCTGTTTGTTCGTGAGCAAGGAAAGCACACTGCAGCGACAGAGACAAAGAACGCAGATAATCAGAACAAGTAGGGCAGTAAAGTTGGCCAGTGAAGTTTAGACAGGATGAGGGATGTGGAACTAGGAATGAGCTTATAACACTGAGGGAGAATAAGAAGGATAATGAGATGGAGCAAAGTTAAGTACTTTTTGGTGTTAGTATTCCCGTAGAAAGTTTCAGGGACGAGAAACTTCCGAGAAGTAAATTATTTTTAAATAAAATAATAATGACACTAATAATAATAATAATAATAATAATAATAATAATAATAATAATAATAATAATAATAATAACAACAACAACAAGTGTCAACATTCGCAAAGAAGAAGAACGAGATGGCTTCGATTTCAGAATTAAATTCACATTTATAAATCAATACGTTGTATCCAAACAAACTTCATTGCTGTTGTCTCTGCAACGGCTCTAACAGGGACCTACATCTACCGGTGAGCAGGGCTACATAGCTAGATGGAATTCAGTCGTTGTCTGAAGAATTCTAGCGGCCAGCTATCGGTAGTTTACCGTGGTTTACCGATCAATATCAGGCGGATGCCCCAACAGTGCCTTAAGAAACGGGCCACGGACCGCGTGAGATCTTTCTTCCCTTACTTACACACACTTATATGCACTACACTAACGCACATGTTCAAAGACCAGTAGAGAACTTACAGTTTGTCCCAGCGAGGGGCGGTGCCCTGATGGAGAAGATACACAAAGGGGGAATTTACCCTCTAGCCAACGTGCAGGTGGGCGTCAAATCACATATCCAGTACAAGAGGGATATCGCTGTCTCTACCCGTAAAAGCATTCACTACTCTTATGGGACTAATGACCGTACGAGTTGACGTGGCTAGAATCATCAATCAATCCAATACGTACAAGAACACTATGCAAAGAAACACAACGCACCTTTGCAGTTTAAATGACTTAAAACAAATCAAAATCCAATCTGCGCCACACACGCGGTCAATATGCTAATAAACTAGTGACCAGCAGCAACAAAATACTGCTGAAGAAAACTAACAAAATGGTTTTCTAAAACGTAGCACATACATTGCACAAGAGCAATTAAGAGAAAACTACTGCATAACACTGCAATAATTTCAGTATTTTAACAAAAAACAGTTTTCGCGAATTCTGCAATAACACAATGAAGTATAGTTCAGAACGAAACTTCTTTAAATACAAAAAATTAAGAAAACATTGCTTCTTCAGTAAAGCAACGCGTGAAAATCAAATATTTCAGGCAGGTCTCATTGGGCTCTTCCTTGTTGCAAGACGTCAGCTGTTTCGTGAACAATAACGTACTGACATTGATAATTTAGTTAGTGCAAATATTTTAATTTTTTTTGTCAAAATTGAAACTGGTAAATTGCTTTTGGTTTTTCCCTATATCCTGGGTTTCAAAAAAATCCATAGTCATCTCTCATATGGCCGAAGGCTGCATAGTTGGGTTTGAATTTGTAAGCGCATTGTTCCTGTTCTTCGGCTCGACAGCCCGCGACGAACCTTGATAGACCAGCGGGGACGCAGCCTCTAGGCCATGGGATGAGGGGTTCGTGTGGTTAGAACGAAACCGTCCCTTCACCATACCCTGAGGGTCTTCATACCCTGAGGGTGGGCTTTCCGATCGTCACATAGCAATAGATACTGGGGCATTTGTTTTGCCAGCTTTACACTAGCAATAGGTTTCCGCAATAACTTTCCGCAATTTGTTGCTGCTTCTTGCGGTCAGCTTTACACTAGCAAAAGCAAGGCGGAGCAATATGTTGCCAGAAAGTTGGGAGGAAGATTATTCCGACAAGATATTGCGGATCTTTTTATATTAGAACATTTTGTTGCCGTGTTTGGTGACGTCACGAGGAAAATGGCGCGTGAACTTAAGTGAGGTTAAGTTCCGACATGGCTAGTAGAAGGGAGAAGATGCGAGTCGTGGTCGCGGTTATTGTGCTCAATGAAGAGATAAGGAAACGTTAACGTTTTGTGAGGATATGTGACAGTATTTTAAGACGAGAGAAAAGGGGCTTGTGCAAATTCGGTTCAGGAGCCTCAATATTTTTTTCGTGGACTTCGATTCACGTGGGAGCAAATTAATTTTCTTTTCATAAAAAGTGCAATTATTAATTCGGTAAAAAGTTTTAAAATATCCATTACCTACTGTTGATGTATTATAGATTAATATTAAAATTGATTTAGATTAGATATCTGGATAATTGTTAACGTAACAAAATTAATAATTAGAGAGCATTTACAGCTAAACTAAAATTTGAACCATTGGATACTCAACCATAGAGAATTTGTAATATTTATTACTTCTTTACTTTGTTAAACCTTTTTCACACACCCATTTTACGAAAAACCTCAAATAACAATTCAAAATAATACGTGTATGTACTACCTTAACCGTACTTCCCGCGCATGTGACCGTGGTCATCATTGGCTTCTTCCAGCAATATCGTGCTCAGACTTCAATCCAATTCTAGTTCAGCAACAGCCGGCAATATATTTCCGAGGGCCAAAACACACGAGTTTACATTACGACCGGCATATCTAGCGAGAAATATTTATTGCCGCAATGTTTACATTGGCAACTTTTCTTGCGAAATAATATTGCTCGCCATTTTCTTGCAAGTGTAAAGCCAGTTTAAGGAAAGCCCACAGGTATAATTTGCCTCGGTCGGGGATCAAAACCGGTTCCGTGGAAAGCGAGGACTCTAACAAACGAGCTACCGAGGGAGGCGTGAGCACATTGGAAACTAGTAATACAGAATAAACAGCAGCTTCGCATGAAGAGCCGTTGCCCAGAGCGGGAGTGTCATTCCCGAGCGGGTATGAAGGCGGCGCGGCGTGCGGCTCGCGCGGTGTGCAGCGTCCCTTTAAGGCCGCGTCGCTCCGCCTGCGTTGCCGCCGCCGGCGCCGCGCGCGCCTTCTAAATAATGGAGCGGCAGATCGCACGCGCCCGCGCACGCGCCCCGCCTCGCAGATTAGGGCGGGGGCGGAGGCAGCGGTGGCGGTGGCGGCGGCGGTGGCGGCGGCGGTGGCGGCGGCGGTGGCGGCGGCGGTGGCGGCGGCGGTGGCGGCGGCGGTGGCGGCGGGGGCGGCGGGGGCGGTGGCGGGGGCGGCGGGGGCGGCGGCGGGGGCGGCGGGGGCGGCGGGGGCGGCGGGGCGGCGGCGGCGGGGGCGGCGGGGGCGGCGGGGCGCGGGGGCGGCGGGGGCGGCGGGGGTGGGGGCGTCGGGGCGCGGGGGCGTCGGGGGCGGGGGCGGCGGGGGCGGCGGGGGCGGCGGGGGGCGGCGGGGGCGGCGGGGGCGGCGGGGGCGGCGGGGGCGGCGGGGGCGGCGGGGGCGGCGGGGGCAGCGGGGGCGGCGGGGGCGGCGGGGGCGGCGGGGGCGGCGGGGGCCTTAGAAGTGGGCGGGGCGCAGCGGAAGCTCCAGCCGGAGGTGCAGCCACTCTCACCCGGAGGGCCTAGGGTTCCAGCCTCGGCGGAGACGGGTTTTCTGCAGTAGCTAGAGAGACACGTCGAATTGACTCGCCCATTGGAGCAGAATTCGAGTGGATGGCTGCTCTGATAGGTAGTTTCCCTTAGTGTGTCCCATCAACAGAAGACCAATGCCGGAGCTAAACTTTAACACATGGACCACAGACCGCGCGCGATTTTCCCTTTCTCTTTGTTCGTTATACCCTCACACCTAACTTACACGCTTTCACACTTACCACACAGACAGCAAGACCATTCCGGAGCTTAGAGTTGCCCCGCTGGGAGCGTTACCTGGAGAGTGAAATCCCCCACATGCCGACGTGTAAGTCGGCGCGGGAGATCATGTGTGTGGCGACGTGTCCAGAAACATCAATCAATCGATTGGACGCATTGGAAGGGGTTGGATGGCATTCGACAGGGGAAGGAGAGTGGTAGGGCGACTATCGTGCCCAGAAAGGAAGAATGGCGTCAACGCGAATGACAAATGTGGGATATACTGGTGAGAAAGTATGACGATGGGCATAGTTCTTTCTAACGATCGGGATAACGTGCCGGCGTAAGCGTAACCTATGGAAAATATGAGTCCGGCCAGGTAGGAGTCTTTCGAGCAGAACTCAGGTAAGAGCATATTGGGGTGGTCAGGTCAGGCAGATACTGGGCTGAGTGGGTCACGTTGGGCCACGGCGGATCAGGACGGCTTACAGTACATCGGGTCGATCAGATTCAATAGAATCGAATAAGAGCGGCTCGGATCCGATCAGATCCGATCGGATGTGATTACAGCGGTTCGAATCCGGTCGGATGGAAATGTCGGAGGGAGGGGTTGGTGAAGGAAGAAATTATTGAACGCGAAACCTCCGCAAATTTTCATTTTAGGCAGATATTGCCAACTTCAAATTACTCAACCAAAATTTCATCTACTCAAAATGTCTCGGCCTGCTGGCGGGAAACAGGAGTCTCGACCGATCTTGCTTCCTAACATTTCCTCAAAACTCACAACGAGTAACTATCAACTTTCAATCCAAGAATCCATTCCCTCGGGTAAATTAAAATTAATTACACAATCAAGCACACTTTCAAAATAAAATTATTTTGAAAGTGTGCTTGAGTGTCGAAAGGAATAAGACAAGCGTTAGAAAATAATGATTTTAGAAACTGGGAAAACGCAGACCAGACCTAAAGGCCTGGAACACCAGGACAAGATAGTCGAAACGTCGGTCCCTCAGCCTTCGAGGCTGTGTCTTCCGGACAAACAGGAGCGCGCACACTTGCACAACACGTTTAAAACTAGCCACTAAGCCCTGAATTAAGAAAGCTAATAACGTATCAAGTACTGGAGAGGAGCAATCAAGCAAAAAAAGGCACGATGAAAAGATGCGAAGATTTAATTTTTTCTGATAAACGCACAATTAAAAAGAGTTTAATAAATCGGTAAGCACGAACGGTTAATTTCAAATAGATCTATTAGATCAATACTACGCAATTATTGATCGCTATCTGTTACCATCACCGTAAGAAAATCTATTGAAATACTTCAGAATTAACAAAAGTATACTATTGTAAAATGCTCATTTTCTGCACTCTCTTTGAAAGCACAAGGCGTTCAACCGAACACGCAAATCCTTCTGCCATTCTGCGGTCTCCCTATTCCTACTCGTACCTCATCAAATTCCTCCGTGCGCGGCTGGCTCTCCTTTCCAGGAGAAGGGCTCGCCCTATCAGCGCGCAGCTCCCAGGCTGCGGTCGACGTCGCCGGGCGACGGGTATCTCCTCTGCCCGTCGTTTCGCTACACTTCCCCGTCACTCACGCTTTCATCCGCCCTGCGACCCCGACGTTGGGAGACACGCAGCAACCCGGCCCCGCCCCTCCCCACCCCACCCCACCCCACCCGCGCGGTGACTTCCTGGAGTAATTAGAAGGCTGCGCAGCGTTTGCTCAGGCGCCGCCGCCGCCGGTCGCCGCCAGGTCGTGCCCGTGTCGCCCCCCCTCCCACCTCGGCTGCTGCGGCCGAGTTAATCCCCCGTGTTCGCGTGGAGGCACGCAGCGCGGCCGGTGAGAAGTCGCTCGACACACCGCCGCCCGCCGCGACGCGCGTCGACACGGCGGCTCACAACGCACCGTTCGCTGTTACGCGAGATTAGGAGTGCATCATTACTAGGGGGGATTTTAATGAAATGTCAATTTTTTCCTTTTTATTTTAGAACAATGCCGTTTAGTGTAGAAATTAATTTTATTATGTGACAAAAGGAAATTACCCATTTTTCTTCTTTTTTGCATTATTCATCGATTTCGATTAATAAGTCATTTTTTAACTTTTTCAATAATTTTTAATGCATTTTTCTCTGATTTCATCGATTTTAACGTCATTTAACGGTACCTGCTTCAAATAATATTTACGAAAAGCAACAAGTGTTCTCCACAAAATTCTCGAGTAGTGAATTCGATTTCTTCGCTCAGAAATTGTAATATCAGCCGTTGTATGTAATCTAAGATTCCCGTGACGCCTATCAATGTTAGTGCCGGTTCGGCCGATTTGAGGATAACTGAAGATAGATTTCCTAGTAAAGAGTAGTAGAACCCAAACGTTTGCCAGCTGAGAGCTCTTGAACGAATAGAACAAGCGTCAATTACATCAGTAACGTATGAGTTGTTTATCTGAAATGGTTTTGATTACTTTTTTACGTCATTTTTCACTGCTTTTAGAGCATTTCAAAATCATTTTAAGATTATTTAATGATCATTTTTGGCAATATGTTTTAGGTTTACAAAATACGCCCCTTACTCATCATCATCATCATCATCATTATTATTATTATTATTATTATTATTATTATTATTGTTATTATTATTATTATCATTATCATTATTATTATTATTATTATTATTATTATTATTATTATTATTTTCTTTTGATCTTTTACATTGATTGTTGCTCTCACTCAAATGGAATTTCTTTCTTTTTTTATTTCTTTGGAGACATGATTTTCTCCTTGAGATTTATGTCGACTAGTATGAATTGAGTGATAAACCAATTTAATTAAATGAATTTAATAAGTAAACAAGTAAATTTTGTTTTAAAATATGATATTTATTACTAATAATTCGTACCAACTGTGCCCATTGGTTGTTGCTCGATGCTACTTCTGCGAATCATAAGTAAACTTTGCGAAAAATAAGTAAATTTTGTTTTCAAATATGATATTTATTACTAATAATTCGTACCAGCTGCGCCCATTGGTTGTTGCTCGATGCTACTTCTGCGAATCAAAAGTAATGCACTGAGAAGGATCGATCATTCGATTCTCGAATGTAAATCGTGGTGCGGAGGTCAGCTCGATCGCTTTCTACCTTCTGAGACTATCAAATGGAGTAATTTCGTTGAATGTCCAAGGCAAAAGGATACGATTGAAAGGCTCAATGCAGCTTTCCTTTGATTGCGGCGCCCGGCGATGTTCGCTGTAGACGGCGGGGGAAAAAAGGACGAGTGAAATGTTAGCGATCCTCACTCCTGCGACTGGGATTGCTGGATGCCCTTGTTGACCATGACGTGCCTGCCTTGCAATTCTTGTCCCATGCACCGCGATTTGTGAAACGAGCATCTTATACGCTCTGCCCAGACTTTTGCTTGTTCTTGCATCGTAGGGAAGTTCTCTTGCATTTCCTTCACTAAATGTTCTTCCTTTTTCTATCCAGTAAACTGCGTGATATGCCTATGCATTTTGTAATTTCTTTGCCAGGCCCCTTAAAGTCTTCTAACGTATACCAGCACTATTCGATGGTGTTATTTAAAATAATAATGCTGTATAGCTGATATGTTAATGCTGCAAGAAAATTATACGAAAGATAATTTAAATTCACCAACCTACTCTAATTTGTGAAATAGTAAAACTTAGAACAGAAATTAGTTCTGAGTAAAATTTCTAAATAAATAGGCAGGAATATTTCGCTTTCCTTAGCTTAACAATCAAATACAAGTAACGTATTTTCCAAACTCCTATCCCCTGGAACGAAACACGTTGAATATAGAGGTGTGATACAGTATCTTAAAGAATAGGACGAATTAATTCTAATGTGAAAGCGTAGAGTAAGAAAAGTACCTTAATACAATACAGGGTTCCATATTTTTGTTCGTTTTTGTAACAATATTTCTCAGCTTTATTAGTCGTTGAACATGAAGTAATTCTCATTTAACGTAGTCAATGATAATTGACATGAGATTTTCTTTGAACGTCCGGTTGTTGTTTGTTTTTTTTCTGTTACGTAATTGGCTTTTGTCCCTATCGGTCAGAGGCTCGGCGCCGTTAGTATCCAAGGTTCCCAGGCAGTCCCAGACGCCAGGGACCTTCATTGTTTCGAACTACCGGCTACCGGCGCCGACAATGATATGTAAAACCGAAATCTGAAACAAGTACGTATGGCGTCTCTTTCTGGAGCAACTAACGAATTCTTCCTTTTAGAAATAGTTTGAAATTGTAACCAAAATATTAACTTTCAATTACGAAGTCATATATTATGATAGGTGGAAAGTAACATTTCATTCCCCTTGACTTGAATTTGAATAAACTCGTTTAAACTTTAGCGTTTTCTTTTTTACCATGTGAGTAAACGTGGAGATTTTATTTCTGGCTGTTCATCACTTGCTGTCAAAAGTTTTGGCCAAACTCGGTCTCTCGCTGAGAGCGAAATTGTTTTATCTTGGTTTCATGCAATACACTTCCAAAAATAACTCTTCATATTCTATGCCACCATGAGAAATTTAATACTATGTTTCTTTCGCCAAAAGAACGATGATTAACAAATTAGTCTCCTACTCCTTTTACGACCTACACAGCGTCTGCCCGTATTTCTTTCTGTAGAACATCTATTCGTCATTATTGCTTCATAATAATTCACTATATTTAACCGATAAAAGGTTTTACACAAATTGTGTATTATGAACGATGTTTAAAGATCTTTTTTCGGGGTAAAGAGCAATAATGTAACTTTTAAGAACAAATGCAATAGATATTTTGGGGAAATTGATACAAGAACAAAGTTTATAGTATATGTCTACAAAAATAAACCATTCTGCATTACTCAGCAAGTAATATTTAGTTTTTGTATTCATTACATCCAATAGCAGTGATCCAGATGAACACCTGAGAAAGTAGAGAGTCCTTTAGCACACGCGTGTAGTATCTCAAAATATTTTAATAGACATTATGTAACGGTGAAGCCCTTGTGGAGGAATTACAGGAACGAAATCACTTTAACGTTTGTAACGAACGAACTAGTGTGAGTAAATGTGTAGTAAAGAGTAAATGTGTGAGTAAATGTGTAGGTCAGGAGGGCACGTCTGTAAGTGTGTAGGTCAGCAGGGATAGAACAGGCGCGCACAATAGTTGGCTGTAACAGGCACAGACACTACAGTGTGCACTTATAAGTTTTTTCAAACACTCAAACAAACTTGAATTCAAAAACGCAATACATTTCTTTGAACAAATGCAAGAGAACCTACAACTTATGTTAATTGCATGGATTCGAGAAGAACTATCACACACGAAATGCAAGCTTTTTTTAATAACTCTAACCTTCTTTTAGGTCTAGTCTCTTTGAGAGCAGCAAGAGGACTTTCCCACTGAAGCAATTTCTCGAGCTCCAAGCCACTTGCCAAATACACTTCATCCGCTCTAGCACCGCACTCACGTTAAGCCCTAATTCTACCCCCAATTACTTCCTCTACTAGTCTCTCCTACCAAGTACACTCTTACATCGGCCGCTTAATATTGGAATTAGCCCGTGCCGTCAAGCTGTCTCGAAGGAAAAAAGAGAAAGCCAGGCCCGAGTAGTAGTGGTAGGCGTCGGAATGCAGAAGAGCAAATGCCGAAGGGGGTGGGGGTGGGGGCTGCGGTCAGCCCAGTTTATTAGAACGTCGTGCGCAGCTCCAACAAGCGCCCATCCATTACGAGGGAGAAAAAAATCCGCGGCGCGCGGACCGGTCGTCGCCGCCCCCACCGCCCCGACGCCAGGAGAATAGGCCGCGTGGACGTCGTAAAACTGGCCCCCAGCGGGGCAAGGGAATGGAGAGGGCAAGAGCGGCACAGGGCTGGAAAGAGAGCGCCGATGGGGGTAAGGTGGTCTGCACGGGGGCGAGGCGATATGGTGGCGGAGTATTGCGGGAAGGTACAACTCAACCACCGTCGGGGGGGGGGGGACAGAGCAGGTGCTTCTGTAAGGGGGCGGTACAGTGGCGGGAAGAAGAGTAGGGACGGGGGTTTGGCGTTGGCGAAGAGCTGTGGGGTTGTGGCAGTCGGCGTAGGGAGGGGGCGTCACGGGCACGGAGGGTGCAGGGCGGTCCAGCCCACCAAGGGAGGGGGGGCAGAACAGAGGCTGGAAGCAGGGCAGGGGTGGGGGCGGGCGATGGCGGTCAGACGCGTGGGGGGGGGGCGGGACCGACGGGGTGGCACCCGCATTGTCCGGAGCCAGAACACTGCGTGGACACGCGCGCAGCGGTCGGGGCTCCCCGCCCCGCCGCCCCCGCGGCCCCGCCCCCGTCCCCGCGGCCCCGCTCCCGGCCCGCATCGCGCAGCCCAGCTACGCCGCACTGTGGACTGGAACGCCATGGAAGGCGCTGCTCATTTTCTCTCAATCGGCACTTCTATTTCTTACTCATACCTTCTCTAGGGGTCTCTTTCGTATTTTTTGTAGTAATAGTAAGGAGTTCCTTTCTCAATGGTAATAGAATATTACTTCTGAGCGGATTATTCAGGTTTTTCAAGTCTTTTATTCTTCTCTTTTTATAATTCTTCTTTCTCATTCCTTTTTCATTATTTTTTTACTCGAACTATTTACCATTATTTTTTTACCAAACTCACTTCTGTTAAATTATTACTTTTGAAATGTTACTACTTTATAATAGAGTTGTAGCTTTCTTTTAAAATCGTCCCAGTCTCTGTAGCTGTGTGAGGAAGGAAAGCGCAAGTAGGCGGATCTTGCTAGTTACGGTGAAGAGAATACGTCGTTTGCCTCACGTCGCTCTTATCCTCAAGCATGAGATTTTAACTAAGCCCAGGCATAGGGGACACCGGTAGCTGGTCGGCGAAGTCGGACTACCGACCAACGCCACATACATACATACTTTATGTCTCATTCTGGTTCGTTTCTTTTCTTTTCTTCCGTTCTTTTCTTGATTATTCTGAATGTACCTAAAAACCACTTTGCTCATTGATGTAATACATTGGACATTGTATGCGTTGTGACATTAATTTTTTAAATACATTTTTGGCACTAAAGAGAAGTGCTAAAAGTACTACTATGTATATTGCTACATCCTCAAGAAAGGACAAAGAGAGTTTGGAAAAGTGTGACTACCGTACTGTACTGTCATGATAAATGAGAAGATGGTAGTCAAAATGATGGCAATGATAATATATATTGAATTTCGTGAGAACTCGTAATCAAAACAGTTTAAATACGCTTACCGAAACAGACTAATTAATTAGTGAGAAAATAAGTTTTATTATCTGTAATTTCCTAGGTAATATTAAAAGTAAAGACAGAACTGACAAGTCACTAATTCTTCTTTCAGGCCCGATTTCAAAAAAACACGCACGTTAAAGAGACAAGAAAATTCAAGATGACCATGTGCATAGTTAAATAAAAATATATACTACTTGAAAAACCATTACTCTATGATGGTTACCTTAGGAATAATTATTGCGTTTATCCGGATGTTTTAATAAGTTACACAAAGTTTACAAGTGATGTAATGGATTACCTTCAATATCTTTTCTTTTAAACGAAAAAGAAAATAAAGTAAAGAATTCATCAATTACTTAACTAATACGTCACTTAATACGTTCTTTGTTTTACAATTATCTAAATTTTCTTATTGTTGATCGCCATATTAAAGGGTTTGATAAAATTTGAGGGCGTATTGTCTCCCATGCTGACAGGTAAACATCATATTCCTCCAACCATCATGCGAATACTGGAGCCGCACCCTAACAAACGAGCCACCGTCCACGCAGGATCTTTCCTTCCTTTTCCTCGCCCATCCTCACTCCTTACTTATACACACTTACGCTTCTTAATCACACATGGCGGGTGACTAGTGGGGAACTTAGAGCTTTTCCCGCCTGGGGCGGTACCACGCCGGTGGGAGATACCTGGTCGAGGAAGGCGCCGGGATCTCGATATCCCGCGGGGAAGATCACTGCCCTCTCCACAGATAATCAAACATGCACTTCACCTGCGGGACTAATGACCGTACCGGTTGATGCGCCCGGAATCACTTTTCAATCAATCAAAAACCTAGCATCAAGCATAGGCGCAAAAATAAGCAAATGAAGAAGCCGTTATTAAGTTTGCTCTTACGTCGTTTAATCCACTTTGTCCGTGACCACGCCCCATCCCAGCCTCACCCTTCCCAATTCCACCCGTCCCCTGCCACCAGCAACCCCGCCCACGCCCTCAGATGGCGTTCGCCTCTGCTGCCGTCCCCGCTTCCGCTCCTCCCCCACCCGCACCTCACCCCACACCACATCGCGGGCACTTTTCCAAGACGCGTTGTACCCCGCGGGCCCCTCGCCCGCCGCCCGCCGCGCTCTCCGGCGGCCACTTCGCGAAACACCGCTTCGGAATGACCGGCCGGCGCCCCACGGCTTTCTCCTTTATGCGAGCCGAAGGCCCGAGGGCTGGGGGGCGCCGCGGCCGAGAGTAATGGCTGCAGGCGGCCCGCCCTCAGAGAGCCAGGCCGGCCCTGCGGTCGGATGGCGATAGCGCAGGGCCTCGTTTGCTGCTGTTGTGTTAAAATGCCTATTGGTTGGAGGCCGGTCAGTGCTCTAACCAGACGTCGGGGAATTCGGGAATATGCTTCTGTGTGTTTACACGAAAGATATACGTGCTGAATATTCCTACTGTTTTCTTTGACCATTGCTTTAGGCGTTTCTTTAAATGCGTAGAAACAACCGAACACTGTCTCGTTGCTTTATAAGCATATTCCCAGAGCGTATCTGAATACCATACCGTATTCAGAGGAAATGTAATTTCCATTCTACGAAGTTGTAACTCACGGTAGAAAGGGTATTTTCAGTCGCTATTCCGCCGTGTACTGAATCTAAAACAAAATTGCTCGTAGAGAGAGAAAACCCGTTCGTGGCAGCTCCTGTAAAATGTGAAGCCAGAATAGTAATGTGCGAGCAATAATAGATCCTTTGCCAATTATTATTTCAAAAGAAACATCCCTCGTGTGCATGTACAAAAATGACGTTAGTAGTTGTACTGAATCTAAAACAAAATTGCTCGTGGAGAGAGAAGCCAGCTTGTGGCAGGTCCTGTGAAATGTGAAGTCAGAATAGTAATGTGCGGGCAATAATAGATCCTTTGCTAATTATTATTTCAAAAGAAACATCCCTAATGGGCATGTACCGAAATGACGTTAGCAGCTCTCAAAAGGCTTCAGACAGGTAGATATTTACGGTTTTTCAGTGAGGCATATTTTCAACAATTGTCGAGGGAGACAAGTAGAATGTGAACTAGCTCAAATAAGGGCACCAATTTTTTATCTGTTTGTTCGTATATTCAGTCATATTATACAATAGTTTTCATTAAAAAATGAGTGAGGCAAATTATTTAAATTAATTACTAAGAAATATAATATTTTTGCAACATTTAAGAAACAACATCATTATATTACACACAAAAATAATATAGTAAGAATTAAAATTAAATATAAAAAGTATGTAGTCGCAACTCTTGTCGGATTTTGGAGTAAGACCACATCCTACCTCAGAATACAGAGTTAGAGAACAACCTGTACATTCTTCCATTCAGGCGGTTTATTAAAGAAAATTTGTACATATGCAATTTTTAATTCTACAACATACCGTTCCATTATTACAGATTCATATTAGAATGTAATATTGTAGTCGAAATTTTCCTTTGAAAAGGGCGTATGCCATTTGCACTATCGTATATACTACAGAAAATAAATTATTCTATAAAACGATGATTATCTTACAGGGTGGCATCGTTGAAGATGAACCTTTTGCTTTCCAGAGAACCTAGTTCTAAACCGCATATTTTAAAGAGCGTTTTCGAAGCAATACAATTGTTCGATCAATACAGCGTTATACTCCGATTTAAACATAGCTGCACTTGGAGGTCACGAGCTGGAAGGAGAGGGGAACACTGTCAACAAATCGGGAGCTTCGTTGGACTTAAATTTTTGTTATTGGGGATCCTGATTGGATAACAATGTCCCCCTCTCCTTCCAGGTCGTGACCTTGAAGAGCAACTGTTTAAATTAGAGTAAAGGGACCAGTAACGTTTCAGCGCCTCATGGCGAGGGCATCGCCTCGGAAGAGTGGGCACGACTCCGTGTTGGGGCACGTGACCCGCGCCCACCGCTAGATCGCAGTGCGCAAAACACGTTTTCGGAAGTTTCTTACAATCTCCTGAACGGGTTTTCAAACAAATCATCAGTTCCTCCACTAAGAGAACGAGATGCGTCGAATAGCAGCTGATTTGTCTGGATTGGTGGACAGGAAGAGGTATGACCGTCAGTGAGGGAGGAGCACACGCAATTAATCAATATATTCTTACCTACTATTTAAGTAGCTTAAAATATCTTTATAACTATTTATGACATATTATGTTCATGTTCATGTCTTGTATATATCACATTCAACGTTACAAATTTAATGTCACAATTCTTCATTTAAATGTCACATTGAATGTTTTAGTATCATCGTTAGGTTCTCATTGCAATGTATAGTAGTCGGACATTAGACATTTATGTCTAATGTCGTGTGTTGTATGTCAATGTATAAATGTCTCAATCAAGGCTGTAGAGTCCTCATTAGGTTCATATTCTAACTCAAAACTAATACGTGAGTGTACAAGAACGAGATGTGAATATACAAATATGCGAACATACAAAAAGAGCACAAGCTGAACAACAGACTATGAACTGAAAATCAAGATGAAAAAATACTGAGAGAAGGAAATATGTGTGCAATACTAAAATAGCAAAATTTGTAAAGTAAAATGTTAATGAAAGAGTTGCAAAATTCCTTTTATGACAATGTTTCAAGTATAATGAATAAGACAGATTCACGAGTCATCAAACTAACTTGAAATTGTCATTCGCATTTCCGGTTCTCTTTTTCTCTTTGAAGTAAATGTCGTGCTGCGCGACTTTGGACTTGATCCCGAGTCCCCGTTTTCTTTGACCGCTGAGACGGAGTGGGCGGGGCGGAGCTGCAGAGGATGGGAGGGGGCATTGTGACGAGAAGGCGACAGCCGAGCGAGCACATCCGGCCAGCGGTTATTTTAGACGCGTCTTGCGGCAGCCTCCGTGGGGCAGGAAACGGGTTACACCTGGCAACGTGGCGCTCAAACCTGAGTGCTGCAATCCGCGGTTTTTTGGATTTGTTGGTGTCGTGTACACGTAATCTGGGTCAAAAAATAACCTACAAAGAATAACACATGTAGGGACTAGTACGTAGGGAACTTGATGCAAATGATATTACGTTACACGGTTGCGAGGGTTATCAGTTCATTCAAATGTATCTATTCCCCAAAACAACAGCAAGCTGATTTCTTTACTTCAATAAGTTACTCGAGAGATAGGAAGGAAAAGCTTAAGTCAAAGCTTAAACTATAAAATTGCAAATGCTATAAATTTAATAATATCAAAAGACACTCATAAAAATAAACTTAAAATCCCTCATATGGGACAAGAAACTGCGAATGTTCACTTTTGTAACAATAAAAAAAATTACGTTCGTAGCAACACTGAATAAGAAATAGATTCGTAATGACCATGATTTACACGTTTGATCGTACATTTACAAGTTTTTGAAATGCTATTTCACTGTTCTATGGAGAGGGTCCTAAACTAAAAAGGTGAACACGAAGAAGTAGATAATGTAATGCGACACAGGGGTTAGTCATCAACGTAAGCGGTTATTGAACTTTAACTGCGCGATGCAAACGAGTTAGGTTTTAGCTTCAGGAAACGCACAGGGCACAGAGTTCGCTACTCACAATCTTCACGATCACAAACACGAAATTCCGTTGCATTCATCAGCTTTGACGTCACCTTCTCCATAACTCGTAGAAGACAATTCACTCTTCCATTTAGCATCCACACAACCGTCAACGTAAAAACGCGTTACAAGAACACTTCTCCGCTGACTGCAACTGAACGTTTCGCTTCCTTCGCCCTCGGCCACTCGACTGCAACTTGCGCAAACGGTGGTAGTCGTTGCCAATGCAGTGACGAGCTTGCAAACCGAGCACGTTCGACTGTTAACTTCTAACTGCTAAAATGTTTTTTTTTTTCTGACGTATCTTTTATAACGGAGTCTTAGAGAGTTTGGTATAATGTGGTCCACGATATTTTTGTCAAAATCTTCTGTATTTTCATTCCCGAGGTAAACTTTTCCCATTATTTACCTTCAAAGATAATTACTAAAAACTATTAGGTAATAAAATATAAAAACATCTATAAAAGTGAATATATTAATAATAAACTATAATGCTATCCCGAACTTGTAGTGATTACTGATTTTGTCAGTAACATTTTGTGATAAGCCAAGAACCCTGGGTTTAGTTTAAATGATAAAATCAGCATCCAGCGTTGGAAAATGGCATTGTTTTCAAACTCGAAAGTCAAACAATACGCGTTGTTAGGACAACCGATCAACAGAGTTTAATATTCCATGATTGGTGTTATAATGCTGTGCAGATGGACACGGCCCCGAAAACATTAAATGAAAAAAGTGTACAGAGGACATTGGGTTGCCGTGATCTTTTAGAAAGATGCATGGGATCATTTTCTAGAAAAACATTGAAGCGAACTCACGTAAGCGATTGGTGAGGTGCGAACGGATTTTCAGCATAGACTGGGTATTGTGTTAATGATACTGAGGTGGGAATTTATAATTAGTTTGAGGTTCGAGAGCTTGTTATTGTTTTAGTAGTATTAAATTGGAATTGGAATTTTTATTAATGTAGTAGTTGGGGTTGCGGAAAAATAGGCACCGTGTTTCGAGGGGATATACATTAGGGTAGCTCCATAGATGGAGAATTTTCAATAAGTATCTGAATATAGTCAGTCGCGAGTAGGTGTTTCATACGAAACACAGATAGGGAAAGTCGCGACCGCGTATTAATTTTGTGGGAATATTAAGTCCTAGTAATAGCAAATCGTTCAGGATATTCTGGAACATTTTTAATTTAGGCAAGGACGCAAGAATTGGTATAAAAAGAATTCCATGTACAACATTCTGTTAGTCAGCCGAGAAGCGATCTATCAAGATATTATAGTAAGATTACGAACTTGTATTCAAATCCGTTTTTTAATGTTCTCTATTGAAAAGTAATTCTCGTGTGATAGAAAAAAGTTGTAATACATATATAAGAATAAATATTATTTTTTTATTGTTGAAAACGGATGATAATTTATAGTAGTTCATCAATATATCATATTGGTTTCAATCAATAGAACTTCCAGGAATTGTTATCCTATATAGAATTACACGTCCACATGCAACAGGTAAGGAGTAATATGTTGTAGGTCGAACCCATTGGTTAAGTTGAAAGGAAATTTAATAAACTAGTGAATAAAATTTCAGAATATTTATATAGCAAGTTCTCCTTTTCTTTAGTAACATGCTATCATTTTTAATATCCCGGACGAAGGAAAGTCAAACGTGTTCTTATCTACTTGTCTGATTAGGAGACGCCACATTTTTGGTACACTGCAAACGTTTCTATATTTTCTATGCCCCAAACGCCAAGTTGTTACTGACTCCTACCGTGGAAGCCTAAGCTAGTATTTTGTTTTATTAAAAACTACAATGAAAGAGCGCATATTGATTTTCTAACCCTTCCCGATGGTATGTCCTTGCACAAGAACAGAATTGTACAGACGTTTGGTTATTATTATTATTATTATTATTATTATTATTATTATTATTATTATTATTATTATTATTATTATTATTATTTGATTATTAGCTGGATCATTAACACGATTGTGGGAGTCACTACACTCTAAAATACCAAACTTCAAGATTATTCAACTTCTCGAAATTCATTTAATTATGTCAATTTTTCTCATATTCTGTTAATATTCAGTCTCTCGCGTTGTTCGGTAGGGAAGTTTTTTTGTAGTTAACAAAGGAATGTTAGCCTTCTACGAAAATAAACAATGCTTCTATTACACTTATCAGAGAAGGGTGTCGATGAACTTATCTCTGTAGTTCAGTTTTGCACTGTGTTGCAATACCCTGAAGTAACATCGCTGTGCCTCTTTGACAGAACTGAACATGCGAGTAATGGCGTACAGAATGGTGTTCTTGCACATTTGATCAAAATGATCTTTTTCTGTAATATGAGCGAATTTAATCATTTAAATGTGTTAAATATTAGAAGATTTAGAAAACAAAATAATGAGCGTGATTAACGGAGTCCAACGGGCGAGTTCTCGTGCTACGAGTGGCCACGCGAGTGGCGGAATGCTGAACGTCACGTTTCGAATTGATGCACTATCTAAAGAAAAAGTATCATTCCACAGGGCCAAAGACACGTGTCCGTACTAAGAAATACCTACAAGGAGAACACGGAGGCAAATAGTACGATACGTCCATAAGGCTACCATGGAAATATAAGCCTCTGCCTTTTGGAGGAATTTACAGCTTCTCATACGCCACTTTCTGTTAAAAATGATAGACCTGACGGATAATAAAGGTATAACTGACGGCTCATCCCAGTTTCGAAGATGTTTTCTGCGAAAAAAGACAATCGCGAAGACAATCTCCTATACCTCATCGTATCTCCGCGAATAGGCTACCATCCCTTGCTGCAGTCGCCTTTACGTTTATCACAGACGCAAGTATCTGACGCGAGCTGCATTCGCCGCCGTCGCGTCGTCGCTCCAATATAATTCGCCTCCGCCCCCGCTCTGTCGCCGCGGACCATTTCCCCGCCATTGCAGGCCGCTCCCGCCTGCAACAGCCGCTCCTGTTCCGGAGGCCAGACCCAGCATCCGTCCTCACGAGCTACTCCCCCCCCCCGCCCACCGCCGCGGCCCCGTCCCCGACACGCCACCCCTGCCGCTCCCACAGCATCTCAGTCAGCTCCAGCCCCACCCTTTCCAGCCAGCCCCGCAGTTCTTAATGCCACCACTCCTAACCCAAGATACTCTTTTCTTTGTTGTTTCTTTTCAACTCTTAAGTGTTTTTTAATCAGCAAAAGGTGTAGAAATACGCAATAGGTGTGTACTACGCTCGCACTTTTTCTTGATCATCGAGCTCCCTAGTCCTCGCTGAGCCCGGCTTAGCACGGCCCGGTAGAAAATATGAGCTCCACTCGGAACGTCACGGTTCAGTTTGCAGTGCTGCCTATCTTCTTCCTTTCCAATGCGGACTTCCTAGTTTTCGGTCTCTCTTTCTATCGACCTGTGCATACCATGTTCGTTCTTGTTACTCAGTTGCTTCCATAACTATTAATTATTTCATCAGAATTTAAAAAAATCTTCCGTTGTTTCTCTTAGCTATCTACTCTAAGACGAGTTATTACGCCGAGTTTTCTGTCAATATAGTTGACAGGTGCCCCGCTGTCAATTTAGTTGACAGCGGGTTGACGCTTTCTGTCAATATAGTTGACAGCCCTGCACTGCCGTGACGTAGACAGAACCCGCGTCTCCCCGCACCCCCTGCCGTGGAGTATCAAGAAAAAGTGCGTGATTAGTAATGTGCAGTGTAATGAGTGGGGAGTCAAAAAACTGTCTGTGTTAAGGCAAAACAATTTTCAATTTCTTAGACTTGGCGAAACAATCGCCAACGTCAGAGCTGCAATTCTCTTTCTGTCGCCACCAACTATTCCGCAGCCCTCGCTCACACTTGATTTCTTGCGTTACTATCTGTTCCCTGTGCCTGAGAACCCCCTGAGCTCGTAAGAATAGGCAGTTCGAACAGTACCGGAATACTAGAGCATTGTACGAAATGAGCTGTTGCGCCATTGAAAGTAAGTAAGGAATTCTTTTAAATGTGCTTTTAATGTGCCGCTCAGGAGAAGCGCAGCTTTTACTACTAGGAGCCACTATTTATTCATTATTTCAGAATTGCTCGATAAGTGAACTATCCCCTCCGTGTCAACATTCAGTCAGTGGATGTCCCTCGTCCAGTGAACATCGTCCCGGAGCGCTCCGAGCTTAGGCGCAGGTAGTTTTCCGCAGGTGGTCAACGGCACAGTGTACAGCACGGGTCCAGTCGTCGCAAGGTAAAAGCTTAAAGATAAGTATTGTGTTTTATACTATCGCTTTCCTGGTATTCTCTTTTTGATCGTTTTCTTAATAGTAACTCGTACTTTCAAATCCCTAGTTTTCTTTCCACTATACTCTCTTTACTCTCCATTTCATATAGCAACTCCGTCGGAATCTGATCCTCGCTGCACGTAAAACTTTAAAACCTATTCCGTAGTTTAATAAATTTATTAATTCTTTCAAATTTACTTCCTTAAACGTGACTTAGAATTTTCCTCTAATATTTTGTGAACATCTCCTTTTAAACTCTACTTATACTTATTTAATTCAATTTGGGTCGTTTTTTCTCTCTTTATTCTTCACTTCTCAGCATGGCATCGAATACCAGAGGAACTACTAAGAGTAACCAAAACAATCTGCAAGTAGAAATAAATTCAATTGTTCAGGAAGTTGTTAAATGCCCTGCCTTCCTCGACTCCTTGGCGGCGGTCCTCACTGGAATGGTCGCCATGCAGTTAGAGGAGAGCATGAATTTTAACACCGATTTAATAAATAATTTGCGCAGGGAAATTGAAGACAGAGACAGAGAAATTAAAAATCTGAAAGCAGAGCTTGACGTGAGAACAGACCAACTTGAGATGTATACGCGGCGGAATTCCTTGCGGAGCTTCGGAGTCAAGGAAAAAGATAATGAAAACCCAGATCAACTTGCGCTTGATGTGGCAAAACAGATAAGTGTCGATTTGAGCCTGAACGACATTGATAGATGTCATAGAGTAGGACCCAAGATCCCAGGAAAAACACGACCGCTCATTGTAAAATTTGTAAGTTACAGGAAGCGTCGTGAAGTCTTTCGAGAGAAAAGACAATTGAAAAATACCGGTGTCACAATACGAGAAGACCTCACAAGATCCCGTCTGGAGGTTCTGAAAGCGGCCATTGATAAATTTGGCCTGCGGAACGTCTGGACGGAAGATGGCACTATAGTCATCAAAGCAGGTAGCAGGAAAGCCCGCGCGCAGACAATTGCCGACTTGCAGGCCATTTCCGCCTAAGTAAGAGCGCTCTCCACCCCTACCCCACAGCTTAACACTCCCTTAGCTTGGAATTTCCAAGGATCCTCTCTTTCCTCCCCACCCCTCTAAGCATCTTTTCTTCCTTCATCTTTTCTCTACAACCTTTCTGAAAGCATGGCCACCAGCATGAATCCGCCCCTACACCTTTCCTCATTACATGGACAAAGCAATCATCCAATAACACTTCCTCATAATACTTACGCCTCCATATCAAAATCTTCATCGCGAACTTTATTTGTAGGTCACGTAAATGCTCAATCGCTATATTGTCATCTTGATGAAGTGCGAGAACTAATTTCAACCCACCGTTTTCATGCTCTCCTTATTAGCGAAACGTGGCTAAAGATCTCACTTGCTACAACACTTGTCACAATTCCTGGATACCGTTTTCTTAGAAGTGACCGGAACCCACATATCGCGTCTCAGGGAGGTGGTGTCGGTATTTACCTACGCGATGACCTCACTTATAAATACATAACTTCATCAGCAGATAACGTTAATCAGAATAACGAATATCTCTTTATTGAAATTTCCATATTTAACAAAAAATGTGCCCTAGGCGTAGTGTACTGTCCTCCGAAAACAGGGAATATCGAAGATATCGACAAAGAAATTGCGCTTTGCTCAAGTAAATACGATAACATAATACTGATGGGCGATTTCAATTGTAATCTTCTGAAATCTACGTCGCATGCCGACAAATTCAAACGTATTTTTGGCGAAATAAATCTTTCTATCTTACCACTAAATGCAACTCACCATACAATCAGCACAGATACTTGGATAGATCATATCGTTGTATCGAATCTTGACAAAGTGAAATTTCATGGCCAATCACCAGTTCCTGGAATATCTAAACACGATCTCATATACGTCTCATACAATATGAAATGCCCTAGATATACGCCAACAGTTTTCAAATACCGCGACTTCAAAAGATTCAATCTTGAATTATTTCTCTCTGACGGTATGTCTATGCCCTGGCATCTTGTCTCTCAAGAAAGTTCGTTAGATAGAAAAGTAAATACTTTTACTCATCAATTGACGGAGCTGATTAATCGACACATACCCATAAGAAAAGCTCGTGCAACACGTCCGCCGGCACCTTGGATAACAGAGGAAATACGTGGCTTAATGAAACAAAGGGACGCTGCCTTCAAAATTTTTCGAAATTCAAAATGCGAAAACGACAGAATTAAATACAAAAAATTAAGAAATGTTGTTACACAAAAATTGAGAAACGCGAAATGTAAATATTACCACAAAGTTTTGGGTACAAACGGCGACTCGAAACAAGTATGGAAATCTCTACGCACTCTTGGCATAGGCAGATCACGAGCACCGCTTCAAATTGATATACCTCTAGACTCCCTAAACCAACGTTTCGCTAATATGGCTCCCCATTTCGAAAGTTCATTAAAAAGCATGACTCTATCAAACTTACAGTTCCATTCTAGAAATACTCCAGAAGAATTTTTCTTCGCGTGTACAAGTCCTATTGACGTCCTTAAAACTATTCAGAGTCTAAAATCAAACGCCTCTGGAGTAGACAATATTAATGCCAAATTACTGAAACTTTGTGCCGAAATAATATATCCCATTGTAACAGATATAATAAATTTTTCTCTCATAAGTGGAACTTATCCGACCTCTTGGAAAACTGCACTTGTCCATCCTCTTCCTAAATCAACAAATCCTCCTGAGTACAGACCTATTAGTATTCTACCTACAATTTCTAAAGTATTAGAAAAAATTGCACGACATCAAATAACGAACTATTTAGACAGCAAAAATCTCTTAAGTGAACATCAACATGGTTTCCGATCAGGCAGAAGTACAGGAACTGTGCTTTTAAGCTTAATTGAAGAGGCCAGAATCGCCATTGACAACGGTAAATTAACAATACTTATTCTCTTAGATTTCAGTAAAGCCTTTGACTCGGTTGATCATGATATCCTGCTAGAGAAAATGAAAGCATTGGGCTTCGCTAAACCCACGATACGGTGGTTCTCACAATATCTTTCAGGTCGTCAACAAGTCGTAGTATCAGGTGAAAACCGATCCAGTGCCATTAGAACCGCCCGGGGTATTGCACAGGGAACAGTTCTAGGACCCTTAGCATTCTTAATTTACGTAAACGACGTAGGACAATGTCTTAAATACTGTCACTATAAAATGTACGCAGATGACCTTCAACTATATGTCAGCGGACATCCGTCGGAGCTTAACTCTTTAGTTCAGAAAATAAATGAGGACCTAAATGCTCTCAATAAATGGACCGCAGCCCTAGGACTTTTATTAAACCCAAATAAGTCCCAAAGCTTACTGATAGGCTCCCGCAACGCCATCAACAAATTAGAGAAAACCCTTCCGTCCATTAGTATAAATGGCTCCCTCTACCCTGGTGTAACGATGTAAAAAACCTAGGAATGCATTTAGACAGCACTCTCAGTTGGACTACACATGTAAGTAAGATTTGTCAAAAAGTCTTCAAAGGCCTCCACTCCCTAAAACGCGTACGAGAACTACTTCCTATAAACACACGTATGAACCTGATTACTTCACTAATTATGCCCCATTTCGATTACTGTGATTTCTTGCTCACTGACTTAAAAACCAAGCAACAACGGAAGTTGCAAACAGCACAAAACGTATGCATTCGTTTCATATTCGATCTTCGTAAGTACGATCATGTATCTGCATACTACAGACAGACAAAAATTAGCTCCATTGAAAAAAGAAGAACATTGCATAGCCTCTTGCTTCTCCATAAAATCTTGTACAACGGCCTTCAAACACACATGTCTAAGAACTTCAAAATGCTAACACTAGAGCGATCGCGTTCGGCATTATTGCTGTGCGTACCTAGACACAACACTGTGTCATACAGTAAATCTTACACTGTCACAGTAATTCGAAACTGGAACTCACTACCTACACATCTTAAGAGAATTAGCAACTTTAGAAAATTCAAAACTCAACTTGGTGTCTGGATAAAAAACAATGAAATGTAGTCTACACACGCTCTCTGTTCTATCCGCAATTTTATCTTAATTACTTTCTGAAACAATGACCATGATCCCTTTATTACATATCATCCTCCATGCTAGATCGTTTTTTCTGTTTTTTTTTTTAAGTCATATTTTCGAAAGTATTTCTTCCCACTCCCTTCCTCCTGGCCATCTTCCTCCTTTCCTACTTCAGGATACAGTAAAAGCTAATCCTATTACTGCTGATTCAATGTTTAAAATTAGAGAAATTACATAGCTATATCTAAAATACAACTTTGTTGCTATAATGTAATAAATTTCTAAATGTAAAATAAGAAAATATTGTGTAAAACTATAGCTTACAAATGTTTATGAAATTATGATGTTTGTCACTTTTATTATTATTTATATATTTTATTACTATTATTGTTACAAAGAAAATCAGTAGTCACTATTATTTTATTGACACTTTCTGTATTTTATACTGTAAGATACCCTTTTGTAAGTGCCTTTACTTAATGATTAATGTGGTAATTTCCCTTATTGTCGATTGAGATTATGCATTGTATATGTCATCAAGAACTAGCTGTTGTTATGTAATTGTAAAGTTATATGTACTATATTTCCTCTTCTGATCCCCCCGTATCCTTTTCATTATCATTTCTTTATTATCTCCTCTTGTCCACCTCCATTTTCTTCTCTTCCCCTTTTCTCTTGTTTTACACTCTCAGCTCTGATATTTCTTCTTCTCAATATTTCGGCCTTAAGCCGCCATCCTGATTGAGGTTTTTTCTGGGTTTACTCAATCGCTTAAGGCGTATGCCGGGATGGTCCCTAGTATTGCATCCCAGTCGTAAATGTAAAATAACCCCCCTTTTTTGTTTTTGTTTATTGTTCACAGTTGAGGCTGTCGGGTAATGACAACTGACATTTCCGGTGAATTTAGAATTATTGATTCTAAGAGGAATAAGTGGGAGCTATCTTATTACACATTTTTTAAGAATGTTCCTTACATCATGTCTTTCCATTTTGCAAAATTTGAAGAATAAACAAAAATGACAATAAATTAATTTGGCTCATACTGATAAATTAATGTAGTTGGTTAATCACAAATTGATTTTTTTCTTCTTCTGCGACACGTCAGGTAATATTAATTACATCTGAATCATTAAAAGTCAGTTAATATTAATTACATCCGAACGCCTCAACTGTAATTTTTAAAATTGTAAATTAATTAAAGTGGTTAGGCGGAAGAGCAGGCCTTAAGGCCTGAGCCTCGCCACAAATAAAGACAATTTTTTTATTTATTCTAGTTTTAGAAATACGTAGTGTCTATGACGGAACAATAAAGGACAATGGCGAAATATTTGCCGACATCAGGCCCCCTAGCGTCTTCGTGAACCCTCAGCTCACTTCCAACCCCTTCCACATATCCACCACCACTATCTCCTATCCTCCTACTGTCCCCACCAGTCTGCAACGCTCCACCGCCTCTTCCCTCCCGCGTTGGCCCCTCCCTGGCCCCGCTCCGCGGCAATACAAGGAGCTTCCAAGGTAATAAATGCGGCCCAAAATAAACGTTTATCCGCACGAACGGCCCCGCTTACGGACAACTGTCGAAAGCGCGCTCTATAGCACCATAAAACGAGAATGATGCCCTACGCAGAGTCAGAATGTCGCGATATACGCCCTGGTCTCAAAATATATTAAAGATGTTTCGTTGCCGAAGAAATACGGATATTGAGCGCAGAGTATTAGAAAATCGCCAAACGGCAATGAATTTTAGGTTTCCCAAAAGGAGAAAATATTAACTATTTAAATAATCTAACGTCATCAAAATAAATAGTCGTATTCTAATTTCACTCTATTTTCTGAGATGACAAAAATAATTGCAATGATCAAATACCCTGAAACCTTAAACGTGGTTTGGAATGTGTGTCAATTTCAGAGAGAATGCAACCTAACTTTGTTCCTTATGGTTTACTAAACTTCACAAAAGCGAGTCTTTCAGAACTTAGATAGCATATATAAAACAATTTTTTGGCTTATATTAGAACAGAATATGGTTTCAACATAAAAAAAGAAGCATATGAAAGAAAGAATAGCAGAGAACGTGAAAGTATACACACGTTCTAAAAGTGTGTAAAAATCACTGTACGAATGTAGGAAATCAACCAGAAGTACTTACATGCCAAAGAGCTTTAAATGAAAAAAATATACATTCGTGCTCTGAACAAAATGTAAATTCTTTGAGAAAATATATTTTATTTGTTTAGTTATTTATAAGAATTCTCCTGTAATCGGATGGAAGCTTTGGAGTTACAAAAACCATCACTGTTTTCACAGCCCAAAAACTACACGTATTTCACAGTAACTCGTACATTCTTTTTACATTTATTGCATGCAATGAAACAAATTACAATCTTCAGCTGTGAGTCTCTCTTATACTTGTGCGGAGGAGTAATTTTATACAAACCAATAAGCGCGTTCCTTGCTGTCACCTCCCCGTAAGTGTATGTACTTAAAAGGAACAATTTCCAAAATTTTCCCAAGGTGTGAATGAAAGACAGATTTTAAGAGAGAAGGGCTTGGACACGAGTCCTTGGTAATATTATTGTGACCACCAGCAATATTCAATAGCCTAATAATTCAACAGCCTCAATGACCTAGCAATATTCATTACTTTTTTGCTTTTTCCTCCTTATTTAAGGTAAAACTTGTAAATGCATGAATTGATGTTTTTCAGTAGTGGCATCTCTGTCGTAAATATGTGGAAACAGGTGTTTTCTGTAGCTGGTCCTATGGGAGACCATACTGATTTTATGAGTGAAATCCTGCAGAATTTTCTTGTGAAATAATTGTTTTATTACAATAAGTTTGTTCTGTACGTTTACCTATAATTTATTTTTTATCATAGATTTCCTTAATTCTATCGTTTTTGTTTTACAAATTTGTATTTTTAATAACTTTTTGTGTAATTAACCTTTTTGAACTTTTTTGTTTGTTTTTGATGAGAAGGCCAACGGACCTGCTTCAAAATAAAAAAAGGAGACATCAAGGCAATGAACTTGAACCCTTTTCATAATATAAAGTACCTCAAAAAGTTCGTTTTTGAGACACCAGTACCAAACAATACCAGGAAATTACAGAATCGCAAAAGACAGAAAATAGGAATGGTCACATTAATGCGGTCAGGGCTGCAGTTAGTAAGAAATTGAAATGTATGACAAATCATATGACACCGTACCTGTTCAATCTCGCAATCAAATGTTCAGTCTCGCCGCCAAGGCGCAGCCCCTAACAGCTTTATTCCCGCGCGGCCACCCACTATTAAGCGCTTACTTTCACCAACCCCTCACAAGTCGCTCTCCGTGCATGCCGGCACGCTTCTACACTTCGGAAACTACTACAAAAGGGCAATAAAATAATTTACAGCGTCTTCCGCGCAAACCGCCGTTCGCACGGGCCCACGCCCGCCCAGTACAATGACCGCCGCTTCTGGGCGTCGCCAGCTGGGGTTTAACCCCTCATTAGGGCTGGGCTAACCCGGCACGCGGGGCCCTCACCCCATAGCTCGCTACCTGACAAGCCACCCAGAAACATTTCTGTACAAACATTTCTGGGAATCGCTTCGGGCCTCTCTCGCAAAAATAAGCCCGTCAATGCATCTCGCCGACAAAGAGCTTTAGGTGCACTGCCGACGCCGCCCCGCACCCTGGCCACCTGCAAGCCAGATGTCTCAATTCCCCCAAATCGCAAACACAAACGGGCCGCCACCGCGGGCATCTCACGTTCCACCGCCTTTCTCTGATCGCCGCCAATGTCACGTGACACTCAGTGTCACGCCAATGTCACGTGACACTCCCCCCCGGAAGGCACATCACGAATAGGGAGCCGATCGCGGGCACTCCAAACTTTCCCGCCTTACCATAGGCCCAAGTCACAGCCACGTGACTCTCCCCCCCCCCACGGCCTCAATCACACCCGCATAATAAATACTGCGACTTCGCTCACACACGGAAGACAAAACAGACAAGAGAACAGAGCAAAGACACACGAGAGAGAGACGACAACAAACAGACAGAGGCAACAACCAAACGACAACCAGAACAAACAGACAACGGAGACAAGGTCGACTGTTCCTGCTTCGCCTATCAAGGCGATTAGTACGGCCACATCTAACCAGCCTCAAATTCGTGCCACTCGCGAGCCGCAGCCGCCACTTGGCCGAATTCACGGCAAACTCCACCACCAGCTCCGGTCATCTGAGTCCGCGCCCATGCCAGTTCGCACCACCGAACTGCCTGGAGCCTACCTCAGCCCGGACAGCGACACACTCAGCCGAGTGATTTGGGTTGCTGCCTTCCTTGCAACAAACTGTAAGTAAGCTGCCAAGTGTACTTCAAGAAAGAAGAGCAATCATTAACGTCATAAACTATCAATGGTCCTCCGGCTTTTTATAAATCAAAATCAATTGTACTCAATTATCAAGCAATTAAATTTATTTATTCTACTTGCATATTATCTATCATTGCCCTAAAGGCAAACAATCCCCTGAAACCCGTTCTGATCCCCGTATGTAGTAGCACTCGCAGCACGGCAACTCCCAGGCTGCATCTGCTACAGTGCAAGTCTGCAATCGTCATGGTCGGCATTAGTTTTCCGATCCATATACAAACAAACTGTGTGAGTGCTCTGTGTTCTGATCTTTGTTTATTGGATGTGTTTTCTGTATCAGCTAAACTATTAAAAGTAATGTCTTCAATTCCAATAACACCTGTAGAACCCCAGGGAGTTTTCTCCACTTTGGAAAGAGTAAAGTCATTTTTAAGAAATACCATGTCGGAAGAGAGACTGAATACACTTTATATGCTATCAAAAGAAAGAGTTTTGTTACGAGACTCAGTTAATTTTAATGAATTAGTAATAGATAAATTTGCAGAATCTAAAAACAGAAGGCTAAATTTAATTTATAGATCCTGTGTTTAGACTGTCTTCCTCGGAAATAATTCGATTCTAAATATTACTTCTGTGACGTAATCCAAATATAACAATTTTTCGAATGCCTAACATTATTTGATCCTGTAACTGTTTGTGCCCTCCCTTCTGTCTATTTCCAGAGCCGCCTCTGACTATACCTAAAAAATCAACTGGAATTTTTTTTAAATGAACATGTGTAGCGTCATATTTTACTTTTTAAAGTCATATTTATATAGTTTTTAGGTCATAAATGCTTGCATACTTCGCTGATATTTAGGTCACTAAAATCCGGGCCCTAATAATGAGAGATATTTGATACACATTCGTATTCACAAGAACGTTCGCAAACCGCTGGCCAGCTGCAGCTACACTGGCTTCCGCACGTCACTATAAGGGACTTCCATCCAAAATGGCCACCTTTACACAAAGAACTCATCAAATGTACGTTTTGAATCAACAAACCTTATATCAAATGAAAACATATTCTCCAAATATCATAAACAATGTGAAATAAAATGAATATCGTCAATAATTGACTGAAATTGTGCACTTTCAATAACAACCGAAATTCGTAAAACTACGTTGCAACGAGGTAGACGAAGACAAGATGGGTATTCCCCTGCAACTCACTCCGTCGCACGGTGGTGCATTTTCCCGAAATCCTGGCCAAAACCTCAAAAATGAAATCGCGTTTCCTGAACTTTTGCAAATACTAAGACACACTGTATACTTGGGGGCATCTGTTTCTGTCCACTTCGTGTCTCTGGGTCAATTCCCCTGGCACCAGTAGTCATCCGAACTTACCCTTCGCGGCGTTCGGTAGATCTGCAGTGCGAGAGTAACATAGAGAGACCGTCTTTATTTGTAAGTGGTGGCCATACAAAGTTGTGCAGAGAAAACTGGCAGTATGGATTCTCTTCCTGAAGGTTTGTAGAGTATTTTCATGTTTGTTTTATAATGCATTAATGCATAATATCGACGTGGAATGAAATATTAAAATGCATGAAATTTACACAATTTTAATTACTCATAAGTTCACGTAGGATGAAAGTTACCAATTTCGCGGAATTCCGCGATGTTTCCAATTTCATTTACTAGCTGAAACTATCCTCTTTCGAATCCAGTTATAAAATCATGCCCCAACTTGCCCCATTAGAACATATAAAGAATTAACTTTTCGTCAAGCACGCATGACCACCGAATATGACTCATCGATATCCTTCCTGAGAACGGTAACTGCTTTTACAATGCTGTTTCTAGCGGAAAACTTTGATCCCTTTTACTGAAATAACAAATTTACTCAATATTATAAAAAAAATCAATATTTTTAATTTTTGTAATAGATTATGACTATTCACTAATATCACATGAACATAATATTTATGTACATATTACATCTTCTGGACTGGATTACGCACATTTTATTTCATTACAATTGTACATAAAGTAATATTTACATAATATGTGTCATCAAAACTCGTCTTATGAAAGGGTGTGCGCTCGATGAATGGTCAAATACATACGTGATATCAAAGATACTCATCATACCACTTTTAAAAAATAAATCAAAAATACAATTGATCGTAAAGTAATATTTGTTTACTTAACTCCTAAGTTACATACCAACAATTATTCATATTAGATTGTTATTGTTATAAAATTAGTATTATATTATTTTTTATGAAATAATACTGCAACTACAGTTTGAATATGGTCAAGAAACTTATTCAAATGCAATTCAAAGAAAAATGGTCTGAATGTAGAGCTTTCCAAACAAGATTATGGTAATAGTAACGACAGTAATTCAGCATGACGCTTTTTTGAGAAATCTAAATATTCCTCAGAAATAACCGGGGTAGATGAGGGTATAATTAAGAGATTTAGAAAAAATTTATTGGCAATATCCAGTGGATACGCCATTAGCTTTTTTTTTTTGTAGTACGCACTGGATACTGCCAAGAAATATGAAGGATTCTCGCGAACATGTTCAAGACTGCACCCAATCCAGCAGATGTTTAATCGCCTGATGAGATCTTCTGTTCCTTTCATTTCCAGCTTCAGGTATGTTCCCAAAAGAAAGTTAAAATTCTTGAACAAATATGCTTTGTCTCATTTGCCTGAGCCAAATACCACCGTAGGGAGAAATGTACCCTAGTGAAAAATGTGGTCTTCCTTTCCGGTTCTTCGAACACTGTATATGAATTTTCTCTGGCAGAGGGCATGAGATGACATTAATACCATTCTTCTTCATGCCAAATGTTGTCAATTAATATGTAAGTAATCCCTACGGTTTTCTAAAATCAATTTTGTGAATTGATAAAATTTAACGAAGTTTATACAGAAAAATATATATTTATATTTCACAGATTTAAGAAGTGCATTATTCTGGTATTATGTTACCCGCTCCCTTACATTATAAAAATAATCCAAAATAAATTTGGTTGTCGTAGAAAACGTACTATAGCTTTCAGAGGTTTTGGCCAGGAAATCGCCAAAATGCATCACTGTGCGTCGCCACGCAGCGCGACAGAGCCACTAGATTGGTTGCGCCACCAAAAGGCCGTATGTTCACTGTGTCAAATGGAAGTGCCAAAGAGTAAGACAGTAAATCCCCTAATACAGCCACGAGTGAAGCAATTCCTAACAAGGCACCAGACACAGGAGAGAGCGCCAGTTGGACGCTCTTGGGTTTCAGAATGATTTCATATACATCGATATTGCTGCAATATCTTGAAAATTGAATGTCACATATAGAAAATTGTATATATATATATATATATATATATATATATATACACGTACGTACGTTGCACACGGGCGTGTGCAACGTACGTGCGGGCAGATGAGTGCATGCGTTGAAGGCTCCGAAAAGGTCGTTATATTAATATTTGTTCTCTCTTGTGGTAAATGGTTTCGGTTGTATAACGGTTAGCGTACCGGACTGTTGTACCCACGTTTGCGAGTTCGAACTCGATCGAAGTCGTGGATTTTAAAGCGAAAAACTTTTTCGTACGCCTTCCATCGGAGGGGAAGTAAAGTCTGCTGTCCCATGTAGTAGATTTACTTCATGTAAAAGATTCTCAAGCCTAAAAGAAGCCTCTTGAGCTAAATTCAAATCGCCTGTTCCGTCGCCCAACAATACCTTCTTTCTCCGCTAGAAGGTGAAACGATCGTAGTGAAATTTGCGTGGTCAGATGGAAGAGCGGGCCTGATGGCCACGTAAAATAAGACATTAACTAACTAACTCTCTCGCGTAAGTTCGCAATTGAGCGGGAAGTACAAGATGACAAACCTACTAAGCCAGACGAAGCATGTAATTGTTCATTTGAAAATTATCAATAAATACATTTTAAAGCGACGTAAATTTTTAAATAAAAAGCAGTTTTTGCTTTTCATAAAATATTTGCGTAGCAGTAGTTTCATAAAAATATTTGCCTTGCAGCCTAATAGGAAGCTGCGCCACTGACACTCGTACTATTCTTTTACATATTCATTGTGTGCAATTTTTACTTTCTCGCAATTAAGAAGGTACTTCTTCAGAAGAGAAAATTACTAATGCTGCGCGAAAACATGACGAATTTTCGGCAGGAAAACTAATTGCCGGGCCCTGGTAACCAAAAAGTGGATAAATCCAGTTGCTACATTAAGAGAAAATCCTCGAACACGTGGTGTAGTTAGAATCTATGTTTTATGAGTCTTTGATACCGAAAAATCGATTGACGGCAAACGTCTGTCTCTCCGCCTGTGAACAGCTACACCGTTCAGCCGATTTTCTCCAAAATTGATATTCCCCTGTCAATCTGGCTGATATCGGGGACTCTTGAATTTGAAACCAATATTTTAATTTTGGGGGTGGGGACTTTACATGAAGCCCTGGGAAATTTTCGCAATTTTCAAAACATGGAGCCATCAATTTTGATTAAATTTTGTCGTTGGAAAGTCTGAAGGACGTTTAAGACAAGAGCATAGGTCTCATATTGGTTAAAAACTCTGATTTTTCGAAAATTGAAAAAATTAAAATTCTTTTGGCGTCTTCCTACGACAATTGTGAAGATATATTTTTTCTTAATGAAATGTGTTTATCAAAAACAGATCTTCAAATAAGTTCATGTTGAATTTTATGAAAATGTGTAACTTTTTTAGAAATTTGGCGATACAAATAGTCGCCCGTTCCCAATTTACTGCGCTTCCTGAACGTAAAATAGTGTTGCTAGGCAGTTGAATGCTACGTAAGTTAGAATTTGTATATTTCATATTTCTTTGTTCGGTTCTTCTTCGAGATTTTGTTACAAGTTTTAAAATGAATCTTTTAGAAATTATTTAAAATAATTTAAATTGCATATTTTAATTGAGTTTAATATGAAAAGGAATAGATGATTTCGCTTTGCTTAATAAGATGAGTGAATAAAAAAGTCATGCATGTCAAACCGAGTAATTTTTATGTATATAATAATATTATATTTCATTATTTTATTTTTACTTTCTCGCGCTTAAATTTCCATTTTCATTTTCTTGCTAGCGGTATCAACAATGCTAATAGGCAAAACGTGTATCCCATACGAATTAGCTGTCATTGTTGGTTGAACCCACTATTGTAACGTCGCACTGATAACAGAAGGTAATAACGACTGCTGCCATTTCTATAGCATTCATATTAACTAATAGTTTCATTTACTGCTAAAATACGCAACATACATCGCTGATATTCGCGTAATTTTGTGATTTTTGCGAAAAAATTCGCCTACTTTTCGCGCAATTTTGTTCGGAAATACGAGTCAGAAAGTACGTGCTGCTTAAGCACCACTAGTTGATTTACATATTAATATAAATGACGGACAAAGAAAAATAATTGCGGAAAAATAGTAAAAGTGGAACAACACTTTTTCTCAATTTTGTTATTTTTTATTTCAATCAACTGTAAGATGAAATCTAGTAAACAAACAAACGTTGAACCAAGAACATTTTCAGTTTGTGTGTGGGGGGCCTTAGAAATATTTATTTTACGTCAAAAAAACAGTTAAAAACTGCGTATGACGTGCTATGGGGAAAAGTGAAATTGTGTGCACATTTTCAAAATTCTGTGATCCCTACACTAAGTCATATACTACTTAAATTTTGAATTTTTGAAAGGGAGAAAAAAAACTCCCATGTAATAAAATCTATTTTCAAGGATAAACAAGCAGTAAATTTTGAATTTTGAAAGGGAGAAAAAAAACAAAAAAACTCCCATGTAAAAATATCTATTTTCAAGGGTAAATAAGCAATAAATTTTGAATTTTGAAAGGGAGAAAAAAAAACAAAAAAAACTCCCATGTAATAAAATCTATTTTCAAAGATAAATAAGCAATAAATTTTGGCTCTTATTACTTCCTGCCGCGACAACATGAAAACGATAATTTGAATAATTGTATTTCCCACTGAATTCTAGAAGACGTGCACAGAAAATGAAGTTACATTTATGTCCAGAAGCAAAACAAGGGCCATCTCAGCATTTGCTCAATTGATCAGGGAAACTGGACGAAAAACCTGATCGAGATGGGGGTCATTGACCCGGAAGCTGTGTTACAATAGTTGTTACAGGTTGTTTATACTCATTTATAAAGTCAAAATGGTAATTAATGCATTATGCATCATTGTTAAAATTAATGTTACTTTTCTTGTGATGCTCAGTATAGTCTCTAATTGTATAGAAACAGTTATGCAGCAGAAACGATTTCACTCGGGATTTAAACTTTTCTATTGAATTTAATCGTTTAATGTCATCTGGCAAAGTTTTGTAAAATAATGTACATGTATTGTATGTGAATTTTTTGTAATGAGCTGTTGATACTGTCACCTGATGAATATGATTTCTACATCGAGTGTTATAGTAATAGACTTCGGCATTTTTTAAAAATATATTCCCGCCCTTGAGCAAGTCATTTTTTACAAAAACCACTGATTCGTAAATAAAAAAACACGGTAATGGTAGAATTCCTAGATTAATGAAGAGAGGCTTACATGAATAACGTGGGTGGGATTTGGTTATTATGGTGGGATGGGTGGGATTTGGTTATTATAATTATTGGAAATAATTATTTCCACCATGGAAACACCCATGCCCGAGGAACGACTCTTCGAGCTGAGGCAGCTAGGGCATTAAGACCCATTCACAATGCAAACATTAGCATAAGCATGGCGTTAAGATAAAAGTTAGGACTACGTCTACAAGTGGACTCATTCACAATGCGTTCGCATAAGCATAACACGTAAGACGTTTACTTAAGAGCTTGCAAGCTTCAAGCTTCTGTGCTTATGCTTATGTCAGACATAAGGAATGAGCCAATCACAGTTCGTTAACTCAAAATCGAGTATCGAAGTCGATAGGCGAACTATTCGTGTCGATTCGTGTGCTGCGTCTCATAGCCAATAGAAACTCTTATTTTGCCTGTGTTTATGTTCGACATTGTGAATACGCCAACTCTTCGCTTGTGTTAATGTCTATGTCTATGTGTTATGCTTATGTTTGTGATTGCATTGTGAATGGGCCTTTACAGCCTTAACGACCTCGGGTACTCAGGCCAACGCGGGGCCCTTTAGAGCCGTGGGCTCCCGTGAATTGCACCGCCTACACCCCTGGTAGTTCCCACTGCTTACCCTCAAACGTTTCCTCTTTACCTTTTACTTCTTTAGCATTAATCATAGATTAGTAATTATTAGGGCCCGGATAATTATATAATAACATATTTTCCTAACAACTCTGTCAAGTCGAGTCGATATATTCACGTTTTATATCGGCTAGTGCCAAAAAACTTTTTAGTAAATATTTTTACATATTTTACTAGAAAGTACATATATTTACAAAATTTACTCAAAAGAACATATTTTTACATATTACTGCAATTTTTTATTTAATTATTCATTTCTCCTGTATTTTTTATAAGAAATTTCCCAGACAATTCAGAGTTGTCAAATATTTTCCTGTAGTCTTCTTTCTAAAATGCTGCTATTGCATCATGTTGAAATAAGTGTCTGTAAACACCGACGCTATTGCAAATAAAAAGGGCATGTAAAAACATGAAAAAACACTTTTTTTCAGGTAAGGTACGGAACGTAAAACAAATGTGGCATATGGTCAGTGGTTTCAAATCTTGCAACAAATGTTTACGTCGTGTTATAAAACGCGAATTTCGAAGACTATTTCACTCATGTCTGTCCGCATCGTAAGTAACCAATGCTAAGCAAGAATCTATTCAAATTCAACCAATCCCAGATGTCTATCGTCATGTGATTATCACTTTGTTTACCTTTTGCACTCTGCTGTAATCACTTTGTTTACCTTTTTAAGATAAAGATAGCAATTGTTTTAGGTCCATAATACCTAGTGAACAGGAAGATAATATTAAAATGTGTAGTTTTGATCATGTTTAAAACTCTGAAATATAATTTATTATTAAAGATTTAGTGAGCAAAAACACCAAAAGAAACATAGAAAGTGTGAGGAAGAAATTTCAAGAATTTTGTGACGAAAAAAAATACAAATGGACATCACAAACTACAAATGAAGAAATTACACATATTTTAGGCAATTAATATGCGAAGATTAGATGATGAAGAGTACAAAGAATATGCTATCAAAACTATGTAAAATGTTACAATCACAATTATTCAGAAAATACTTTAATGAGTACACAGTGTTCAACCTTTTCGAAATTGGCGAGTCCTGCTGCAAATTCCGCTTGTATATCTTCCACTTCAAATAGTTCCACGTAATAGCAAGACATGGAAAACTCAACTCTCCAATTTTAAATATTGTTTTAATAAATGTTACTTGCTAGTAGCTTTGTTATAATTGTTTTTTGAAAGTTTTATTACCATAAAATCGAAACATATTTGAAATTATATTCTGCATTAAACTGTTATTCATATTTTACTTGATTATATGTTATTCCAGGAGACAGTGATAACTCGGAGCAGCATGAAAGTTTCACACATTCCGGTAGCAATTTTGAGTAATATTTCTCTTTTTCGTCATTCCTATGATTTAAATTTTCCAATCGAATCATGTAATATCTTAATTCGTGAAATAGTCACACTAAATATCACTCGAAGTGCCAACACAGCACTTCTCGTGGTATTACTTATGATAAATATCGAAGCCCCAAAACAATTCTTATTGACTGAATCTCATGGTCGCCAAAGTATTGCGTCTCAGAAATCTCACTTTTGAATTGATTAGTGTCGTGCAATGGTTTGCACCAACATTTCTGAATAAACATTAAGCAATCTAGTGCTATGGGAATTTCTGTAAATATATCCTCGTGAAACAATTACACATGAATCTACAATATAAAAAAATTGTCCCCGATTTGTGTATAGAAACAATGAATTCCATTCATTGTTTGGAAACAATGAATTCCATTCATTGTTTGGAAACAATAGATTCCATTCATTGTTTGGAAACAATAGATTCCATTTTCTGAAAATTGGCGATAGTCCCATCTGAGCGTCAACTGATGTGCAACGAAATCATATTCGGAATGATGTAATAGGTTTAATGAAAGGTTAAAAGTGTAAGTCTATTTCGTTAACTTGTGAAGCATTACCAAAACGCAAATATCAAACTAATGCAAAACTGTTACCGATACAACGGGATTTTTGTGGCCTGATGGAAAACACAGTAATGTCTTCTTTCTTGACTAATGCAGCGCCGTAAATGTGCAAAGCAGCAGAAGTCCTGCACGTGTTCTACCCAAAATTATTACTTACAACCTGTCCTGTGCATGCGTTGTATAGCAGAACTGATTAGATGTGAGGTTGATAATGCATTGATTTCCAATTCAAAAAAGAATTAACGAGATGGTGCACCTGAATTGATTCGATGAGCAACAATGCTCAAAATGTTGATATTGTGCATAAAAGTTATACATAAATTTGATTTTGATGCTGCAGCATCCACAGGCATATCAAAGCAACTGCTTGATGCTAAAAAAGCTGAAAAATTATATTGCCCATTTTCAGTAAGCACTACAATTAAATCTTTGGAGACGTCTTCCCTGAAACTTTCGGACAGCCTCGAAATTGCGCCATCAGCAGTCGCTTCCTTAAAAACTGTTGATTTATCATTCGAGGATCAATAGGAGATCTAGTAAAGAAAAGGTCTTCAGTTCTGGAGAAAACCCCAGATTCGAAACAATTGGCGCTATTAGCGCAGTGCTATCAGGGAACTATTCCGTCACACTGCTTACTGCCTAGACGACGGAGGATCTGTGTAAGTTGAAATACGCACTACTGACTTCGTGCGATATAGAACGCTCTTTTTGTCAGTACAAGGCTGTCTTACAAGATAATAGGAAAAGTTTCATTGCTGAACATTTGAAACAAATTACAGCGATCTCCTTAGCAACAAGAAACAAACATTTGTTTTTGTTGCGCGCGTGCGTGTGCGTGCGTGTGTGTGTGTACAGACTCACAACACGGGTTCAGAAAATCAAAATCTACGGAAACTGCCATTTTTTTCTTTCCTTGAAGATGTTGCTTCATCAATGGACCAAAATGAAGAACCCATTGGGATATTTTTAGATCTTTCGAAAGCTTTTGACGTTATTAACTGAAGTATCCAATAAAAGACAAGGATCCTTAAAATGATTTTATTCAAGACCAGGTACAATTGCTGAAGTGCCGAATCACAAGTAGAAAGTACCGTAAGGGAAGCCGTGTTGTCATAAACCAGAGGAAGTCCCAAAATCTGCCAAGTCACCGAATATCCGTAGGAGAATTCCAAGTTCGCAGCACCAGTCGTCGTAGTAGTCGCACTCCACACTGCTAACACCAAAACACTCGCCAGGATACACTCGCTAACACGGCCTCTCGCTGTCTGCCTTGGCGTTGAGTCGGAGTCCTTCTTATAGCCCGGCGGGGCTGTGGGCCCGCCGACTAGCTGCGGAGTAGGGGCGGGATCGAGGTCTCTAACCGCCTGCTCGAGCGTGACGGCCACGCGCAGCCGGACTCGGCCGGCTCGCACCGGTTGTCTCCTGTCGCATGGGGCGGTAACGCCCCGCTGACGTCACTCGGCGGCGGCTCTTTCAACTGTGCGCGGCCGGTCACGACATTAACCATAACATCTTGCTCTCAAAATTACCATCCTATAGAATTCGTTGTATTGCCCTAGATTGGATAACCTCATACCTTAAACATCGATCTCAAAGAGTAGAAATACCGTACTGGCACGAAATGGCATTATTTTCTTATCTTTCCAATTCTTTAATATCCCGTATTAATAAATCATCTTTCAATTATATTGCCTTTAAACGTTATTTACCTAGAAATTTAACAGTTTCTAGTCCAAAATCACGAGTCATAACACTCGAATTAACATGCATTATGATTAAAAAAATTATCTCTATTACAAATTTCCTAGAGTTTTTAAATATTTCAAATGCCAAAAAATAGGTGCTTATCACGAAACGTTTCGTGGGTCCGCGGTGCGATAAAAATCATGTGGTTTTCCCAGCATTCCTGTAACCTATGGAAGGGTAGTAGGCAAACTGAAAACTTTAGGCGTTGTCCATGTAGAAAAACGATTTTTTTAACGGATCTTAAAAAGAAGAAGAAAGAGGCAGCGACTGACTAACTTTTCTGCGATCCGGCAGTTCTAGCGTGAAAATACAGGTTTCAGAGACCAAAACTGCGTGTTTACAATTTTTGAAAAAGTGAGAAAGTGAAAATATATGAATGCTGTTGTGTAAAGCGGTTTATTATATATATTGTATGTTTTTCCATTATAATGTAAGATATAATGTAACTGACGCATGAAATTTGTTTGATGCCAAAAGTAACACTGAGAAAAAATCAAACCTATTATCTCAACTGAATATGTTATACTAAATGCTATTACAATAACTTAACTTTTCTGTTATTATAAACGCGAATCTTGTTGTTTGAATCATAATGTCGGTTCCAATATTATAACAAAAATGTCATTGTTTTGGACAACAAAACAATTTTCATTACAAATTTATAATAAATACTAAAATAAATGCTCAGAAATCTTGCAGCCACTTTCTAAGTGTATTTAATGTCAATGTGACTTGAAGACGGGGAAACTGCCCTATTGCCATATCCTCTTGCCAGCTGCCAAATATCCTCGCCCAAAGTTAATTTTTTTCAAACTTTTCTCAATTTTTGTGTCTCCTAATGATAGAACCGAAACATTACTTTAAGAATATTAAAGAAGAGTAGAATCTTGTCCTAGAAGGAAATTTTTGTTGAAAACCTTGGAGCCATTTTTAAGAAAATGATATTTAACCGTTACTGTAAATGCGAAATTTCAAACTTTTTGACAGAAAACTTTTGAAAAACTTCATTGGAAGTCATTTGTAGCTCTTCCACTCACAAATGTAGTAATATATACGCAGTAATTTGTATTATTGCTTATGCAATAATACAAATTGCAATTATGCAATTATTGCTTTTGCAAAAATACAAATTGCTGGAAATATGCTTATTAAAGCTCTGAATGATATTTTAAAAAATGCATTTGTGTAATTTTTGAAAACACAAAAGAATATAGCAAAATGACATGAAATTTGATGTCATCTTAAACAGTGCAATTAGCACTATCCGTAAGAAAAGTTTGAAGAAAAAATTAGGAGCCCTTTTTGAGTAAATGGCATTTGCGCGTGTCTAAAAATTCGAAATTTTGAGCTCGTTTTCACAGAAAAAGTTTGAGTTTTCGAGAAAATGTATGACATAATTTAAAGCACATTTACTCGTAAATGAATGTGAATAAAAAGCCACTAATACATATATTATTGTCGTGAGAGACAAGTCAAAACAATTATTTTTTGTAATTTTGAAAAAAATAAAAGAATAGAGCACAATTCCTAACAAAAGTTTAAAGAAAATATTTGGAGCCTTTTCAAGAAAACCTTGTCTTTGTTATTTTTTCTTAAATTTCACATGTTGCACGCAATACTGCGCGAAAACTTCTAGTATTTTCAAAAAAAACGTACACACACGAGAAAGTAAAAGTGTTTTTTCTGGTAGTATAAATTATTTTCTTACTTTTCATATTTTTTCAATCGGATAAAATTGTGTAAAGTTGACGAAATAATTTTTGTTAAAAAAAAGTCGTTTCTGGCTGTAGAGGGGTGTGGGTGGTGGGACGGGAGCCAAGGAACCTTTCAAAAATCTATTTTTATGTTAAAGTGTAACTACTCATATGTCATTTGGTGCAGGGGATTTTTTAATATCGTATGCGGGGGGACCCTTTGCCCCCTCACCAAAAAAGATGCGAAAACCCGCCTCTGCTTTTCAGAGCTGTAAATGATCTTTCTACCAATGCTGTTGATACAGGAATAGAACACATCAGTAACATAAGGCTCATAAGTTATGGAAAGCATGTGGACAGGGACATAGAATTCAAAGATTTTCACAGTTCTTACGGACACTTGAAATTCTTGGGTGCTACTATAAAGAATAGTAAGATATTGCCCATATTTCACTCAAAATTGTGCGAAAACTATAAAGTTAAAAAAAACATGACTTTAATGAAATGAGTAATTTATTATTATTATTATTATTATTATTATTATTATTATTATTATTATTATTATTATTATTATTATTATTATTATCATTATTATTATTATTGTTGTTGTTGTTGTTGTTGTTGATGTTGTTATTGATTCACATTACTAACTAGTTAACTGATTTCATTTAAAGAAAAAATCTTATATTGGTGCAAGATGAAAAACATTTTAACTAATGGTGCTATAGAACGGCACAGACTTTCTCGTAATAGTTTTCTAATGTCTGGTCTGGGTTAGCTTTTCAGTTTTGCTCCATCCTCTTGGCAGCTGCCATTTATCGCCGCCCAAAAAAATTTTTTAAAATTTTCTCATTTTTCGGTTTCTAGTGATAGAACCAATATAGTATTACTTTAAGAAAATAAAGCAGGAGTAAAAACCTCGTCCTTTATGAACATTTTTGTTGACAATTTGGAGCCGGTTTTAAGAAAATATCTTTCAAGCGTTACTGTAACTGCGAAACTTGTTGCTCTTTTTCATGTAAATCTTTTGCGTTTCTGAAAATCTATTTGAAGTCATTGGAAGCACATTGAGACACAAATGCAAAAATGTTAACAAATCACTGAAAAAGTGCATATGAATGGAGTGAGAGACATTTCAAGAAATTACATTTGTGTAAATTTTGAAAAGACAAAAGAATATACCATAATGAATTATATGTCATATTAAATAGTGCAAATAGCACTACCCGTTGGAAAAGTTCCAAGAAAAAAATTTGGAATAGTTTTTGAGAAAATATAGTAATATCATTTCTGAAGATGCGGAATTATGAGCTCATTTTCATAGAAAATTTAGAGAAAATTTATAACGCATCATTTTAAGCACGTATACTCATTAAAACAATAATGTGAACAAATCGCTGTAAATATTAACGTGAGAGGAAAGTTTAAAAAATACATTTCTGTATTTTTTTAAACAAAAAATGCAGGAGTATGATATTTAATTTATCTATAGAGTACATTTAGCACTATTTCTACCAAAACTTGAAAGAAAAAATTAGAATCCGTTTTCGAGAAAATATTTTTTATGGCACATTTTGCATGCAATATTGCGCGAAAACTACTAACATTTTTCAAAAAATGTACCTGCCCTTAATGAAACTAATCTTAATGACCCTAATGAAACAACTATGGGGAAAAATTTTACCTAAAGGAAGAACACGTATCTTCCATTCTGTAATCGTAGGAATAAGCCTAAACAAATTCAAACTTGAACTTTTTGAAAATTCAGAGTTAACAATGAAAAACGGACCTATGCCATCTTCATAGGCGTATTTTACTTTATTCTTTACAAAAATTGATCCATTTTTTACAAAATTTTGAAAATGTCCCTGGGGGTAAGCCAAATCGACCAGGGAAAATCCGTTTTGGAAAAAATCCTACATATAGTTTACGCGCTAATAGTGTTCACAGACGGAGGGACAGACTTTTGAAAAAAAAAGCTTTTTCGGCATCAGGGGATCCCAAAACGTGTATTTCCGTTGAAATCTCGAAATCGATTTTCCGCAGCATTACGTAACTTTCTCTACACTACATATATTACTCCGTATACGAGAAAGTAAAAAAATCAGGGATTTCAAGGAAAAAAGACCTGCGCCATTCTCTTAAGCGCATTTACGCTATCCGACGACACAATTTAATAAAACAAATTGGAGGCTTCATGTAAATTACACTCAAAAATTAAAACATCGGATTCAAATTCAAAGGGATGGAATATCAGGCAGATTGATTGGGATCAGGCAGATTGATTGGGCAGATCAATTTTGGTGAAAAGCCTTCTAACAGTTTAGCCGCCAGCGTTGTTCACAGACAAACGAACGTTTTGCCGTCAATCGATCAATTTCTCCGGATTAAGGACACACAAAACATGGATTCTGACTACACGTGTTAGAATTTGTTAACTATATTCAAGAACAAGATTTGTCCACTTTATCGTTGTCGGGGTCCGACAATAAGATTTTTTATCTGAAGAAAATTCGCCATTTTCTGGCGCATGATTGCAATACACATTGAGGCCGAGAAAGTAAAATACAATAGGGGATAATATACATTCAAAGAACTTCGCGCACTTGACTGCAATTCAAATTCCACAAGTCGGGACTCGAGTGTCTTTGGAAATAACTCCAGCCAACGGCTTGTTTGAGAAGTTTGAAACTCCATCGCGAAAATTGTGCATTTTTATTTTCTCGCTCTTTCTTCGTAAGAAGAGAGAGTATAGTGATCGTGCGAAAAAGAAACCTCTTACTGCCGAGCCCTGGTAACGAAAAAATGTATAAATCTCGTTCCTAGTAGTAAATTATTTCATCTAATCCGTTGTGTAGTGAGAATCCATGTTTTGTAGTCTTTGATATCAAAAATTGACGCCAAAACGTCTGTCAGTCCGCCTGTGGTCAACGCTAGCGCCTAAACCGTGCAGCCAATTTTCTTATACTTGGGTTTTCGTAATGTGGCAGCTGAGGGTATTATCTTCAAGATGAAATATGGCACATTTTGCGTCTTTCTCGGTCCTGTCGCAAGATGTCGCATGATCGCGACCGTATTTGAGCAGTATTACAGATCAAGCGGCACGACCGAGAAAGACACGAAAAGCCGCGCCATGTTCCATCTTGAAGCCACGCCATGTTCCATCTTGAAGCCCTCAGCTGCCACGTTACGAAAACCCAAGAATAAATCTGATATTCTCCGATCAATTTTAAGGAACTCAAGATCCTCTGAGTTAGAAACTTGTTTTTATTTCGGATATACTTTTCTTCAGGCTACAACATTTTCAAAAATTTCAAGAAAATGTCAACCACTTTTTTTTATTAAACTTTATCCTCGGATAGTGTAAAAGACGCTTAAGGTGATGCAGGTTTCACTTTCTGATTTTTTTTAAATTGCAAAATTCATTTTTTCGGGGTCTTCTTACAACTACAATATTGAAAAAAGATGTTTTCTTTAATGAAATCTGTTCTTTAAAAACAGATCTTCAAATGATTTCATTTATAATTTTTCAAAACTATGAGCAGTTTTCCCATAATTTTGCGTGAAATACAGACGTTTTAATTTAAAAAAAAACTTTTTTGCTCAAAAATGGCTGCAAATTTTTTCTTTGAATTTTCTCCACGTACGTATCAAAAGATCCTACAACCTTTAAATTATGAGACCATTTAACAAATTAAGTTAATAAGCTTAAAGCATTTGTTTTGAAAACAAAAGATAGAATTCACTATTCTATTAACTTATTTCTTAAAATGTCTCAATAAACTAAACTATTATTAATTCAAAACGAAAAACAACAAAAAAATAAAATAATTTAAAGAAACGTGAATTTAAAGAAAGTGGACGAACTCTCTGTACTTTCGACAATCGCAAAAGTTTAATGTTTAAAATAACAAAATTCAAGATAAAGATTTCTTTGCCTTAAGTAAAATCTGTTGTAAAAAATCAGCTCTCTAAAAATAACGTGAGCTTTAAAAATAACAAAAAACAAGACGTTTTCACTTAATGTGTGCTTGAAATTAATGCAATTTATAAAAAAAACATTTCCCCAAAAACTGCACTTTTCTTCGAATAGAATCTTCAACTAAAAGCCAAATAATTGGCATTATCCTCTCCCAGATAAGGATGTAGATGTCATTCTCTCGCAAAAAACTTGCAGAGAAAAGATTCACTTGCAAGTATCTCTGCTACAGAGCTAACAAAGCAGCTATCTCTTACCTTACCACAGTGCAGGAGAACATGCTCCATGGTAAGATCAGTTTCGCAGTTTTCGCAAGTAAAGGGTGGGTCCTCGCGGAGAAGATATCCGTAGGAGAAATGACAAGTGACCGATCCGAAGGAGTGTCAGAATCAGTGGCAAAGCGCTTAAGAGGCTTTTGAGGCTTAGCCTGCACAAAAATTCTAGAAATATAATTATAATTCCCAAAATGCGAAATAGAAGAAAACTTAGTATCGAAGAACTCCATTTTTTAGAGATTCTTTCTTCTGAATTTTTTATACGCGCGCTGTGGTCTTATCTCATTCTGCAGCGGCGACTCTTCCTCTGTGAGGCTTCGTATGCCGATAGCGTTCGCGCGCCCGCTGAGGAGGGGTACTCGAGGAGTGGGGGAACTGCAATGTGAACTGGGCAATCAAGCGCTTCAGTGAATCTGGCCTCCACACTTCGTTGGACTGCTGGTGAATTGTTTCTTTAACAGTCGAACGCAATATTCCAGAGATTCTGGAGTAAAGTTTCTCCAAAATCAATGTCAGCGTTTTAATACATTGTTTTGTATGGCACAAACTGAGAGAACGCTAAATCATTTATTTACTAAATTAAATAAAGAACTTTTCTCCAGTTGGTCTTATGAAACCAAATGCATGTACAAAGACATGAGGTTCACACCTCATTTAGAAGTTAAAGTAGCTTATGGGAGACAAAAAAAGAAATTTCTAATATTCTTGGTATTAGAAGTATGGTTGGCTAGCTACATGTTCTCAAACTAATGAGTTACAGTGTTATACTTGTATTTTGTATAGCGGTGAAAAAGAATGGACATCAGCTGCATGTGATGTCACGGTAACCAAAAATTTCGCGAGAAAGGCAGAAAAAGATCAATCCTCAAGAAAACACCTTCAAAATGCAGAGAGTTCGCATTTATTAGATCACGAAGTAGATGATTATAATAAGTTAATATCAGACAAAAATAAAGCCCTAGCAGACTTTACTACTAGACCTAACAAAAATTCAGTCAAAATAATGCTCACTTCTATTGAAGACTATCGCAGTTTTAGAAAATTTTGTGATGAACAAAACATTCAGTACTACTCGTTCAGAGATCCAACTCGAAAGCTCCTATCAGTGATAATGAAGAACATACCTACAAGCTACACAGAAAGACATTAAATATGAACTTATTCGTTTGAATCTCTGTGTTAAAAGTTTGTAGACTTTATAATAAGGAAAGAAAGCCCATTCAAATATGTGCAGTAGATTAAGAAAACAATAATGAAGCTCGAAAGATATATTCTTTAAACAGGTTTATTCATAGTGTAAGCAACAAAGGTTAAATTCCAGAGTAATAAAGTGTAAATAATGTCAGATATGGTCATTCACAAGCAAACTGTGGCTATCATCCCAGGTGCATAAAATGCGTGGGAAACCAACATTATTCGGAATGCGAAAAGTCTAAAGACGCCACACCACAGTGTGCTGTCTTGATTTTCACGCAGCTAATTATAGTGGTTGTAGCTATTATAAAAAATATATTCAGTCATTTATTAAAACTTCCCAAAAAGCAATGACAGTAATTCGAACAACCAATGTACTTCACAATCTACAATTTCTCCAAACCCGCCATCACAATCCAGTAAACATTTCCCACCCTTCCTTGCACGGTCACAGCCAAGTTCAAATAGCCAAACAATATTTACTGCCCAACCTACTAACTGGTCAAATATTCTACCAACAATAGTTTCCCAAGTTGTATCTGCAATCGTCCCACAAATCCAAAGTATGGTAGAGAAAATAGTTACATCAGTATTAAATAATGGCAACTATTCGAGAGGTAAATAAGATATTAAACTGGAATGCCAACGGTCTAAAAAGACAGCAAAATAGTTTCCGATATTTTTTGAAACATCACGGTAATAATATTGCCTGAATCACGGAAACCCATTTAATTCCGGGTGAAAGATTCAATATTCCTGGTTTCATCACATATCGTAACGACAGAGAGACGTCACGTACAGCGTCAGGCGGTGTAGCTTGTATTTATATCGAAGAGCGTTAAACACGCGCAAGTTGCGACACCTACGTCAAGAAACCTGGAAACTGTCGGAGTGCGAATTGAAAGTAATAGCAAAACTTTAACTATTATAGCAGGATATAAACCCACGAACCAGTGGTGTACATTGTATAGAATGAAGGGAATGAGTCATTCCCCTAAGCAAAGCAGAGAAAAAATCCTTTCGATATTTAAAATATTCGTTGCTTATGGCCAGAGCAAAAGGTTTACTCAATCTAAGATTCTGAGCTAAGTACCAGTGGTTGAACCGTAACAATCGATGTTTTCAAAACGGTGTGTAGTTTCATCTTGTGACGTCAACGAAGCTTCGTTCTTGGAGGGGGGCAGGCGTTCGACTTCGTCATGTGTCGGGGCAAGTCGGCTTCGGTTCGTGAGTGCGCGAGTATGAATTTATTAATACGTTCCGTTGAGATCGGCTGGTAGCTATTTCAAATTCCAAAGAATTTTGACTTTTTGAGTGTGTTTGATACACGCGCGAACTTGCATCATTATACAATGTAAGTATAAAGTACATAATAATATCAAGAACGTTTATCTTAAGGTAAAGAAAGTGTTCTTAAAAAAACTAATTCTTGGTGTTTCGTTCTGCAGTTCTCCCTTGCGGGAACGGAATGCATTGGCAAACTCATTCCGCGCAGTAGTCGTGGCATCTAGCGAGGAAAGTGGAAACTAGGCAGGGAATCAGAGGAGGCACGATGACAGATTTAGGGGGCCCCTTTCGGTCCCTCTCCTGTCAACTTTTGTACGCTTCGCAACTTCCAGTTGCTGGTCAGTGACAAGAAGCGAAACTGAAGGAAAAATTCTCTTGTGCTTTCGGCCTTTTTGGTGTTTTGAGCAGTGGTATCGAGTAGTGCTGTCACTTTAATGTCATCGAGAAAATTTATATAACACAAATAGCCTCGGATACAGGAGAAGTAGATTACGACTCGCTTTTGGGGGGTTAGGTTTTGGTTTGAGAGGAGGGGGTAGAGGGCATTAATGATTCTGTTGGTTTTGGTGATGGTGTGTTGGATATGGAGGGACCATGGGAGTTTTTGGGAGAAGGTGACACCGAGGTATTTTACATGGGATTGCCAGGGGATAGGAATTTGGTTTATGGTGAGGGGTGGGGGAGTGGATGGGGATTTTTTGTAGGAGAAGAGGATAGCTTGGGATTTGGTGGGGTTTATTGTTATGTGGTTTTCGTTAGCCCAGAGGAGGAAGGAGTTCAGGGCAGTTTGAGTTTGTAGTAGGGAGTTTTGGAGGGGTAGGTCAGGAGCGAGGAAAGCTAGGTCATCGGCGTAAAGGAGAGAGCGAGAAGAGTGTTAAATTTGATAATTTAAGTTGTCACAACTATTGAATATTGGTGCTAAATCAACAACTAGAAGCCAACAGTCATCCGAGAAGTTCTTCTGAGAAGATTTTGTACTCATAGTTTGTAAGCTCTTATCCTGTTATTAGGTTAAGCATGTTATTATATGGGTATTTTTTTGTCTTCAATTTTCTCAAAAATGGTAACTTGTAAAATTCAAATTGTGATCTCATGGCCATGAGACGGTTCTAAAAACCTAAGAATTTGTTATAAACATCTGATTTTTCGGTTGGTTTAGCTCTGAGAAAAAATTGGTATTAGGTGCAAAAGTTTTTATTGATTTCAAAACAGGTTTTTGTTTATTATAAGAAAACCATTGGTTGTAGCGGGTTCTACCAACAAAATCCGCAATTTAGAGTAAATTTAGTGTTGTACAGACACCTCGTTTGCCTTTGTAGCCTCAAAATAAAGGTTTTTATGACAATAAAAATTATTTCATATTCATCTGCTATTAGTTCAGGCATCTCTGCCAGGGCCCACCACCATCGCTTGCCTGCTCCGCTTTTTGCCTACACTCTAAGGGGTAAACATACCAACCAAGCATTTTCGATCGGATTGAACATTGGGCTGTAAGGACTTAGCCTCAGTAAGTGATAGTTGCTGAATTCTTCTTCTTCAAATATATCTTCCACACCACAGTGACAGGGAGCATTATGAATTACTAACACCGTATACGAGTGATACTTGGTTAATGCAGTACGCAGACATTGACGCACAAATTCTTTAGCATCCTCCTTTCTAAAAGCGCCTCTTCTAATTTGATGGTAAACCAATCCCATAGCACTTATGCATCCTATGACATGGACATTGGCTCCGCGGCTCCCTGCCGTTATGTAGCTGCATCGAGTACCTTTTTTCGATCGTCCTTTCTTCCTTGAAATAAACAAATTAAAATTTGTTTCGTCCATGTATAAAATGGGGATGTTATCCGCTTGATAATTCAAACGTTGTAGGACGTACTCACGACGCTTTGCTTTGGTTCCAACACTATTCATGTTTTCGGGTTCTCTACGAATGTCTTTCAGTGTGTACATCAAACCATCCAAATGTTTCCGCAAACATTCTGTTGAAACAATAATTTGATGATTTTGTTCCATTTTTATTTTTAGATCTTTCAGCGTAATTCTTGAATTTTCTTCAATATATTTCACCATGAAGGTCCCATGTTCCTCCGTAATTTTCATCCTCCTCTTACCACCTCGTAGTTTTGGAAGTTGATCTTGCTTCTTCACCCAACGATATGCGGTCGATTTTTTCACACCAAGCGTATTAGCCAGTCCTCTCCAATCACCATTATTATTATACACAACACAAATTTGCTTTTTCATACTTTCAGCTTCCAATTTCTTTATATACGGCATCTTAACCTCACGTTCTGATAACTTGGAAAGCACAACTGGTTATACAATCGATATTACTACAATAACCGATTCGTCCTTGTTTTTTCTCATTTTGAAATTGCTTATTCTCAAATTGAAAGTGATTGGTCTCAATATGAATATGTGAATTCTCAATATGCTGTTGTTTGGTATCAATCTGATTGAGTTTCTTCTCAATTTGAAGTTGAAAAGGTGTAGTATTGTGCGATTTTCCTCCAGGCGAATTTATTTATTTATTTTTTACATAGTCTACAATTAGCACGATTGTTATCTTTCGAGTCCTCTTCAAAATAATTCCACACTTCACTCTTTTTGTTTATAGAATCCACTAATCTATAGTCGTCTATTAAGTATATACTAGTCTTTCGGTCACGTTAAAATGCTGAACTTAACTCATGAGCTCCATCAGATGCCTCCGGCGGTGGGCTGAGGAGGGGAGTATCCCGGGAAGAAACGCTGTCTTCCAGCATTGCTTATCGTGCCTGTCGCCACTACATTGCCGGGAGCTCTCAAGGAAGAGTATCCCAAAGCTAAATTGGTCGCGGATTGCGTGCTATCTCCAAGAGATGGTGACAGGCGCGGGAGGGTTAGAGCGGGGCACGGCGCTCGGACGTTGCAGCGTTGGGTAATTTCAACGACAGTAAGTGAATCCGAACAGACGGACACTTCCTTGTTGCTAACAAAAGAAAAATAGGAGAAAGAGGAATGTAAAGAAGACAATTCGTCTGTAAAATTAGAAGAGATGGGGAATGGCATAAATAATTAAAAGTATCGAGTCATGATCCGAAAGTATCGATACCACCCGAGTATCGAGGACCCATCCCTAGCAAATATGCACCAATTTTAGGAAAAGTTTGCCCCTAAAAGTCCGGCCTCTAGTGATGAGTGTTCTTTTACTTGACAAATCTTTCTCCGCATCAGATGTGGCGTGTGGCAATTGAGAGGCTTCGTATGCCCTCCACGATGCATGTTTTCTTTCTAAAATAGCTGTCCTCACCTTTGCCCTGCATCTTTTGTATTCGATAAGGTTATCTACGTTGGGATAATGCTCGATTCGTGCCATTGCCTTTTTACGGACACTGAACGCTCTAGAACAGTTCTAATTCCACAAGCAGACAAACAGATGTCGCGGTTTTCCGGTTGATTTGGGAATTGCAATAGAAGCAACAAGGAGTATAAAGCTGTTGAAATGTGACGAATCCGTCCACATCATCGAAGGGACAATCTGAGAGGTCAACATTAGCTTGGAATGTCGACCAGTCAAGCACGTTGCACGTTCTTAGTTCATCCCGCGCAGAGAAAAGTATTTAAATTCTAGGATACGAGAGCCGTAGTTAGGATATTTTTCTAAACGTTTTTCACCTCCTGTCTGAAGGGGCATCTCCACCACGGCTGAAGTTTCTTCCGAGACCCACTCCTCGACATGCTGAGTGATATAGCTTAGAGCGAGTCTTAGGAGTCAGAATAGATGATTGGGTCTTGGAAGATCGGTTATTTTGAAGAGCGTCCGGGACGGATAGCCGACGATTATTAACCTTTATGCGGGGCTGTGAAGAAGTGGATGCTTGGTTTGGCTTCGTCTGGGCAGCTTTCATGGGCAATTTCTTATATTTGGTGGGTATTATTTTCCCGCATTGTAGAGGCGAAATCTCCTCAGGAAAGTCCACAGGAGGCACCTAACAACAGAACTGCGTTACTGGAGGAGGGTTATCAAGTAATGTTTGGCAACTTGCTGTTGTTTCGCCGCCTTGATCACAGCAATAGAGAATGAACGAGAACCGCGTTCGCCAGGTACCGGCGTTTCGCCTCGGAAAAGGACACTTTCCCTGTCACTCGGGTCTTTTGAATCTCTCTCCCTCAGAAAGGGATGGCACCTATTAGAATTGGCCGCATGGTCTCCTTCACAATTCATACAGCGGAATGGAGTTGCATAGGGATCTCTACGGATCCTCAATTGGGCCACCCCTAACAGATTCGAAGAGCTTCGCAGGAGGAATGGCGTCAATACATCGACTAACTACGCTTGGGGTAGCGTGTGCGTTACAATGCGTCTCAAATGAAAGTGCCAATCGGGATGTCACCTACAGATAGATATAATGGCTCGTGAACGGCAGAGGTGTTATGACAAAGGAGACAGAATGCAAAATTGGAACCACTCGTACAATGGCAGCAGCGATGGGATACTTCCTAAACCTATCGACTGACACCTACTGCTGAATCTTAGATGAATTGGAAGCTCTGCATGGTAAATATCTCACGCAGTTTTTGATGAGTCAAGGATGCTCCAGAGGTTGAAACTGGAAGATACCACGTACTGCCACGAGTTCGAACCTGTCGAGGAAGTCGAAAATTTTTTTTCAGTGCCCACATTTCGACGCTCAACGACGAATCGTCACTGAGATGCCTAAGGTATACCAAATAACTCCAGCAATTGCTTGCTGCTGGAAGCAGAAGAATGGTGCGTGACTTTTCTTAAGTATAACTGCTGGAGTTAAGGCTGGAGAAAGGTGGAAAATCTGATTCCACTCGATACCACGATAGAATACATACGTCATGTGACTGAGACATTATTCCACTCCCTGCAATGTAATGCCCATACGTGGTTCTGGGGGATGGAGAAGGGAGGCTTGCTTTTAGTGAGTAAAAATCTCACACGCTGGGTAGAAAGAGTTACTGTTTAGTTTGAAGATTTCTAGCTAACCCCATAATAAAATCAGAACACACATATGCACACTATTAAATACTGAGCAATTAGCTTCTAAATAATCTCTTGACTAAATTTTTTAAGTAAATAAAAAGTTTTCTATTTTTTAACTTATTTCCATACCAAGATTTTGTTTCAATTGTTGTCACTTGACAATAGCAAAGTTTTGGTAGTGGTGAGATTCTCAACTCAGTAATAGCTAATCGATATTCTACCCTCTTAAACAGGTTTTTGATACCTAAAACCTCAAGATGTACTGGTTCATGGTATGTTTTTGCACTGTCAATATTAAGATTTTTTGGGGTCTATTTTTAACATAAAATAAGAGAAAAAATAAATTATCATTTTAATTCTCATCACTAGAAGGTACATGCTCTATATTCCGCAAGTTTGAGTGCCTCCAATTCTTAGCTTCAAATTCTCTACTTGAAGTGGCCACTACCGGTATTGTTACCAGTTGTTTGATATATAATCATTTATGTTGCAGAGGAGACATTGATATTACAAATAATAGAAATACTGACAACATATCTATTTAAACTAAATGAAGGCAACAATATTTGAAGGCTAACTACTAGACAGTTCCACTGATTTTAATGTTTTTTGAGACCATACCTAACTAAGGATTTGATCACAAGAAACATAACAGGTAGGAGCATACATTGGAAACTTCAAGTAGAGAATTTGAAGCTAAGTATTGGAAAGACTGAATCCAAAACCCAAACCTATTTTTTTTACGATTAGTTAGATTTTTATTCAATTTGCTGAACTCAGCAAAGCCTGCTGGGTAGTGCTAGTCTTCAATTAACAACATGTGCACTGCATAACACAGAGACCTATACAAGGCAAGTATATCCTTTCCCTAAGTGCCATCAACTCCAAACTACTCGACTACATTTTGAACATCATTCACGCACACGTACTGTTTACCATAACTGGGGATTTACAAATGAGATTTCTGATAAGACGGATTTATCAGAAAGACAGTACAATATAAAAGACAGTTTAATTTTGTACTAACATTTTTCACATATACAAAATTACATGAATTTTCTCATGAAGTGTATGCTATCAATATTTCTTTCAGAACTAAGAGGGAACAAAGCATAAAAATATATTCACAAGAGACTATGAAACTGATTCTGCACCAATTATTCAAGATTACACAATCCAAAATAATTGTGAGAAGGGTGACAATTTCATGTCCTGTCTCTTCATCTCTCAGTTTAGAAATGTGTTTGGGACTCATTTAATTATTTAACTAAAAAAACAATTAACAAAGATGGAAATAATGTAACAACATATTTTTCCTACAAATTGTGGTCCAACACCACAACTTACAACAATGTACGTGAAACTAAGAAAACTATTTTTAAGCGTGGTAACTCTAGATAATCAATACACCAACATTCACAAGAAACTTCAACTTTTATAATATGTTTCATGAGCTCACGCTCAGTTACCTCCCAAAACTACACCTCTCCTAGAACAATTACGTCTTTCTTATATCTCAACACCCACAGATGGTTGAGAGACAACTGCCTGGGATTTTGAGTTAGTGTGAGAGATTTTGCAACACTTAAGTTGCATGCTTATTGAAATTTTCTGAAATATAATGTGTGTTAAGTGATTTTGACAAATTATATTATAAATAAATGTAGAACAAATTTCCTGAAAATTTTTCTTTGGTTCCTTGAAAGCAAGTGAGACTTCATTGAAGTGTTTTGCAAGCTGACTGATTAATCTAGTTCTTTTCATCATAGACATGGAAATTTAACTAACAAATTATGTGAATCAGTCACTTATTATCAATACTGATATGAAATCAAACTAGCCCTAAATATTTTCAAACTTTTCATAGCTTCTTAACAGAACATGTTTTGGTCCACTTAATTAACATGATAAAACAAGTACAATGAAAATAAATATTATATATACAAGTATATATATACAAATATAATATATATACAAGTACAAAGGATATTTAGAGAGCACCATTCTGTGTCAACATCACGAACCAATGGTTCATAAAACAATGGGTTTTCGATTTCAATTTTTAAGATAAAACATATTGTTGAAACATTTTGAAACAAACACACCTTCTGATATGTAAATCAAACTGAATTCCTTAATTTATGTTCTTCCCAATAACAACTTGTAATGAATGTAAGAGAATAGAAACAAAGCCTTCATCAGCTTCACCCAGCATCAAAAAAAGTTCTCCACTTTTTTAAGCTAGAAACATACCTAATTCCTTTCTTTTACCTCCTAGATGAATTACAAAAAAAAGGAATAAAAATATCACTAACAAGTTCAGACTCTTAAAAGAAGGATTACACCTTCCAGAAACAATTTAATTTATGTGCTTTTCAAATTTTGGGGAAACTATTCCACAGAAGGTCCAAGAATGTTGGGGTTCCAACTTTCAATTGAAATTGTATTTAAAGGGTAGCTGCTAAGACACAAATTTAAGAAAGGAAAGGAAAAGGAGAAGGAAAAAAAGAGAAAAAAAGAAGAAAAAAAGAAGAAAAAGAAAAAAAAGAAAAAGGGAAAAAAAGGAAAAAAAAAAAAAAAAAAAAGAATATATAAATATTCCTTAATGAAAATTTTTAAAAAAATTTAAGGAGAAAACTTCCAATGATATTTCAATCAAATGAGACTTGCAGTCAACGTTTCTGTGTTTAAACATTTAGGTTTCAACAATATACTAATGTAATTATTATTTGGAAACATGTAAGAAAATTGCAGTGATGGTGCTCAACACAGCAAAGCAAATTAAAAAAGTCCATATGTCATTTCTGACAAGATAAACAAGAAAATTAAATTCAACCAGAAGTGTTTACCCTGTTTTCCAAGAGAATTGAAGATTCCCCTCTCTAAACTAGCACTAATGACAGGCACATAGTTATAAACCATAGAAATAAATTATTCATCTACGGATTTGTATTTTTGCTTCCAAAGTATAATTTAACACAAAATAGTTTTGATTCTGCATTATAATAGTATCAAATGGTCCCAAACACAAGATCAACTATACTTCACAGGTTTCCTAAAGGCAATATCTATTTATGAACTGGAGTAAGTATTCAATAAATCCACTGACAATTGTAACAATTTTCACAAATCTCACTACAGATTTTAAATACTTTTATACAAATAGGAAAATAAATAAAAAGATTACTACTGGATATACTATTACTGCCAAATAAGGAATCCTAAAAACCAATATCCAATTAAAGAAAAGACAAAGTTTAATTACTATTAGCATAAAAATAAATGTAATCATCACTACCAAATACTAAATTAGCCTCATGCAGAGGCACCAGATATAAGCAGTAAAACACAGAAAAAAAACACACAGAAAAAGTGCACTAACTTCACTTCCTCCTGATCATCCTTTATTTATTACTAAGAATGATCAGACATTATAGTAATTTTCTTTTTGACAAGAAATCTCATTAATTAACAAAATAAAATAGCAAGTTCATCTGATAAAATATTCAATGGGGTACATAGAGCAAGTTGATTATTCTGATGTTGCACTTACACAAAAGGTCAGTCTACAATTACAGTAATACAAGATTCACTACTGCAAGTACCATCAAAAATACGGAGGGACATTGTATGGTATATTAATAAAACTAACAAAATTAAAGACTTGCTTCGGTGGATTTATTGAATTGTATTTGTAGAAAAAAAGATTGGAACAATTAACAGTTAAATAACTTCCTGTAAAAATATTACATATATATAGAGTTTACAGAGAGAGAGACACTTAAAATTCAAAATAATCACCTGGTAAGACATAAAAGTTTCTTCCAAAACAACTTTTCGTACTACATACTGGAATCTTCGAAGCCCATAAAAATATAATACTTGGTTAAAGCAACACTAGCAATGTTCAGCAGTGCATCTACAATGCCTGCTTTATGAAGTACAGAAAATGTATCTCACAACTGAGAAAAACTGTATGGACCTCCTCTTCATTTTGGGCAATTCTTAAATCACCTTCCTAGATTCACTTACTCCCAAGAAAATCTCTTCATTTCACAAGATTCAACTAGACAATGAATATGCCTCAATGAGTACATTTGATACATCTTGTGCTTAAACCAACCACAATAAACACTGAAGTCACTCCATACAACAGAAAACTTTCAAGGACTTGACTTCTTTTGTGCCTATTACAACTAATCTTGCACTTCACAAAACCTGTAGTCAGTATAGTATTCAGAATGAACACCTGCATGTTGCTCTGAGAGAAAAACTGATAGAGATGGGATGCAAATGTGCTGTGCTGAGATGGAATGATTTTCAATGTCTTGCAAATTCGATATTCTTATTTCCTGAAAACAAGAATTTTACAAAAATCCATTGCAATAGAATTATATTAGAAATATTATGAACATGAGACATTTATTAAGAATAAAAACATTCTTAAAAATACATCTATTAAACAATTAAGATTTCACAAAGATTCAATCAAATTTACTAACTTTCAGTATTTGCACACCCTATTGGTCAGAATAATTGGCATATTATATATTGGAAATATTGGCGCCGGCGGCGCTAGCCGAATTCGTTTACTACGCTCCGTGAAGTCACGAAGGTTAAGCGAATTCGAGACTCGCGGGTTCTTGGTTGGGTGACCGGCAAGGAACCCCGGGATCAAACGTCGTCGAGACCCTGGCCGAAGGGATAAAAGGCACTGACTGACTACGACGTGACGAGACTTGACTTGAAATTATTGTAACGGAGGATTACTCCAGAAATAACGCGCATTAAAGGAGGATTACTCCCA